>JAJQWJ010000009.1:6600000-7110000 GCA_023637945.1 Phaethornis superciliosus | reverse complement strand
GCTCGGCGCGTACACTGCGCGTACACTGCGCGTACACTGCGCCTTCTCACCCGCTACGGCTGGCAAGCGAGGTGCGCAGCTGCTCCTGCTGCAGCCCACGGGAAACTTTCGCTCCCAGGGGCGCAGGTTTAAGGGGTGTTTAAGCACACCCCGCCGTGCAGGTGCGGGAGCGGCTGCGGAGGGGCGCGGAGAGGCGCGGAGCTACCTTGCAGCTCGGCCTCTTTGGACCCGCCCCGGGAGTATTCTGCCGGACACGTTAGCCTGGAGTAAAATAGAAAAAATATTTGTGTGTTTTAATATGACATTCGAAGGGCAGCTCTTCCCGTGCATATCAGGAAACTCATAAATATCATTTTTTTTCATCAAGTGACAGTAACTTGATGAAAAAAAATTAAGCTGTGTGCTTGAATTGGGCCATGCAGAAATTTCTGGTTGGTCCTCAGAGACAGATGCTGCCCCCCCAGAAAGCACCCTATTACTCTAATCAACCTAGACAGATAGCAGCAATTTGAATTATTATTTGGTAAGATCATAAGAGGCATGGCTATACTACAACAACAGTTTGAAAACAGTTCTCTAAAATTCTCTAAGTAGTCAGGAGTTTTGCTTTCCCTAAGTCTTCATTATCTTTCAGTGAATCCCACAGTCAGGATTCTGGGCACAAAGACAGCATGGGTTATAATGAATTGCTAGCTTAATATATCTGAAATCTACAAAACACACCTGTTTTGTAAGTGTTCCTGATATAGTAGGATACCTACTTAGTCAGGAAAGCCTGATTACAGCTAATTTTTAGTATTCCGAGCAACCCAGTGAAACCATTTTGAACCCTCAGGATTTTGTGATTGCTGTCTATGTGAAGATGGATTTTGGTACTAGTATTTCCTCTAGTTCTGAAATTTTGAGCAGTGACATTTTGGTTAGGCACCTAAAAAAGCACAGAGAATGTGTACATCATCTTCAGAGCTGTTTCACTTGGGCATTGCACATGAGAGGCAATAAAAATCTGTTTGGTGAAAAGAAGTGACAAAATACTATGTACCTTTTAAACCAAGTGATACACGGGTTTCAAGAAGGTTAATAATTATAACACTGATGTTGTCCAACAAAGCATGTATCAGAAATATTAGAAGAACTTTCAGTCCTGGGATTTGAGAGGTTTCTATGTAGTCTTACTGTCAGGGAGCAAGACAGGAATATCACTATTTTCTCTAAAATGCTTATCAGCTTTCCACTGACATCAAAGGAACTTTTTTTCAGAAGTTTACTGAGCAAGTATTGAAGACACTTGAATTGTTCAATTTCCCATTAAAAGCAGAGAGCTTCATAGATAAGCCTAACTGTTGAAACACCCAATATTTGCCCAATGCTAAGTACTGTTAAATATCATACAGACATCATATGCTAACTCTCTATTTGACCTACACTTCAAAATCCTTTGAAATTTGCCATCGTTCCCCTCCTCACCTTGTGTCATCCATTTCTATGTGAATAATGAAAATGTTTCCCATTTCAATATGTTTTAACAGCATGCTAAAAACCTTCTATATAAAGAAATAATTGAGGTTCCATTCTTGAACATAAATGAGATGGATGGAAATTGGATGAGTAATTATATCTGACATTAACAAATAAATTTGCTTTATATTCCCTGGAGGGTTATATGATTTTATGATGTTATATCAAATTATTCAGCAAAGTTGCAGATTTAACTGAGTTTTAATCAAAGTGTAGCTATAGAACTGCTAAATCTGGTCTATGGGGAATGGATTACACTCCATCTTAAATTGTTGTTCCTGTACAAAACTAGAATACATCAAAGAAATAGAATTATCAATGCAGGTTTTGGGGCTTTTTTACCATCCTTAAATCATATAATACAAGAGTTGTGAAAATCCTGATTGAGCAGTCCCTACACTGTGATGCTTCTAAGCAACTACAAAACTATTACAAGAAGAAAGCAACAAGAGTAACAGCCCCATACCTATGAGCTTTAATACAGTTTTGAATCACATGAATATGCTGTTCCTGAACGAAGCAGACTGAAGAACCCAAGAGCTAAAAAACCTGATAGAAACTCAGATTTTTTTCTTCTGGGGACAATTCTAAATTAGAAGAAAGGAAAACTATTCTGCTCCAAAAAGTAAATTAGGTGTGTCCCAGTTTTGCCCCATAACAAATTCTAACATCTTTTCAGGGTGGCCAAGCTGCTCTGCAACACACAGACTGGAGCAAGGCAAGTTTAAGACATCCCTGCAGTCTGTGTTTTCCATCACTCATTTTGCTCCAGGCCTTCCATTAGAGGAAATCCCCATTTAGAGTGATGGCTCTTGTGTAATCTAACAGCCACACATGCATCCTCTGAGGAATCTAAGGCTCTGGTACTCAGCAGAGGACATCACAGTGCACACCAGATGCCTGCACTAAAGGTAGCAGTATCTCAGGTTTTATTGCTTTCCCACACCCAGACCTCTTTGAGACCTGGTCCATACCATTTCCATGCTATATTCATTATTCTCAAGTGCAGGCTGGGACAAATATCTTATGAGGAACACCGAAGATTATAAAACAGTTGAATTGTATGGAATTAAAGAAAGGCACCAAAAATAGTAGTGAAAACTTTTTATGAAAAAAAAATTTTAAATAAGCCATTTGTTATGCTCAGCTCCATGTTATGCCTGTTCTGAAGAAAGTAAAAACACATAGTAAGTAACAAGCATTTTTAAAATTTTTTTTTTCAAGAAAAAAAGTGAAAACTTTGAATACTGACAAGCCCACCTTTTCAGTTACAATGGTGAACATCTTCAGAATGACTTTTAAGAATCCAACGAAGCTTATACAAGGACATGTTAGAAATACCATGTATCAAAAGACAGAACTTTTTGATTCATTATTAAATTCCAGTGCTGGGACCCAAAACACGTACTTAAACACTAAAACACTGTACTACTAACTGCTTGTGAATATCTGTTTTGTTTCACAGAATGTAGGCCACAACTTTCAAGTCTATACAGTCTGCTTTATCAATCTGTCTTATTAACGAAAGTACAAACAATAGCAGATTGTATACAATACTTAGAGGAAAACTGAAGCGTCTGCAACGCCTTTGAAAATGGGGCAAAAATTTTTTTCAGATACTTTCAAGAAAGTTATTCATGCTTTTGTAGCTTCTGTGGGCTTTGTTCCATATATTCATTGTGCTACAATCCTCATCAAAATGTATTCCAAGGACAGCCTGTGTCAGTATATGCAGAGGTTTTTGTGAGTATTTTCTTCTCCCTTATGCTTTAGATCATTTTCTTCCTTCCTTGTCATCTGCCACACTATCTGCCTTCTAAACACTTGGGCTGACAGTTTATCATTGTCTCTATTTATCTGTTCAATCTACCTGGCACTTAAATAGCTGTGAATAGAGGGATCTATGTTATTGATGCCTGTACAGCTAATTGCTGTATCCTTTGTGAACATCACGTTGCACACACAACCATTACCTCCAAAATTCCACTTTTTAGCATGAACAACTTACCTTCTGTACTCCTATCAATAAAGAAATATCACATATGGTTCAGATATGCTGTTATAAAACTGTGGGAGGCACTCAAGTCTAACGTGGCTTTTATCACTTGTCACTCTGAAATTATAATAGTAGCAAGAAGGTGAAAAGCTCTTTCATCTTCCTGCAGAGCTAAAACAGCATTTCAATGCTACTTTTGGATCACTCATCTACAACTTTCCAGGTCTGTCCAGCCTTCCTGTGAAACAGAATTTTCTGTACAACATTAGAACATAACACTTTCTATTACTTGATGTGTACGGTGAAAACTGAAAATCATTCTCCTAGATATTCTTGCCAGGAACTCCAAGTCCCAATAGCTAAAGGCAGATAATATAGACAGAAATAAGGACACAGAAGAGGCTTCTTTTACCACATAAAGATAAGCTGTTGTATAGAAAATAGTGACATCAGAGGAGGTTTGTTTGACTTGATATCAAAGTCAAGTATTGCCCATGACCTTTTTACAATATTTGAATAAAATGGATACAAGTTGGAAGAATGAAGTATGACTTGTGTTACATATCAAACCCCATGCACTCTTTGATAACCTATGTTTACATTACACAAACTGTATTTGAGATTGTAAGTAGGTCTAGAGGTAAGTATACTAAAAGTAGCAAAAGACCTTAGAGAGAAAATTAACAAGTGTCTGGATTGCAAAGTAACATTTTCCAAATACCATTTTGTAAGATGTTCAGCTACTGAAAAATTCCAGAGTCTACTTCATGGTTTGCATATGAATGACAAGATTTTGCTCACTGAATGGAAAGTGTTTGCCATAGTATATTTTCTGGTGCTAGTTCATTACAAAAGGTTTCTTGAGTCTAAAATAGTAAGACTTTATTGAACTTTTTCTGCATAACCTCCCCTAACCCACTGGTCACCTCTGAAAGAAGTTGGGCAAAAACTCATCTCTGCAGAAAAAGGAAAAATTATCAAAATTGCATTTGCTTACACTGCTGAATCTGAGTACCTGCTGAAGCAAACAAACAGGAAATGAAATCCCCATAGATAAAGAGTGAAGAAAGAAGCACTCAGAAAACAAAAAAACAGAAAAAAGGATTAGGAAAACACTTAAGTTCTCAGCCCTGCAGTCCTGCTTGTGCACTGCAGATCTGTGGAACTGCATTCAGATGGTAGAACCATAAAAACTAAGGGAAGGCTTATGATGCCGAGAAAAATTCAAAGAGAAATACAACTATAGCCAAGGAGGGGCAAGCACAGACATTCTCCATCTGGCAGGGGTTCAGACAACACAGAGCCTAGAATATCTCTAGCTAAGCTGCAGTCATAAGAGATGTTATCTCTAGATACCAAAGTGAGATCTAGCAGGTAGCAAAAGCATAGGTATTAAAGGTTCAAGCATTCTTTTTTTTTTCCACTTCCTTCAGAAACATCACAGGACCATATTTGAAGCTGTATACCTTGTACTTGTGCTTTACCATGTTATGGATTTCTGTCTGAGTGAAACATCCTTCTTCCTAGATTAATATTTTTTGCTAATCATTCTCCACAATGACAGTCTATGTCACAGTAATCTTGTAAATGATCTTGCATACTTTGCATCATTTTAAAACTCAAGTACAAATCAACTGCATAAATTAACTTCTGAATACATCTTTTAGAGCAGTCTGGATTTGGCTCTAGATTTGTAGTCCTCTCTTCTGTGTTCATTGTCCAAACGTGTCTTGACTATTAATCAGTGTGACATTGTCTTTGGGACTGACTTCTTACCTTTTTCCTATAACCTACCTTCTCTCATTTCAGTCATGTTTATTTCATTTCAAGAAATCTCACTGACAACATCTCATCTTGTTTATTTATTTACTTAATTGGCATTCACATAACTCTGAATAACATGATCTATTAATGTTATTGATTTTTGCTGGGCTGCATGCTGTATCTGTTGTAAACATCGATTTGAATATCTGGACACAACCTTGAAAAGTTGCAGTTTATAGACTGAACTACCAACTCCCTCCAACATTTGCTTCACACTAATTATAAGATTTACATTTTAGTTTAGTACAAAGAAAACAATGTCACAGAACAAAGACCTTTACTGTTTTAATCACACTGTGAGCATTCCAATAGCTGTAAACACGTTTTATGGTCATTCTATGAAATATAATTGTATTGCTTTTTTATATGAATTTGTATTAATTTTCTACTCTGATTAATATCAAATAGTACCTCAGTCCTCGGAAAAAAAGCCATCAGCACAGCCATTCACTTGTCTTTTAGGAGTCCATGACCATCAAAAGAACAGGATGAGTGTTTGGTAGGAGGAGGCAAGTGACTTTTTTTTTTTCCTCTCCAGCCCTGACTAAATGTAAATGGGTATTTTGCGATTAACTGTCTTCATATAAAATTATATATAGCTACTACATATTCATGAGAGAAGAGGAAACCTGTAACTGTTTATCATCTGATATTGAAGGCTACTTCTAACTCTGAAAACTGACACAGTGAACTTAGACTCTTAACAACGGAACTGCTTGTCTACATCTGGCATGTTTCATAAGTGTGAAACTTTGTATTTCTTAAAGTAATTGTCTTAAATAAGTGTAGAATCATGAACTAAGTTAGAAACACTGTTAAACATGCAGGTTGGAGGGACCAGGGATGTAATTATGCCATCACTGATGTAATTTGACTGAGGACCTTCACCAGATCAGAAGAACCTTGTTTATCTTGAGAGCTCAGATTCTGGAAAAGTTGCATATTACATTAAAACTCATAGCTTAATAAAACTCAGTTAACATAAAATCCCCTCCTGCCATTTTTGATGTACCTCAGAAAAGAGAATGACACTTTAAATGAAATGGCAAGACTCAAAGAAAAAACAAACCCAACGTGTCCCTTGCAAGCACTGAAAAAATGCTATTAGCTTGCCTGTGTCTACTAAAACAACACACATTATACTTAAGTGCACAACAACCTAATATAGAAGGAGTTCATTCATTTTCCCCAGTGTCATGTAAGGCAAGCAGAGCCAATAACACTGAGAGAGAGAAGCCTTACAAGCTATATTCTCTCATATAAATCTTTATTAAGCTTTCCTTTGTATTCTGCCTCTCATGACCCCAAAATATAGATTTCAACATCATTTTCCATTTACTGAATCAGATATGAGGAATCCTGCAGTAAGCATTGGGGTATTTTTTTTTTTTTTTTTACCAGAAGGGAAGAAAAACCAGCAAGAGCATGGAAAGGGTGCACTTTGTATATATAAGAAAAAGACCAACTTCCCTGTCTCAGATTAAAATTTGCTAAAATGAAATAACAAAACTAGTAAAATTTGAGAATCTTAGATTGCAGAAAATGAGCAGGAGGAAATTCAGCTTCATGTCTGAATAAAAGTGTGTTTTCAGCATATACACAAATCTACAGAAACACCTTGGCTGGGTTTTGATGTCGCTATCTCATCCATCCTTAAAAGCCTGAAAGGGCAGTAACATCAGGAGGAATGTTAAGAGCCTGTGCTGTTTGCAGTGTACTGGGTGTGCTGGCCCACACAATTACCAGTTTTAAATACTGTTTTGAAACAAAACAATTTAAGAAAGCTATTTAATTTCTTTCTGCAGACCACACTCTCTATTTCCTCAGGGGCATGTTATCTGAAGATTATTTTCTAGGTATATTGTTGTTGCCAATAGGACTCAAAGAATGGAAAGCTGCTTTTGAATGATAGAAAAGATATTCTGTAAAGAAAAAAAGGCTCACTGGCCATTTAATATTACTCTTTTTCTCTTTGCATTAGGTTTTACAGAAAGTTGCACTTGAAAGTATTTTTAGAGATTATAAAGGTATTTGTGATAGTTTTGCTTTATACAAAGGAAGGCAATAAGAAAGTTATTTAGGGGTTGCTTATCACAACTGTGTGATTGTGACCTGAACCTGGAAATCCTTACATCAATTTCATTGGGTTTTGAATTAAGCCCTAAGAAAACATTGTTTTCATTAGTGTTAATAACAGACACACAGTTCTAAAGATTTACAGTATCACTTTACAGAGTCAGAAACCCACATTCTACTACCTGCTTCTGTTATTCTGTCATAGTAAAAATATTAACTTTGGCATGGATTCCAAGGAGAATCTCATAAGGCTATAAACTCATTCTCAATCTCTCTCTACTTCCAATAATGTGCAAAGTAATTATTTATTAAAACAATCCTTTAGCATGCAGTATCTAAAGTGAAATATTAGCAATTTCGCAGTGATAGAGGGAGGGTCAGAAAGTTTGTCTAATGACATTTCTCTACCATAGCTTCATGTGCTACTGAATTCCATAAAAATCTCTTAGTCTCTTTAGTAAAAATTACTGCACTATTTTATATGCTGAAGAAACTTGCTTGTGAAAAAATAAACTTGAATCTTGGTGTGGGAGTAGAGGAGAATGTTGCCCAAGCTAAGGTTGGGTTAGTGCATAAAGGCAAGAAAGCCCATATGACATTTGACTTCATACACTGCCATAGATAGAACCTCAAATCTCTGAGGTTTTCATTTGGAAGTGTAGACCCCTGCTTGCAAATTAGTAAGTGAATGAAACACAGCTAAAAGAGTCCTCCATATAAAGAAAATTATCCTCAGTAACTTATTGTCAAGGAATGTAATTTTAAAAAGGGAGGAAAGAAAGAAAGGAATAACTGTCTTGAAAAGATACCAAAAAAAGAAAAGTTTTAAATCTTCACTTACAATTTCAAATTGAGTTAACAGTTCCAATGACCTGACTGGGTTATGGATACGATTTTATAAGATTATAAAATCAGTCATTAAAACATGTTCTCTTCAACCTAAGCAAGGGACAGCCTCACAAAAACACGGATCACAGTCTGCTGCACTTGTCTGAGTTCTGTCACAGTTTACAGAAGCTCAAAAGGCAAATAACATTTATCAAGGTGCCAAGAGATTTTTTCCATATATTTAAAACTTCTTAGAGAAGAAGGCAGTAAGACAGTAAGTCATGCAAAAGATAAACACCCTATTATTATACAATCCAATTTCTCACCAGTAACAGGGAGAATGGCCCAGGAGGGCACTGCCAGAAATCCTAAAGTCACAGAACAAGCTATTTGCAGAACCTCATTAGCTGAGTAGAATGGGGGCTTCTACAACTTGTTCTACCGCAAATATCCCTTCAGAGAAGGTCTGTGTTGTGTAAGATTTGTTACTAGTATATTAACATATCCAAAGTAGCAAAAAAACAGAGCTATGCTTAAAGTGAGGTTGAAATGCCTGAGTTCAACAATTTAGCTTCCTCCTTAAGCCACTGCTTTTCATTTGAAACAAGCACAGTGACTGTGAAAGTTATAAAATACTCTTGCTTATGCTGGCACAGTATTAATATAATGAAAATGCATTTGTTCTCTGTGGGTCCCCATAGGAGTCTAACTGAGGAATTTGGCCAAATTACTGTTTTTTCATTAATTATTCTGGGACCAATACTGCAGTGTGTATGGATAATGTTCTTACTACAGGGGAAATTAACATATATAAAAATAATTAAAAAAAAAAAGGTAAAAACCCAATATATTTTGGGGCCCTTTATCCACACATATTACTAATATTGAAATGCTTCTACTATTGACAAATGAACAAATTATCAGTAAACAAGGATTCAACAACTTTTAGTCAGAATAAATTTGTGAAAGGAAAATACCAAAAATAATAAAGAGCCAACAAAAATACCTTTTAGAAGATACACAGCCATGCTACCAAATCTATTACGTAGAACATATGTTGGAACAGAGGCTATAAAAACCTACAGTGTGAAACTGAAGAGAAAAACAAACACCTGCCTTCATGTGGCTATGAGAGAGTTAAAATTAAATTGGACCAAACCTAGTTAAACACTGATCTGTTTGTTCTGTTACTGCTAATTGCTGGTCCCACCTGCCCTGGGGCAGTTGCCTGTGCAATCAGTGAGCAATTCCCATCTCAGTACCAGACAAATGAGAGTAAAAGAGAAATGAAAGTGTGTATCACAAACTCCAGTTCTGTTGTAGCTGTGCTGACCACATTAATTCCTTCTTTATTAAGCAAGGATAGAATCAGATCACTTAAAATCTCACATAGAACAAAGAAAATCTGGCTACTGATTTGTTTCACTGGGATTAATTTAGATTTTTAAAACATGATATTTTACAGTAGAATGATTCATGGAGGACTTGGAAATAAAGTTTGGGGGAGGGTGCATGAAACCTTGAGAAGCCAACAAAGCTCTCTGAACCCCACTGAGGTCATTACAAATGCACTGTAGGCTTATACTTAGCTTGGCTCAGCTGTTATTTGTTTTCCTTACCAATTCTCATCTTTTACATCTCCATAGAAGAGGTTTGCCAGCTGCTGCACATAGAGCTATTGTACAACATAAGCTGGTATAGTACATAGGACAATTATTCATTTAAATAGGTGTATTAATCAGTATAGTTTGTCATTTGGCACATAAAATGGGTCTGTGTTCATTTTTTTTCTGTGTGAAGTAGGCATTTTAAAATCTTTCACTGTCAAACAGGCCTGTTACACAGCCAGTGCAATCTTTAATGCTGTTTATTTATCAAACTTAATGTAATAGGATCCCTTGACATAGTGCACTGATGAAGAAGTGAGGTTCATTTTCAGAATGCTGAAATAAAATAAACGTCTAGCAGCCAATTTTCTTCAGCATTTCTGCAGTGCACAAATATATGTAGTGGCTCAATGTGCAATAGTTTCTACAACAACCTCCAGATTTTGCAAGGTGCAATGAAAAACCTGCTGTAAGACCTGTTAATCACTGAAAAGTGGTACTGCAAGCTACAGCTGTGGCCCAGTGTTTCACAGCTGTGGTTATAAACTACTGACAGATGATTCTTAGTTGGTGACATATAATAAGGATTAGCAACTCCTGGATTTAGGTAAAATGGTGTATTATATACCATAACTAAAAGACTGCTTTGGGAAAACAATTCCCTTCTGCAATGATATGTAGCTGCTCACAGTCTCCAGGGGAAACAAGATCTTTTTCAGTTCATGCAGCAATAAAAACCAAACCAACTATAATTCTCAGGTTGTTGGGTGGTTTTTTTTTTAGGAATAGACTAAAGTGTTACAAATCTCTGTTACTAGTACAGCAAAACTTTAAATGTTCTGTATGATAAATGTTTACCGAAGGTTCTATGTGTACAAGATCTGGAATCATACTCTGTCAGATGCAATTATTCACTATGTACTAAAGCATACAAAAAACAAAAAACCAAAAACATCAACATATATGCAGTGTTAATTATATTACTTTTGACAATCAAAAATAAGATGGCTGTCCAACCTCTTTGCTTCCCAAGCTCAATGTCCAGTCTCATAACCTGAGACTACTTTTATGAGGTGCAAAGTCTTCAGGTAAATTTCCAGAGTACAGCTTAACCAACAGACATTAAAAAACCAAAAGAAAATAATATTAACATTGTGTCTACACACTCACACAAGTATTTGGGATATTTCTCAAATGCTGTTTTTAAAAAGCAGAATTGCAGTGTTCATTATGTTTCCATCAAGAGAGATTTCCAATTGCAATAGAACTCATTAGGGAATGTGCATGGTAACAAACCAGAATTTTCTAAAAGGCAAGTGGGAAGTCACTGAATACAAAAGTGTTTCTTATATTTCACCTAATATTTATAAGGAATCCCATAAATGTACAGTAAATTCATGACAGGAGATAGTTCTTCAAACACTGCACAATCCGAGCAGATAAATCTATCTTTTCCCCTTTGCAGGGTATGTTATGGAAGTGTGCAACATGCACAGACTAGGAAAATAACTTTGTAGGAAGCTACTCCCTCTACCATAGTGATTTAGCCAAATGGAATGTTGATCTAACTAGCAGGAAATCTGAACATTTTCCAACTGAGTACTTTCTTCTTTCTTTCCCCATTCTCACCAGCTCATCCCGTCCCCCCCTCCCCCATCCTGTCCCCCTGAAATCCAGGTTCCAGAATTTTTTATTTTTTTTTTTTTTTTCTGGAAAGATTCTCATGGGAGAAGAAATGCCTATATATTTTCTAAATGAAAATGAGAGGGAGAAGACACCACAGAACAGCCAACAACCTGGTCATACAGGATAAATGGTTAAAGTATGTGGTCTTACACAGGCACAGATGGAATCTGGATGTGCTTGCCTTACCTGACAGGGAAAAAAGCCCAGATGCTCCCCACCAGTATACAGCAGCAAGCATGGCTCTCTGAAATAACTGAATAAATCTAACTCACCCTTCATATATTTCTGTTTTCTTCCATCTGTCTCTGAGGCTCACCTACCCTCTTGGTAATCCAGTTTATTTTGCTGAATCAGCTGACAGGCAAATCAAGGAAAAGCATTTTGCTTCTAGACTGCAACCTGAGAGGTGCAGGAATGAGCCAGGCAACCACCAGGGGCAAGTGTGTGGGCAAGGACAAGGACAAGGCTTGTGCCTTTCAGGTGCTTGAGATGTCAGATTGCCAAAGCAATTTGCAATATCACCTGCCCTGGCCCAATAAATACTTAAAGAAAATTTTTCCAAGAGGAAATTGAATCAGCAGGTCAAAAAAAAAAAAAAAAAAAGAATCTTGGTTTCAGGTATCCAATGGTAGTCTTTGTTAATGACAAAAAGGAAGAATTATTGGAGGAAATACTTTTTCTTCAAAAATAGGCTTCTTTTTCAGAAAAGGAAGTGTTTTACTTCCCCAGTCAGCCCTATTTGAGAACATCAACATATGGAGTGTGTTAGACATAAGGGAGAGTGCAATATGTTTTGAGAAAATTCACAGTTTTCTAACCTAGATAATGTCAGCAGAAATTTCTTTATTTACAGCACACATAATCAAAGCCAAGAGGAGAACACATCTAAAAAAAGTAAAAAAAAATAAATTTCTATACTAGATGCAAGATTAAAATGTTTTGGAAGACAATGCTTGGAAAATACCCAAATGTTATTTTTTAATGTTTAAAATTTGAGTTCAAGACATAGAATGTAGCCTTTCCTTAAAATGTATGTCTCCAAGGAATTAGAGGAAAGAAGGTTTTGGTTTTTTTCAGTCCTAATTCTGAAGCATACACACAGAGAACCACATGCACAAATGCAGGCTCTTTAATGGAAAGCCAAAATAAATTTTAAAAGGCTGTTCAGAATGACTACAACATATTTCATCAGATGAAAAAGTGTATTTATCTTGTCTGTTTTTGTGAGCCTGAAGCAGAAAAATATAAATACCATCTCCTGTGGGTACGGAGCTATAATACTTCACACTTCTCTTACCTTCTGATTTTCTTCATTTCACCCTATATAACTTGGGATTCCATCTTAACAAAGTCTTACTCATTCTGAAAGCAGCAGAAATTTTGAGATTGGTCATGCTAAATTATCATGACTAGAATACATCATCTGTCAATGATTTTTTTTCTCTTTCTGTGTTTATTTTTTTTCCCCAAGGATCACAGGCACAAGAAAGAATCCAAATGAAGAAATGTTCCAGATGTGTGGTGTCATTTGGTGGCAATGCTGACCTCAGAGAAATAAGGTGTCATTTACCATCCATTCCTCAAAAATATACAGCAGATAATTATAACCAAGAAACACAACTTCTAAGTCTGGAGAAAAAATAAACAGAAAGTTAATGAGCCTGTCCTTTAAGACTCCCGGAAAACAATTAGAGTTTGAGTTAAAACTCAAGTTTAAGGTCATTGTATTTTCCCTTTATTTATCTATACATGACCAGATCTTCATACAAAACAAAACAACTTATTAACGAGGGTAACGAGGGTATCTGCATAGTCCTATCTTCATAGTGGTGCTGTTCTTCTTAAAACAAACAAAGAAAGACCATCAAAGTAAACCAACAAATAAAAGCATTATGGTTTTTTCCATAATCTGATATTTCACTTTGATAGTTACTACAAGACAAAATAAAAATCTTTAAATTCTGTACCCTTAAAAAAAAAAAAAAGTATTTTCTAATAGAAATGAAACATTTGCACTAAACTATTAACTACAATGGTTCTGTTAATTCATTTCCCTCTCTTTCAGAGCAAAAATGAATTAGAATTACTTTTGTTGTAAAAGAGCTTAGGTATACTACAATTTTAACTGGGATGAGGATAGAAGTGAATAATTTTTTCATGTATTTTCCAACTTCTCTTCCAACTTTATCTATTTTTTTTCTTTTTAATAACCATTAATTTTAAAATTGCATAGAGTAATGACGTGAACTCTGTGAAAGTTCAGATTAGTCCAAATGAAAACACCAGAAAACCTCTACAAAAAAAGACAAATCAGACTTAGGAACTTCACAGCAGAATGCTGTATTCTAGTTTCAATATCCATAAAACAAAACTATCAGCACCTCAGATCCCAGTAGCACTTCATAATTGCATTTTCTAAATTACTTGTTTTGTCCTACAGTAATACCACAGCAATCCAAGTGAACAAAAAGAAGAATCTATAAACCAAGGACTGAGGAGGAACTACTACTGGTGTTCTGGTTGACACTGTTAATTCCTTTAGCAGACAGATTTTGTCTGTAAATATACAGTTATTCCTATTACCCTATTCCAGTTATTCTTATTATTATTATGGTGCCTTGGGTCAGAAATACATTCTTCACCTGAAAACATTTTTAACCCATCAGGATGTTTTTGCATACTGTTTTTCCTGAGCTGACAACCTTTTTTTTTTTGCTTTGGACACTGACTGCTGCTCTTCTGTAGGCATTTCAGAAAAACAAGCACCTACCTTTCAGCTACAGTGTATTTGGATTACCAAAGATGAATCTGGTTTCTTTTGTGACATTCTTGTAGTTTCCCTATTTTATCACATTTTAATGAAGTGTTTATCTACTTAAACTCTGAAGCATGAAGCAGGAGTCCCTGTAAACAAATTAATTTTGATAGATTTGCTCATCTAAATTAGTAACAGACTCTATATTATTTCCCTTAAAATTGGTCTACAATAAGTATCAACAGCTATTAACAATATAATCTCTTCTGGATATTTTACTCAATTGTTTATAGTTTTATTGGCTTATATTTGGGTTCCTAGCACATCCCAAACAATAAAAGAATAAATGAACTGCAAGTTAAATCTCTTTACAGATTACAGCAGATATCAGGTTCTATGTAAACACAATATAAAATAAAGTATATTATTATGACCTCAGAAAAGTGTTAAATGAATATATAAAATTAATTAAAAGCATTAGTCACTAGCAAACCATTATAAAATGATATCATATTGGATTGTACTCGTTACAAGAAATAAAATAGTTAATCTTAAAAAAATAGTCAAATTATCATACATAAGCCAAACAATTTTATGTACTCCTCAGTGTTTTTTCCTTGACACATTTTTCTTAATTAGATTACTTTTTTACTGCATTTCCAGAAAAAGCATTCATAGAATATCATCATGATGTTATGAGATGCCACACAAGGGACAGGGAAAGTCTACAAGTTATCCTTTGAGAATAACAAAAAAAAATTGCATTTCTGTCAAAATTATGTGTTTTCTCATGCAGCACAGGCTTCCACAGATGAGATATACCCAGAAAGCATGAATGTGGAATCTGAAGTGCAGGAACATTAATGTGGAACCTGAAATACAGAACTCCAGTAACTATGGGCAACTCCCATGTGGCTTCTTGCCAAAATTTCTTGATGAGTGTACAGAGTGCATCCGTTCTGGATTTGTACTTCAGCCCTTGGAAAAGTCATTATGTATCACAGGAAAAACAAGTCTTAAGTTTAACAGGTAGGAATGCATTTGCAAAGAAATACTGCTGTATTTGACTTTGTGTTTGTATTGCAAGTGACTGATGGAGCCAAATGAGCTAATACAAACAGAAAAAAGACTGTCTAACTTAAGGTGAGAACAATGATTGCAGTCTGTCTTTTTGCAGGATTTCTCTTCAGAGAGCTCTGCTTCTGACACAGACCTTGATAAAATCCACTCCAACAAGCTCACAGGTTGCTTGTTTTCCTTAAAACCATTGATTACACTTGTTTTCCTGCTCCTAAGCATCTCTCATTGTTGTAATCCTAAATCCACTCCTGACACACACTTCTCTAAACCAGTTATTCTGTAACAGCACATTTCTGCTCCTCTTTTTGGCAGATCTTTTGAGATGTCTCATCCCCCAAATGACACCCCCCTCACTTTCCCCATCTCCCCTTCCCCTCCTAAAAAAACCCCAAACCCAAAACCAAACAAAAAAATCCATCCAAATAAAAAAAAAGCCCACAATAAACCAAGACTTAGAGAAGTATGAGTTTTGCAGAAGTTTGAATAACTTTAGTCCTCAAGCCATTAGTAACTATGCCTAATCTCCTATGTGTCATCTCTCGAATGTGTAACTATGTCTAAATCTCATATGTGCTTTTCCTGCTGGGCTGTTCAATTATTTTATGATTTTACTGTAAAATCTATGAGTCAGAGGTTGTGTTATAGGAACTCTCTTTTTACTTAAATGCTCTCTCAAAAAAATCATTATAGTTTCAATCTGTAACTTTTTATAGTAGCTTCCCCACTAGGTCAATGGAAAGTCAATGGTTAATTTCCCCTCTGCAAGCAAAAAAGTCATTTTAATACTGTATCTCTGGTCACTTTCTATTCCATCCTCTTACATGATCTATGCACATTTTGAGTTTTCCTCCAAAAATTTTAGAGCTGCTAATGGAATTGTGCATTGTGAGAAACAACATTTTCCAAACATTTATTTAACAACGTGAGCCTAGTTTCATATTAAAACACTCACACAGTTGACTTGATTTTTTTTTCTGACAATACCTACACAATGGGGGAAATTGGATGCTTTTATCAAAAATGGAGAACCCAGTTAATTTTAAAGCCTAGCAATTACTGGCACTGAATTCTCTGCAGTGTTCATGGAAGAATAAGTATTTGAAATAACACAGCAGCCAGGATAAAAAGAGCCATTATTACAGTTCTATAATCTAATCAGTAAAAAAAATAGCAACACTTTAAAAAGTTTTCTGAAACACAGGAGCAGATCATAAGACACAGGGAACATCTATGAACAAAATCTCAGTTGTTTCTAATTAGTTCTTTTTTTTAATAAATTATTTATTTGGAAACCTACATCTAACAATTAAGATAGCCTATAATCTCATATTTTGGTGGGGACAAATAAATTAAAATTCTATTGCTATTCCAGAGCTGTTTATCTTCTTATTTGCAATAGAGGCTTGATCCTATGATAATGGCATAATGAGAGAGAAGTGGAACAGCTATGCTCCCTTCATCTACATACCTGTTAATAATATTGATCAAGACTGATAATAAAGCATACATTAAAAAAAAAATAAAGGAACAACTGACTGGAAAAATCTGACACATTCTTTTTCCTCTTCTTACTAGCCATGAAAATATTTATATCCCTTTACCTTACAAATATGTGCACATTTGCCCCACTGAGCAGCTCAAGAACGGAAATTCCCCAAGAAATAAGATCAGTAGTACTGAAAAGGAAATATGATTTCAGCAGCTAAAAATACAACAGCAATAAACAATTCGTATACAAGCTTTTATCTTCATTGTCATAGATAATAATATTCTGGTTAACAATTTTTTTTATAAGAGGCAGAAAATGTTGAAAGACTAAAACAACTGAAAATCAAGCAACTTGACTCGACCTGCCTCAGACCAGGTAATGAGGGTGCTAGATGATGGTGGGCTAAAACTGGGATGCTGAAAATTAAGCACAATGGAGTAAGTAATTTTGCTCCTTTAAAAAAAAAAACCAAAAAACCAAAAAACAAAAACCAGTAAGGAATTAGGACATAAAATGGATGAGAATACACAGAATTGTAGCCCTTCTGCTACTTGCACTATTTCTTAAGATTCCAGATTAATGAAAACATTACGGATTACTTTGGTAGCCTAATCCCAGCCAGTATCCCAAAACAACTAGAATGAGAATTCCCACAACATCTCCCAAAGCCACCTTCCCCAGGTTTATCTATGAGGTGAGATGTGACAGCACACATGGTTGTTGTGTCTTCCTTATTTATGTGCTTGCTTTTCATTAGTTTGCCCCCTCCTTTTTTTTTTTTTTTTTTGTTTGTTTCTGGTTTTTTTTCCTCTTTGTCTTTTCCCCAAAGAAAATCTGTGTGTGGTAGCTATCCATGTTTGTCATTCATGGGATAGTTAACAAAAGCAAGGTACTATGCTTGTTTCCTAGATGCCAGCCTGCAGGAATCACTACCAGAAGCAGGTATCTCCTCTTAGATATGTCCTATGCATATTTTTAAATTTCTGTTTTCTTCAAAGGGAGGTTGCAAATTCATTATCTTGTTAAGAGGAGTAGCCTTTCTCATCTTTTTTCTGAACCATAAGAATACATTTATGCCCAGCTTTAAAACTGCCTGAACGATTCCAAAAATGTTGTACAGGTCAACTGAAAGAATGTAAGGAGTAAAGTAAATTTTGAGTTCTAAGAAACGTTCCACATTTAAGACACATGAATACTTTGTCTACTTACTATTAGTGCTTTTCAAATTTAAACAAACAAACAAACTCAACCTTAAAAAACGTTCAGAAGTACATCATGATAACTATTTTCATAGAGCACGTAGGCAGCCAAGATTCAACCTCCGAGTCTCAATATTTTGATCTGAGAACATAGTGAAAGGTCAGTATTAGCAGGTTTGATCCTATGAGCCCATTGATTCTACCAAATTTGTTAAAATATTCAAGAAATCTTGTCTTGCCACGAGACAAACTTGCATTATCTTTGAGTATACTTCTAAATACAGCTACTCAATACAAACATTGCAAAAGCATACTTTAATGATTAGGTTTCTGGGTACTGTAATTACAAATCTGCAGACACTCAACAACCAGAAGTGCCTTTGGCCATCAGTACCACCTGAGCCTCTAGAATACCTAAGGATCTGAAAATCAAAACACACATTGCAATATTAAATCTCCAACTATCACATTGTTCTTTTATCATTCTTTTACTCAACATAGTTTCCTCTGGCTGGATTAACACCGATGAGGCCTTTTCTCTGATCTAGAAAAAACACCACTTGGATCCAAAATGTATTTATCTCATGAAAATGAGAATAAAAAATTCTTTGTCATCAAACCAGACATACTATGGCTAATGTTTTCTTATGTCATGTATTACAAGAAAAATAGCAGAACTCTTCAGGCTTGTATTTTCCACTGGTACAGACTCTGAAGTCATGCTTCTGAGGAAAGGATGGGAACGTGTTCTTTGCCATGTTTGAGCTTCCTCCACCAGAATAGTTCTCATATAAATCCCACTATATAACCTTCAGTGAAATATTCTGTCTTCTATAAATAGCACATATCATGGTCCTTGTCTCTTTGTTATTACCCGGAGTAGATTTGGCATCTTTGATAGAAACAGCTGTTAAAAAAATTATTGACTAAAGTAATTTTGGTGTTGTAATTGTCCCTCAAGGAAAATATCGTCAAATATTTAGCAGACTAAGAACTTTAGATAATAAAAGTTATGTCTTTGTCTGAATGTTTGCATCATCTGCTCTATCAGTATAGTACATGAAGGTGAAAGATTTTGAATTTTCAGGTAATTTGAAAAATTGCTTTTTCTATTATTTCGATTATTTTTATTACTCTTATGAAATACTATTATTCACTGTTTCCTAAGACAATTTTATACAGATTTCAGGAAAAAAAATACACTCAAGTAAAATCTACTAGACATGAAAATTAAAACCTGTTCTTCAATCATGCACCCAAACACCTACTTCAAAGTACAGGAATACTCTTTATTTCCATTCATACACACATTTGGAACAATTTTATATTATCGAAATCAAAAGTCATGTCATACTGAAATCTTTTGATGAAACCTAAGAATATATATAGTTATATTTGAATATCTGAAATACTTCTTTGCTGTCAAATTGCTGATCATGATCATAATATTAAAGAACTTTTTCAGAGTGCTAGAAAAAACAGTACTTAACTCACTGAAGCTTGATTATCTTGCTGTCAAAATGGTTTAACTGAATCAGGGATGACTAAAATCCCACAAGAATAATTTTCTCTGTGTCTTCTTTCTTGCAGGCAGGGGCCAGAACAGGAAAACACAACTAATTTCAGCTGGTTTTAATTTTTCCTTTTCACCTTTTATGACATGTGTTCAACTACATCACTAGGAAGTACTATTTACTGAAGTTTATTTCTGCTCAGTTAATGACTCAAGATTAGTAGAACAATTCGGAAGCTAAATCTGAAGTTAGATTAAAATAGGAAAGGTGGTGAGCCACAAACATTTTGTCCTGGTTTGCATTATTTTATAAAGAGAAAGATTTACTGGAAATAATGAGAAATGTGGTCAGTAATCTTAAGAAGAAAATTAAGAGTGACTGAATGATCTGGGATGATAATTTTATAAAAGTATTCATAGTTTGCCCACAAGTCCTAGTACAGTTATTGGGCAATATTAAACTAAAAGATCCAGAGGAGTTAGTGAATTAGAATTACTTTCACTAAGTTACTTTCAGAAAAGCCTTTCTCCTTTCCTACCAAGGTTTTCTTTGGAGGCTCAAGTCCATCCAGCTCTGCTCTTTTTAAAATCATCTAAAACCCACCACATATCAGTAAAATACCCCAACTTTATATCTCCATTTTGTCTGATGTGATTTTATCTTCCATGCCTTTCACATATACCGAACTCAAAGTTATGATTTGTTCTTTAGTTTTGATATTCCTATGGTTTATTAAAGATTTGGTGCAGTTAATCTTTAGGATTGGTGGCTTTTTATTTGTGTTAAATTACTTTCTGTCAACATAGCTAAAATTTTTAAATTATAATAAAGCAAAATTTCAGGAGGACTTGCTAATGACAGAAAATGTTTTGGTAATAGAAATATAACTGTAAAAAAAATATCCAGAAGAAAATATTGAAATATGATTTTAAGATCTTGTAAATCACCAGTCCTCTATTCTGTTATGACTTATTAGCAGACATTCTGTATCAAAATTATGCTCAGCTGCCTGGGCAGTAGCAGTTTTTGCTGCTCTGAGACTCCCTTTGAGCAGATACTAAATTAGCTTGTTTAATATTTTACTTTTGATTTCAAAGAAAGTAGAAGAACTTTACTGTTTCACCTTTGTGAAATAAGTAGTAAAAATCCCACTCTGAAAACAATCAAAAACAACAAACTCAAAAGCCATGACAATGGCAAAAAATAAACCCCCCACATAAACAAAAATAACCACCTGCAGATAAATATAACAGACTATGATTGACTTTAAAAATTCATGAAATTTTTTTACCTTTAATTTTTCTTGGAAACCTTTATTACAGGTTAGCTTCACAGTATGTTAAATTCTCATTGCAGAAAACCAAACTCCAGATCTTATTCTGAGAGGCTATAAAGGTAGCAAAGTAAACTTGTATCTGATGTGAAGGACAGATAGGCAAAAGTAGAGATACGGTCTTGAAATCAGTAATTTATTACATATAAACAAAATGTTAATGAATTGCAGTAACTTTAAATCATGTTTTTATAAAAGGAAATACATACAGGCATTCCAATAAGTTACCTAAATACTGAAATTACAAATTAATATCTTTATTAACTTCACAAGAGAATTTCATACCTTTTCTTTAGCTACACATTAAATGGATTTTTAGATTTGTAATTTTTAATTTATAAAAGTATTATAAAAGTAGCTCATGTGTGTAGTTGATAATGAGTTTATTCTGAAATGTTAAGCACAGTTCAAGCTAGATAATACCTATCTATTCTGCTGCACTTAATCATTTTATTTCCTATAAACTCTCTTTAATGCAAGATTTAATTCTAATAACCCTTGATATGTCAGAGCTTCCTTCTGCTTTCTAGAGGACAAACTAACTTCTTCAATGCTTCCACAAAAACTGTGGAGAGGAGAATAATTAGCAGACAACATGTGTCACAGATTGCAGAGGAAGAAGATAAATTTAACAATTAAATACTCTGCTAGGGTACCTGGGCCAGGAGGCTTACAGTAACCTGAACCAAGTTGTGCTAACAAATGTTCTAGACTAGATAATTATCTTTTTTCCTCTTTACAAACTTACTGTCTCATGCAACAGAAAAGACACATATGCTTAAAATGGAACTATAATCCAAAAAATAAAAGGGTTTCTAAAAGATCCAAAATTTCCTAATTCACAATCTTTGTGACAACCTAAATAACCAGATTATAATAATGCTGTTCAGATTAACACTGTTAAACTGAAAAAGCACACAGAAAAATTCAGCATGGTATTAAGTACAGGAAAACACTGTTGATGTTATGCAAACCAAGGCATGCATTTCATAGCAACTTTTCCTACATATGCCACCTTAGAGGAAATTGTGACCCCATGTCCTTGTAGTTAGTGATTAAACCTTAATTCCTTTTTATCTAGTATTGGGATATTATTTTAATTATAGTTTTAAATGCCTAATTTTACAGCAAAGGAAGTGTGTCCTTGAATCCAAAGCTTGATTTTTTTAAAGAAAAGAGAACAAATGGAGAATTTTTCATTTCAGAAGCAATGCTGTGGGCTTTTAAAAAATATATTATATTTAAAGTGCTGTGATGAAAAGGGGTTCTAGTTATATAGCCAGACCTAATCAGAAAATCAGAACTTTTCTGCAGAAAAGTTTTCTTAGTACAAGGAAATACATAGCTATTAACTGTTTCACCTATTTGCAAATATGTTGTATCAGTGAGCATGCAGCAAATGGAACCCTGCACTGCAGTTGACAGACAGCCACTAGCCTGAGTTAAAAGATTTGCAGGTTTTTCACAGCAATATCATTAATATGCAAATTCATACATTCCAATTCACCACCATAATCTTTTTGCTTTGATTGGCCCTTATACTGAAAATTTTCAGGATTTGTCTAGCAACAAAGATATCTCAGCTTCTCATTTCTTGTTGAATAATAAATTCCAAGGTCAAATCTAGGATGGTGTAATTACCTCATTAACTAAAAACACCCCCAAGTTATCATATTAATAGTATTAAGGAGAGAAAAGGCTATAACCCATAATAAGGAGTGGCTCTGGTTCACACTGCTGTTCCAGTTTGCCAATCCTGATTGAAGGCTCAAAATGCTTTACCTCAGCACAAGCCAGATGTTTGTTCCTGACAAAGAGAATGGTTCTGTGGCTTGACCAGGCTGTATGCAAGTCGCACATAAAAGCTCATTGACTTGACCAATTTGCAGAAAATTTCCTTCAAGAATACTGACTATACAGTCAGCACTTCCTTATGTGGTAGTTAAACCTGGTAATGCAGGGCTCACCATTGATAGATGCTAACAAATATTTCATTTGAAGTTACCTTTTTTAAAAATGGAGAACACATCAGTTTCCCCTCCCTGCCCACAAGCTGATGACTTCAGAGCAGACTGGGTTATTTGGGGGCCAGAAACCAGCACATTGTGCATCTGATGCTTTTAAATTTCTTTGAAGAGGCATACTCAGGTTGCAAACATTTCAGTTATTGAAATTTTATGATTGAAATACAAAACAGGCACTTCAGGAGTCAGAGAACAAACCGTGACCCCCAAACCAATCCCCTCAAGCTCTTCTAATCCCTCTATGTTGCAACATCCTTCTTTTTGAGCCATGTTGTACACTCCTTAGCCAAGATGCTGCTGGTTTTTCCATTTCACTGAGTGCTGCAGGGTTTTGGCATGAGGTGGATTACACAGAATGAAGAGCTTGGTACTCCACTCACCAGAAACAGATCCTTGTATGTGTATTCTTAAATTGCTCAGATACCATTGGATGCTAATTTAGTCAGGCAGATATACTTCAACTGAACAGTGTTGAGTACATGTCCTGGTTTAGGCCAGGATAAAGGTGATTTTCGGGTTTGTACTTTTGCTTTCAGCTAAGTCTCTTGTAAGTAGCTGCACTTGCTGAAATTAACAGCAAGTTTCTCAGACAGTGTCTGCTTCTAGGGCTGATAACACTCCATCTTTATAGTTACAGCCAGAGACTGGCATACAGAGCCAAGGACACTGCTCAGCTCTCAGGAACATTTTGCCTTCCAGAAGGAGCAACAAGGTCCCACCTGAACCCCTCCTCTGGGGAGGACCGAACAAGATAGATGTCAGAATTGACCAAACAGAGTATTCCATCCCATACACCTCATACTTGGTATAAATTTGAGGGATCACAAGGGTCAAACCCCTCTACTCCTTCCTGCCCTCCCTGCTTCCTTTGGCATCCTGAGAGGATTCTGTCTGTCCCTGTGCCTGTGGTCCTGATTCCGTGCCAGCCTGAATCTGTGTGTTCCTGCCTCCAGCTCCTGACTGCTGCTGACTCCAGGATTCCAGCCTGGACTTTCCCAGGGCTGCCCTGCAGCCTCGGTGGTGACCTGAGAGTTATTGGGGAAAGGGGGAAGGAATGTGGGATCACTTTTCCTGTATATTTGTATATATTTAGTAATTTGTTCCTATTCATCATTATTGTTTCATTAAAGTTGTGTAGTTTAGTTTCCAACCCATAAGTCTCTCTCACTTATTCTCTCTCTCTTTCCTTTATCAGAGGAGAGAGAGATTAATATATAAATCTGTTACTCGGTTTAAATCTGTTGTTTTGCCGGGCCAGGGTTAAACTGTGACAGTACAGCAACTAACTACTGCACAAATAGAGTATTTTGAATGAGGTGACAGAATACATTCTTTCCCTATTTCCTGCTAGTGTTTATTCCCACCTTGTGTCATGAATCATTGTACATTATTAGTTTTTTGTACTCATGATAACCACAGTTATTAATCCATCTACCATTTAGAAAAGGGTAAAGTTGAAAAATCTCTATCTATTTACATATTATGAAACATAAGGCATTTATTACTACGCTCGTCAATTTTGATGACATTTAGGAAAAGCCAACAACAACACTGTAACATCTGAATGCATTTGAGTCAGGCACTTAAATTTGATTTTAACATCTGTAAATCTTTGAACAGTTAGCATTAAAGACATATAAACCCCATAAAATCCCATATAGATGAGAAGCTACTGAGTTCACAAAACCCATTATGAACCTTAATAGTGATGAAATGTTCAGTCACAACAAATTGACTAATCCAGCATTGGGATATGGTTTGATCACTGTGGCTTGACCACTTTAAGTAAACCATGTTAGTTGTTAATGAACAACTCTGCTCATAAAACCCTAGTCTGCAATAGAAAATAGTTGATATAAACTATCACCTCAGAATCACCTATCACTTCAGAATGCCAACCTATTAGTCTCTTTTGCTATCTGGGATTTATTTTGTAATTGAAAAGAGCATATACATCCTCTTTAATACAATCAGAGAGTAAAATAAAGAACGGTCTTCCTAAGAGAAATTGAATCAACAATTACATCTAAGATCTAGAGGAAGCCTCTGGGTCCTTCAAAGATAAGGACATATATAACTAAGCAATTATCTTTGCAATGTCATTGAAACAAATGTTATGTTTTCTACTTCCATTTTATCCCAGAAGATTTACAAAAGAAGTGTTTCCCTTCCTCCTTTAAGTCCCACTTCAGATTAGAGTCAGGTTTGCCCCTGCAATATCATTTGTAAGGACAAATCTATTGCCAAAAGACAGCAAGACAAGCTGACCATGATCTAGTAATCTTCCTCAGCCTTCTAACAATTCATTTTATCCTGCTACATTAAATTTTAGTTAATGCTTCTCCAAATAGAAGCAAGAAAATATGAAGCAATCAAAGTCCCACAGGTAAAGTTTTGCATAATTCTGATGCTGCTCACATAAGTCTATGTGAAAAAGCAACTGTGACACTTTCTGACCCTTTCTTCATCCCAGGAAACCATTTTCCACTCCCTGTGTAGAGGAAATGAATAACAGCTGCTGCAACCAGAGAGACAGACTAAGCCTTGTGACTGCAAATAAGTATGATTTGCTCCTTATTGAGTGTTTCATAAAATGCAGTGATTGCACTGGATATGCCAATTACTGTAAATTAATGACATTCTACATCATGTTGCCATTCTTCACTTCCTGCGTCTTTCATCTGGGGATTCTAAACAATTCCAAATAATAATTAAACATTTATCTTTGGAGCAGTAGTTTCTATAGAAGTCAGTCATAATTCAGCCTCTTAAGAGTAAGAGGTAATCACAAGACATAACTCACTAGACAATAGTTACTATTTGTTAACAAATTACAGCAAACTGATATTCAGAATAGCACCATTTTCCTCTCCTTAAAGCAGAACTATCATGTTCCTAATAGACACACAGAATCTTCTGACTGGAAACATGGAATATGC
This sequence comes from Phaethornis superciliosus, assembly GCA_023637945.1. Classification (NCBI taxonomy): domain Eukaryota; kingdom Metazoa; phylum Chordata; class Aves; order Apodiformes; family Trochilidae; genus Phaethornis; species Phaethornis superciliosus. The sequence goes on along the minus strand of JAJQWJ010000009.1, from coordinate 7,084,132 downwards.
AGAAATTAGACAAATTCTGGTTTACCAGTATGGAATAAAGAAACCTAAACTTAATTCCACATGACTTCATTCTTTCATCACTCTTCCTATGATGTTTTAAAATGCTCTCTGCTTTTTAAAACCTTGCCTCTTCAATACTTCTCATAGTTAATTTTCTTCTAACTGTAGCATATTATATTCCCATCTTTTTAAAATTGCATCTTAGCTTAGTTTGTTTTGTTCTGTAAATAACACTACAGGTATTTCTTATAAACAAGCCTGAGAAGTCACATGTACAAGTTTTATGATCAAGTACTGAGATACTGAATTCACAGAATAGGATTTCCCACATTAATTCTGAGCTAGTTTTTGTTTACATGGTCGTTCTGGACACAATATATATAGATCTGTCTACATATGATGGGAGTGGTGACAACCCAGCTGAAGTGGCCATGAATTTTAATGTTGGTTCCTATTAAAATATCTAGTTGTGCAAGTATGGGAGTTTGTAACCTTACAGATGCAAGCAAACATATCAATCATTATCCATGTAAAACTCAATCTGATTTCTGTTTGTAAGCAGCTGAAGAAAGAACATATTATACTCTTGTGTAAACATCCATCATGAAGTTCAATACAGTTCTCAACTCCTATAATCACATTTCAAATAAGTAGTTAATAATAAAGGCTCAGCTGCATCCTAATGAAAGATTAGCCAGGAGTCAAGGTTGACCCCAAAAGAGGTGATGCCCTCTCTGATGGCATGAGCAGGGCAGATTGCTGCCACTGGGTCCATCTTAGATCTCTGAAGTCCTCAGCAGGGACCTGGGAGGCAACACATCCCAGAGTGGTCCTGGATTAATGGGAATCTCAAAGGTCAAGTATTCTGAAGACAACTCAAGAACAAAGGAAGGAAGAACCTAGTACTAGCAAGATCATTCAGGATGACACAGGGATTAGATTTGTATCTTCCTCTGAATTTTAAAGGTTTCAGAGTGTTGCTCAATAAAGTACCAACAATTGAAATTTATGTAAAGTTGTACTCTTACTGTAGCACAATTTCCCGTTCTGATTTTCAGTACTGACAGCATTGATTTATTACCAGACGAAATAAAAGAACATAATTGCACAGAATATATGTTGTTTTCTACATCAGAAGCACCTTATTGATTTACTAACATAAATTAATTTGAAAAAACCCCCACATATGCAGTACCAGCATAGTGGTACTGAATTTCTTTTTATATTGAAACCCAAAGTTATTTTTTTTACTTTCTCATAGTAGCCATTGATCCAAGTGAAAACAAAAGCTGTAATCATCAAAAATCCTCTGAAATGACATTCAGAATATTCTCTCACCTCAAAGTATGCTGATGCTTAACATGGTAAACAACTACTCAGCAGGAAATAGAGATATTTCTCAATGAAAACCAGGAACATTTACACAAAAAGGATTTCCAAGCTGTTTCTGTTACAAAACTCTTATGAAATAAAATGAAAGCCAAATAAAAGATGCATTAATATAAACTATGGCTGTTTATATGTGCATCTTGAAAGTACTCACTATTTTCCTTTCCATCAGACTTCCATTAGCACCCACAGAGATCACTTCCTAAAATAACTGATCAGACTATGGTTTTCCTTCCTTACATAGAACCTCAGTAAAGAATCCTTGTCATTAGTTACAATACTCCAAACAGAAGTTTTAACAAGCCTTTTTTTTTCTTCCTCAGCACAAATATGATCTTCAGCTGTTGCAGCCAGCAGCTGATGAGGCATCATCTATCAAAGGCTGACAGCCAACTGCTGTGCAAGAACACAAATCATTACTACAGGCTAGTTCAAAATCTAAAGTTTTACTTCAACTGCTATAAACAGTCTTATAAGTAGAAACAGTCTTACAAGGAGAAACACAGACTGAGTGATAATAATTTTTATCATCACTCGACAGTAAGAAATTAATATGAACCACCTCAAGAAACTAATTTGCCCAATGACTCCACACAGAATTTCACCTGGGGGTGGGGGGAGGGATATCCTGGTTTATGCTTTTACCTTAAATGATCTCAAATACCGGTTAATGAGACTGTTGGCCTTCCTCCTTGTAGCTTTTTTTCTCTTACATCAAAGCAAAGCAACAGAGAACACCTTCTTTCTTACACAGACCCAGCAGTTCAGAGCAGCATGGGGAGTTGTTTCTGCTGGAAGGCATCTCTGCCTGCTGTCAAGCTTCATTTCTGCACCCCCTGGCTAATGCTCCACTCCAGTTCAGTGACTCCCAAACTAGAAGTTGTGACCTCAAGGGAGATCACAGCAGTTAAAATAGGGTCATAACCCAAATAATCATGTGTTTCACAATCAGAAATATAGAACTACTTCTCCATTTCTCCTTTTTATTGATCTACTAATGTTCAGTGACAAGGACATTGCACTCCTCCAACATATCTTCAGGCTCTTTTGCGATGAACTGTTTCAGATCCATCATCAGTTACTTGCCAGAGATTCCTTCTCCAATATAACATTTGCAAGAGATTCTTTCTCCAATATAACATTTGCTAAAACAAATAATCAAGAATCCTCAGAGGGTTTGCTATGAAGATTACTTGACTCGAAAGAGGAACAACTGAAAAATTATTGGCAAATTCAGTACTGTGGAACAAATTTCTGTTTTCAAGTTGAAATTGTCCAATTATTCATTTTTGTTATTTGGTAATTTTGATTTTTCTTCTTTTATGTTTTCAGTGTTTGTCAAAAACTTAACTAGGAGCAAGCCTTACACACCTAGAAGCCTGAAGGCCTATGTTTTATTCAATTTAAAACCTGAGGATACAGGAGAGAAAAATTTTAAGTTGGGATTTATTTCAAGTTGGTTTTTATTAAGGTCACCAGTGAACAAAATGATTGATATTTTAATTTCCTTTATTCTTCTACACTAAGGTATCTTCTTCCTCTTGTGGTTTGTTTATTCTACAACCATCCTGTTTAAAACTGATGCACTGGTTGATGCTTCCAGCAAAAATCTCACTCACCTTCTAATAGAGAATACACTTCTATAATAAAAATAACCTGATTCTACTTTGCAGCACATCTGCCTCTTCCCTCCCCTCTTCCCTTTCTTTTCAGTCTGATTCTGTACTACCTTGCCACCTGCACCCACTTAAACTTTTCAGTGTTCTCATTAATTTCACTGCATTGAATGTATATATTAAATGCATGCATCTAAATATGTACACTCATAAGCATAATGAAGTGCCTTTTTGAGCACCAGATATATACAGATCTGGGCTTCCCCTCTCCCCCCCCAGCTATTACTCCTTCAGGCAGAGATTCTAAATACTTCCTTAATGGCAGACTCATTGCCATTGCTTTTAAAATTCCCAGCTGCAGAGGGCATAGAACTGATTCTGGGACTGAAACTTGGCTAGGATTTTTAATCCCATTCAGACTGATACCTCAAAAGTATCAGGCATGCAGAGAAAGAATTCCCAAATTTCTCATGTTTTCCCCTTGAGATCACAACAAACAAGTCACTGGCTCCAGCAATTCAGAATAAAGCTTTACATTTAGAGTTCAATTAACTGAAGACCTTAAAATAAAAGACATCAGAAAAATGTCAGCCACTCATTTACTCAAGGAAATCATTTCAGCAATTATTCATTTCTAGTTTAATGGATACATACTAAGCAATCAGATATATTTAATCCTGGACTGCTGAGAACTGAGGAGGGAAAGGGAGTCCCTGCAGTAATGTGTGTAGCTCTTGCCTGCAGGCAGTGATGAAAAGCTGGCTGCAGAGCAAGAGGGAGTGAACAGCTGAAGACACTTGCAACTCCTGTTTATAGCTATTTTGAAAACCTTTTTCTTCCTGGTGCTGAAGAGGAAGCACCTCAAGAGTCTTTTTTCCCACGATTATGAAGAGAATTTGTTCACTGCTATGAACATTTGCCCACAGAGAAATAAATGGATGTTATGCTCAAAACTGAGATAGAACTCAAGGCAGGTTTTTTAAAACGTCAATTTATGCTGATCAGTGTAAAGCAAATATGATACAAAACCAGTCATACAAAAGAAATAATTCTTCAGAGACAACTCTCCTAGCGACCTGGTTTTTGAACTGTGAACTCCAATCAGAAGCCTGGTACATCTTTGAAAAGTGACTTCACTCCTGTCTCTATCCCAGTCATTTCTGCAGTTTTCTGCACTTAGTAAGCATTGTTTCTGAATTTCAATACTATCTCATAATTTCAGAGTATCTTTTTTTTTTTTTCTTTTTTTTGGGGGGGGTTGTTTGTTTGTTTGTTGTGTTTGTTTGTTTGTTTTCCTAGAGCAGTGATAGCAGATAACTTATTCCAGTTTTTAAAGATGTGACTACACAGTTTATTTGGTGCAATATAGTTATTGAAATCTGAAAAGAGAAGGAAATTCAATAAAGATTTCTTAGTTCTGAAGAGCTAGTATTTTGACCTTAATAATCCAGCACAAGTCACAACAGTGCCTGTGGACCTCATTATCGAATAACATGAGCCTGAAACAGCATTACCTTTCTACATCAAAAACAGAAAACAGTCTGATGTGATTTACAGTGATGTGGATGTAACATGCCATAGTACAGCACCTTTAAAAACTTATTCCAGTTCTATTAAGAAATGAGTTACTTAATTCTAATAAGAATGAAAGATGTATAAAATAACTGAATACAAAAAAGGTGGATTGTCAAAGCCTTCTCCTGAAAACAGATTCATTCACTGTTACAAAGGAAAATCCATCTTTGTTGTGGAAGTTTGCAGCAATAAGGTATGACAAGATTAATGAAAATATTCAAGTCCCTATTCCCAAACATGCCTGGCAGAAACATGTTCTGTCTCTCCCAGTGATACTGCATCTATCAACTCCCAAAACAATTTGTCTTCACAGACTTCATTTGCTATTCTCTTCAAGGACAGAGCCACTCTCTTCCAAAAACGTCCAAAATTTATTTCAGATTTTTTTTTTTTTCTGTATTCTTTGTGCTAGTATGACTGATTCTCTTCCTTACAGAGTTTTCCATGAGACTGAATCACACAAATTGCTGTTCAAATTAAAACTAATTAAATATTAAACAATAGTAGGTCTTAAAAGGGTCATTTAAAAAATGAAAAAAAAAAAAATTAACAGAAAATTCCTGCATATTTTCTTAGGATTGCTTTGTTACTGATTCTTATTTTGTCCTTTTCTGATTTGTCACTATAGTTCTCATATGGCCTTTTGCAGTTTTGCTTTAATGACCAAACTCTATAGGGCCCTTACTCTGGTAACAAAAATCTCCAGAAGAATTACCAAGGGCAAAGTAAATTCCAAGTCTTTGAGCTATGAGTAATCAAAACAATAGGAAAACACAAAATCTGAGAAAAGAAATATTTTTGCCTTCCTTTTTAGATTTGTAGAGTTCTGGAGAATTGTGGACATATTTTCCAATCTTTGCCCTCCTTGAGTCCATTTGCATATGGCCTCGCTTATGCTAACACCACAGTTCCACTATCTCAAATCTTTCCAGCTGACACTGAAACATATGAAATCTCTTTTTGCCAGCATGATTTTCAAAATTCAAATGCACATCTTCTGCAGAATATGAAAGCAGCAGAAATGGACTGATGCTATAACAGAATCTGAGTATTACAGGTTTCTCCTTATTTAAGTAGTCATTATACATATAATGGGATTGCCTGTAGAAGAGGGAAAGCAGAGACTTCATTTATATACAACTTTTGATTCTTTCCAGACTGGTACAAATCTAATCACATGAGATCCTGACAAGTATTTGTCATGCTCAAGTATTATATAGTGAGAAAAACTGGGACAGGAAAAGTCATACAGAACAAATTTTACAAGGCAAGTGTTCAGCCTCCCAAATTAAAGCCTCATAGGATTCTTAAGGGACAGAAAAAAATAGCTTCAGCTTGAAATCCCTACAATTCACCCCTTACTGACCAAACCTGGGACTAGGATTGGGTTCAGCAAGCCTTAGACTCCTCTCTGAGGAGTTTGGGAAGAAAAGGGATCCACTTTGAACCTTACGACTCAACGGGTGGGCCTTCCTCATTCTCTTCTTTCATTCCTGTCCAAATCACTACAGCCAGTCCCTTACTCAGTTTCCTGTATCCCTGTATTAATAATTTCCCTTGATCCCTGTATAAACCATTCATATTTATTCCCAACCCCTGTATGTCCCTTCCTCAGAGAAAGTAATAGAGTGAACCTTGTCATGATTAAAAAATGAGAATGGAAAGTTTTTATTTTAAAGTATATAAAATAAATTGTTTATTTCATATTTCATATTGCAACATGGATTGTGATTTAATAAATGTATCTTCCTACACAAAGCCTTGTGGTTTTTTTTACATGTAACTATTAAAACTATTTTGAAAACTATGAAAGAATAAAGAGACAAATTTATGAATAGGGCCATAAATAATGCATCTGCTTGTTAATTCCTTAGCTTAGTAAAGTATTTCATTTTAACTGGAGAAAAAAAATGGCTACCTAGATACTAAAGTGTCAAAAAACTATCAGGAGTAAGACTGTATTTATGAAAACAAATTCTTCTGCAGTAGATAAGTTGAAAATTAATCAAAATGGTGTCCTTGAGACAAAGAAGGTCAGTTGCACACTGGGTTGCATTAATAGGCCTGCTGAGCAAAGCAGTAGCCTGAGTTAGAAAATTATTCTTCATTATTCTGCACTCACAAAGCCTCATCTCTTTAACTAAACTCAGCCTAGGGCTCCCCAGAACAAGGCAGGCATTTAAATGCTGCAGAAAATGCACTGAAAGGCCAGCAAGTTAGGGAGCTGCAAGAGACAGGGCAGTCAAAACCTGGATTTATCTCTAAGGCTGTAAAATTTCTGTGTCTGGAGATGTTTAAAGGCTGAAAGACAAGGGCCTGAGGAAGCTGGATTTTGAAGCTGGCTTCGTGTTGAGCAGAGTCAGAACAGAGAATCTCCAGAGTCAAACTAATGCACTTCATGATTTGATGAATAAATTACTTTACAATTATTTATGTTCTTTTACAACAGTTAGTTAAGAAGTTATCTAATTCGTGCTGTCTGACTTAGAGGTTTATGATTTAAAAGCAGCTTATGATTTTTTCATCCTTACTAGATGAAAACTACATCACTTGATTGAAGCTAGTGGTTAGGGATTATGGACCTGTGTATACAGACCTTTTATTATCCACAAACTTCTCACCTGCCATACCTAAGCACAATCTAGATCAGGCTATGTCCATCTGAATGACAGAGTAATCACTATTGGATGAAAGGATTACAACTAATCCTAATTCAACACTTCTCATTCCAGTTTAGAGCATCATTCTTTAATATAATATTCTAGGGCAAAATCCTAAATGCCAGCTGTCAATCAGTAGCACAATGTCCCCCTGCAAACTGCAGTTTGTAGGGATCTTTCTATTGCTTTTTAGTCATGAACACTAAGCTTGTCAAAATAGTACCTGCCACTACAGAAGCCTGACAGGAATTATTTTATTTACTGTGAATGTAATCCAGTTCAAAACCCAATCACATCTGTTTAGCAAGACCTAACCCAATCTTGAATAAATTCTCCTGGGAATGGCGAATCATAGCAAAATTGATCACCTTGTCTTAATGAGAAAAATTTACCAGATGCCTCCTTTTCCCAGTGAGAGACTACTGAAACAAACCCCCATCTTTCTGTACAAAGGGGATGATTTTTACTTCTTTCTTTGTTCACCTTGGGGAAAAATTTTGAGTTCACTGAAGGACAGCTAAATCTCAGAGATGTTCTTGGAAATAAGTGCCTAAAACTTTTACAGAACTTGAGCTAAAGAACCATTGTGACAACTGATGCCTTTATCATGCACTGCTGCTTCCAAATTTAACATCCAAGCCTCAGAGGCAGGTGGAATCATATGAAATACTCTCATGTAATTTATGTAGGCTAATGAAACATACCTTCTAAGTGAGGGTAAGAATCTATTATTAGTCTGCTTAAAGTCTTCCAAGTTTGAATGAAGGATTGTTACCAGTCCAGTTATGCAACATGTTCCTTAATAAAGTCAGTTAAAACAGTTATTCACAAACCTGCTATTACATACTTCTTGCTCTGGTATTCCTCTGCTCACTCCACTTTTCTACACTCCTCTATTTCTGCTCTTCTTTCTGTGTGCCCCAAGGTTCATAGCTTATGGTGCTGGATGCCCTCAAGGAGAAAGAGGAATGGGAGTTATAGCAATTTGTCAGCATCCCATGCTCTTTGCCCTTGATACTTGATGATATTGATAATTTATGCCACTTCACCCTTGGATGTGCTCGGGGTCATTTTTATGTATTTTTTTAACACACTGCACTTAATAGCTCCCTTCTTATTGGCTCCTAATTGTACATTATATATGAATTGACTGTATATGATTACATCTTTTAATGTGATAGATACTCACTCTTAGTTTCTTTTGCTATCACTAAAACTGGTTTTAACAGCTCTCAAGGTTGCACTAATTTAATGACCATTGGTGAGTTGTTTATAGCTCTGATACCTCTAGCATCATGCTGTGCTTGTACTTTCAAGCCCCGTGCTATCATTTTGAATTTTGAATTTCAGTAACCTCTGTCACATCCTTCAAGCTGTGGTTTGCTGATAACTAAGGTTTTATTAGCAGAGGCTAATCATGCACATATCTTTTTTCAAGGTCAGTAATAGTTCACTCATCAAAAACTATGATATATTCAAATACATACACACAGAAACACAATGCTCTGGTACAACTTGCTACACCAGTAACTGCTGTGTACTGCAATATCTCCAATATGATACTGAAACTGCCTGACAACAATACACCAACCATTTACAAAGAACAGAAATTAAATTCTCTCCAAAGAGAGAGCTTCCTGATCGTAATGCACATTTCTGTGCTCCATTTATATGAATTCATTGAGTACATGGACTGTGTTCATGAACAAATGCCAAAAATACTGACAGGCACTAGTCCATAGGGATTATTTCTAAAACTATATATTGAGGAAGTCAGATGAGATTAATCTTCAGAGAAGTATTGGGATATGAACCATTTTAAACAAACACACCTTTGAACAAATATTTATGTGTAGGCAAAGTCAGTATTTCCTTACAGGTATAGTGACATAACACAGCAAAAATCATGCCTCTGTATTAGTGATTGTTATGAAAAATGCTCTATTGATATAGCTAGGAAATGCCCCTTTGAGATGACTCATCTGCTTATGGCTGAGTATCAGGACACATTTGACATTGTTTGGCTGGAGGAGATCCTTATAAAATGGCCATGAGATTGTTGAGTTCAAAATCCTCAGAGGAAGAAGCAAGGCAAAAAGGAAGATCACAACCCTGGTCTTGGAGATCATCTAGCACAGCCTCCTCTCAAAATAGGTTTAACTTCAAAGCTGATGAGAGATCAAGTTGCTGCTGTTAAAAAGTTCATGTGATCATTACCACAGCTTGTTCCTGATCCTTTAGGTGAATCCAATATATTTTGCACTGCGCAAGGTGTACTCATATGGAGTAGGTTAATGTGTCTCAGCTGAGAACCTGTAACATGTTGGAGAATCTATGAATATACTATATATATAAATATACATATGTTTCATCTCTGTACCAGAAAATTTCTGTTCATCTCTGTCAGCAGCAAAGCTGGAAACTGGGCAAATATTTGCCAGAGTTCAATTGTACTGGCCAGAAGACATATTTGGCAAACTGAAGTTTGCCAAAAAAAAAAAACCAACAAAAAACAAAAAACCCATAAAAAAAAAAACCTAACAGCAAATACTGTCACAAAAACATTACACATAATAACAAGTTTGCTTTAAATTCTCCCCCAGATTGCAAACAAGACTCAGAAAGCCCTTCTGGATCCCAAGCACTGTCCTGTGCTGCAGAGGTTGGCAGTGACAAAGACTTCATGATTGAGTTCAGCAAGTGCATCAGGAGGCACTTGGGGAGGTACAAAGAAGGAGCTGCAGGGCTGTGCTGAGGGATAATAGTGGATGAAAAGTCTGGCATGAAGAAAAACTTAAGAACACACAGAGTAATCTAAAGCAGAGCAAAGAGGAGAAATATTTCAATTTTTATTTTATACAAATTCTCTTGCCTTAAAAAATGAACAAGTCACATAAGGATCTGCTACAGTTAAAAAGGAGAAAACAACACGTGGAAAGAAAAGGTAGTGAGGTTGAGTGTTTTTTTTTTAGAAAAGATCCTATAAAACTGATCAACACAAGTTCAGAGGACAAGTATAAAAATAGTAACCTGAAAGAAATAAGGTGACCCAGGCTGACATTGATTCATTCATTATTGTAACAAACTTTGCAGAAGAATGGAGAGCCTGGGAGAGAATTCAGGATAGCTGAGAAATGATACAAGGTTCAGTCACAGCAGATAAGCAGCCAATAATAGAGAGGCAGAAAATATGCAACAAACAATAGTGCAAATAGAAATTAACCACTTTGTCAGTGGGTAGTTGGCAGTGAAAACTGAATTAAGAGGTGGCCTGACAAAGAAATTACTTTAAAAATGTTCAACAGTTCAGTCACAGGAGGGAAAAACCCCCCCCCCACCATTCAAATTCAGAAGAAATATGCAAATATGAACAGTGAGATTCAGTTTAAACTGCAAAGCACTACCATAAATCAGCTTTAACGCTGAGAAAAATTGTGATGCAGATATTACGCTTGGTTGTGGAAGTGTAGCCCCCTAGTAAATTAACTAGAACTTCAAGACAATGAAGTAGGCTCTGATATTGTAAATTGTTATATTAATTTGTATATACATTGTACCAAAACAAGTCTAGCCTAAATATCAGGTTTGCTATAAGATTATGTTTATGTGACAACACTTTCTGTAAGGGCAAGAAGTCACAGAAAGCTAAATAAAGGAAAATATTATTCCTATATGTTACCTAACAGCTCTGTTGGGTATAGTAGTCTCACAAGAGGAATTTGTTCCAGGTAAAACCAGAGAATCATAGAATGGCAGGTTGGAAGGGACCTCAAAGATCACCTGGTCCATCCTTTCTAGATAGGAACACAGTTTAGATGTGATGGTGCAGCATCTTGTCAAGTTGAGTCTTAAAAAGTCCAGTGTTAGAGAAAGATTAACAAGGAGAGAAGTTGTCAGTAACTTATATTTTTCATATTCTCCATCCAGCACTCAGTTTCTTCATAGCTTTTTCCAAATGAATCATTCACTTTCAAATACAGATTTAAGTAGAAAAGCTTGTGCATAATGCCATGTTGGGGGGGCTGTATTTCCAGAGCAATTATTTTCTTGCACATATCATTTTCTCAAAAGCAAAGCTGTGTATTTTATGAAGCTCCAAACTCTCACATTTGAGCTATAGATCTCCTATCAAAGAACTGATCAAAGAATCTCTGGGGAGAAGCACACCTGTATAGAAGACCAGCAGGGTCCAAGTTCAACATCCAGGAAATTAGAAATCTAAGAAATTAGATGTCCTTTAGAGAGAATAGAATAGTTCAGTTGAAAAGGACCTACAATGATCATCTAGTCCAACTTTATGAGCAACTTCCTTTCAGGGCTTCAGGTTTAATGAGCAAATAATTTTTTGTATTCTTTTTATTGAGGTGAATTCACCCAAGTGTTAACTAAGGACCCTTGACCAAAAAGTGAGGTTTGACTCCAGTTATTCAGTTAGTCCAATCTCTTTTCCAGCTGAGCCAAACTGAAGAATGATGATTTACCATGGAACAGCCCCATTTTCTTATCTCCAGTTCCACTATATCCTGGTTTGAGATCCACTAGTGTATAACTCCACTTATTTTTTTAATCATTATTGTGACTGCAAGAAAAACTATAAATATCAAAACTGATGCATTCATCTCTCCACCCAAAGTTATTTTCTTGTGTTAATTAAACAAGTGTGGTAGGAATAGATTGTCTACCACAGTGATAATGTTTTGCAGCTCTGATAGTACACATTTCCTGACCCCTCTCTGACAGCATAGTTGTTCTGTTAGACAGAATTTTCCCTATGCAAGCACTGCCTATGCTGTACCAGTTCCTAAAAATTCTGTATACATAAAGCCACATGGCAAAAGCCACTATACAAGGAAAATAAGTTGGTCTGAAATAGTTTTCTGTGTTATGTGGGGACTTCTCCTAAATCTAGATACTCATTTCTGCACTTCCAGAACATTCTTAATTCATGAAGGGGCAGGGGGGGAAACCTGTTTAGAAATCATCTACAGTGAGCACGTGGTGAATCAGCTGTGTGTGCATGTCTGGTTTTATTCTGCTGATAATATGGATACATCACATATTAAGAATGTAGGTATATCAGTTACCTTGTTCTTATGGAAAACACAGAAAATTTTATTGAAACTGCCTTGGAAGGACAGAAGGCTGAACCAACCACTCAGGATGTGACCCTGATGTTCTTTCTGAACTTTAGTCTAAGTAGATGTATGGTAAATAAAAGCTTAAATATTTTAAGTAGATGTAGGTAGGTCTCACTAGTATTTACAGAATTCAGTCAACAAAATCTACAAATGAAAAAGAAATCTCCGTCTGAAAAATATTAAACAAAGCTGAATGTTACATGTGCAAAAGACTATAAAAACAACCATATTTCTTTTTTTCCCTCACTTGTCAAAAGGCTATGTAGTATTTCGGGTTCGAAGTTGCAGTTCAGCTTGTTGGACCAATAGCTAGTAGGGTCTGTTCTTTTGAATGTTTTGTTCTAATGTTCTCCAACAATTATAGTATGCAAATATTTTTTTAACTACACTTGTGTTATGCAGCTAAAAGAGAGGTTTGCCATGTTTGACTTCATTAAGTGATACAGGATGCCTCCAGGCATTTAAGAAAGTCAATTAATGAAATAACTGGCATATGCTAATAACAGCAAAGCAGACTCAATCTAACACCACAGAAGAACAAAATTAAAGAGTTCATGACAACATATATTGAAGGATAAATCACTTTCTCTGTCTGACAGGACTCTTCTCACCCTCCTCCACTCCAGAATTAAGCAGAACCCCCTCAATAGCCTTTACACTTCTGTGCTACTTGTTTACTAGCTTATTTGGCTAAATATCTCCTATGAACATACCCAGGAACCTGGGATTTTGTGAAACTTCTATCATGTCGAGTAGGCTGGTGTTTAATTTCCTCTCTTGCTTATAAACTTTATCAGGCAGACTGATTATTTCCATGGCATTCAGCACTGTACAAAGGATGCCAGCTTCTCATCTTGAATATCTCATGCTGTGCCAATGACACCTGCATTTATTTTACATCTTCTTTCACAGGATTTCGAAGGATAATAGTCAGCTCAATTTATGCTGCAATTCTCAAGACACGGGGTAAGAATATAATAAACATAACTTAACCAGACTCAAGCAAAAACAAAGCAGGACAGAGGTATTGTGTACATTTCATAACTCTTTATGCAGTGCAGGTTTGCAAGTAGAAATCTACTCACTGAAAAAGACAATATATCTCTTTGTAACCAGGACTATTGTGCACAAAAGAATGTCTCTAGCCCTTTTTAGGCACCTGATGCCATGCTTCCTCCCATGTTGTGACAATCAGTTTTAGAAAGACATCAGGACTCCACAACAGATTACTGCAAGATATTCCACAAAATCATCCCATATCTGATCAACAGTAACTGAGAAAGAGTCTATACAGGTTCTCATCATCTGCACCTTTGAACACTTCTATTCTGCTTCAGAATTCCCAACAATTGATTCCTTTTTGGTATGATTTTGTTTACTTTCATCTTCTTCATGTTTTGCACTGCAGCATCAGCCCCGTGTGCTTATAAACCCCCTTAGGGACAGCACTGGAAAAGACAGTCCAGGAAAGACTTCTAAAAAAATCTTTGATAGAATTAAATGTACACAACACAGAGCACTTGCTAGAAAAGGATGTTGAACAAACCATAGAAGCTGAGTGTGTTGTATTTTATTCTGAACAACAACAAAAAAACAAACTGTGGGCTAGAATTAGTAGCAAATTCTGATCTTCTGTGTTGAACTAATGTCAAATCATAAAGTCATGACTTTACCAGGCCTATTTTTTTCCTTAGATCAGACAATAATTTGAGTCTTAGCTTCCATTGCACAAAAAGGATTATTCCAAGTTGCAAAAAAGAGAAAAGCCTCAAGATATTCAAGAACCCCTAAAAAGATTCCTAAAAATTTAAGGCAGCAAAGTCAATGTTGATGCATTATATTAAAAGATAAAGTCTTAAAATTTATATTTGTCAGCAAGTCACTCATAATCTTTTTGAGACTGGCCAGATAGATTAAATGTACATAATGTATTTAAAAGTCCACGATCTATTCATCATTAAGCGTAAAATATGATACAACCAACCTAGTAATAATTTGAAAAAAACATATAACTTTTTTTTTATTCAAGCTACCCTTACTCTTTCTTATGAAGTTCATGCTGGTGAATTTTTGCTTACATTGAAGATAATACACCAACAAAAATGATAAATGCATTAGAAGTGCAAAGCAATAGTGACATAACAGGAAAGGCCTTGATATCCTCACCTGTTTCCAGAAGACAACATGGTTTTATGAACTGCAGATAAGGGAATTTCAACAAAAAGCTGAGAAACAGATGGTGAAGCAACTCAATAGGTGCTTCTGTGCTCTTTTCCCTGCTGTAGAAACAAGCTTGTGCACAGTAAGTCAGCAAAGTTTTTCAGGGAGTAAAGTTAAAAACAAAAAAAAAAAACAAAACCAAAAAAAAGCCCCACAAAAAACCCCCAAAAAACCCCAGAAAAAACAAATAAAGCAAAAATTCGTAACATATTTTACTACTGTATTCCTGCAATGTCTGTCCAATTCTGATTCCCATTTCTTAGATCAGAGCCAATATTATTTTCTCTTTTAACCATAAGCAAAGATGTGGTCACACAAGACTTTAAGTCTAATTTAAGTAAAGACACTTCTTCTTCTTTGCCATTGCAGTCACACTAGCTGGTAGTTTAGATCAGTTCTGCACAGAACACTAAATATCCTGAATACAGAGCTAGGTTCTCCATACATGAAACATTCCTCCTCACATCACAATACAGGCTTTAGCAGCAAACATCAGTGTTGTGACAATTTGACTAATTCCCTAGGAAGCTTTCGTATTTATCTCCAACAACCTACATGCACCCAAATTCGATTAAACTTGCACCTAATACAAAACCTGAGTAATGGCCATGAGTTTTACCTAAACATCAGCATCTGTAAATTTCATTTGTTGCACAGTCAAGCAAATTATTCTGCTTGTTGAGGCAGAATACATTGCTGTAACACAGACCAAGAGTGCAGCTTCACACTAAATTTAATCCAATCTAATTGCAAGCTACCTTCCTAATGGGCATTTGTAATCCCTCCCCCAGATGTCAGACAGATCAGAGGGCTGATTAAGGAACATGTGCCCACAGGAGCTCACCATCAGGCAGAGAGGGCAGGTAAGGGGAATACATGGGCAGTGATTAGGCTGCCAGTTGCCTGACCCTTCCTGGCAGGAATCAGACCAGAACACAATGGATTTTTTCTTTTTCACAGTTAAGAGCGATGTAGGTTTTTTCTGTAGTGCATGCATTTCATGTGTAAGTTACCTAAAGCCCAAAGATATCTCACATCTCAATATTCTGACATGCAGAGACACTTTTACAATGTTGTCTTTGGAAATACCAGTAAGGTTACATATTGCAAGAATTTCACTGAGGGATACTCAGTGGTGGTGCAGGAAAAAATTTTTCTTTTTTTTATTTTTCTTTTTTTTTTTTTTTTTTTTGAAATGAATAAAATATTTATCCAGGCTTTTCAGATCTACAAAATGAGCTTGTTTCCAATGCAGAATCTCATTTCACAGGAACAAAAGATTTTTGCTTTATATTGAATAGAACTTCTAGCTTTTCCTATGGTAATATAGTCATCTTTCTAAATCACTAGGCTTTCCCTTTCAGAAGTTCCCTGAATTGAGCCACAATAGAACTAATTTTTTCTTTCTCATAATTTGTGGAATCAATTATATCTTCACTGGATAAATCAGCACTTCCCTCTGTCACTGAAATAAATGCCAACCTGCTTGCTAGGTCCCCCAGGTAGAAAGCTGGAAAGGAATGCCAGATCCTCACAGAATGAATTAAAAAACAAGATAGACATACCTTGTGCATATACTTTCTGATAAGAAAAATAAATATTTCTGTTGAGAAACAATCATGTCACAAGGGGGAGGAAAATACACAGTGTTACTACCTGACAAGGCAACTGAAGTATATCTGAGGCGGGCACTTACAGTAATGCAATAGTAGCTTCAAACCTTAGAGAAAAGCAGAGACTGTTTATACAAATTCCTTGGGGCAGTCAGGGCACGTGTAGTGATGTTTGCTGCAGCATTGCTGCCACAGAGCAGAAATTCCTTAAGGAAAGGAGTGGCTGCTGGAATGACACTGGTTCACATCACACCTTCAGCTGACATGGGGTCCCCCTGTCCTGCACAAGAAGCTACACAGCCTCGGAGCTTGAAGGTTAAAAGATTCTGTAACATTTCATTTAAAGAAGGAGGATTGCTCAGCAGTGTCTCAAAATGAAGTCAGAGGGAAGACTTGACATTATCTCTGTCTTTAGGAAAGCACAGTTTGTGTTCCTACGTTATCCTGTTTATCTTCTCTTTGTCTTTCCTTTAAATAAATCAGTGTCAGTAACTGTCATTCATTGAGCAGTTGCACAGTTTAAATTAGTTTTTCCAGCTTCCAGGGTAGGGATGAAGTCCAGTGTTTATTAGTGACCTCTAGAAGTTGAACCTGCTCTTTGCTGTAGGGTTCCCATATAAATCTGTACTTGATGTTGAAAGAAAGGGCAAAAAGTCTTTTTGAAGCTGTTTAATTATTCTACCAAAACCAGTTTGCATGAATAACACTGTTTCACCTCTATTTACTTAAATATTTGTATGATAAATCCCCATGAAAAAGGTTTGTCATGCAAAAGCTTATTATGCTGCACTTTATACTTTAAAATTAAAGCTGGTTTTTTTACTCAGAATATAAACAGGGAACAAATATGTAACTGACATTATTAGAATTCAGACATGTATTGAAACATAATGAAAGCTGCACATGATGGAGTAACATTTCTAGCCTGAGTTCTCTAGAACATAAAGTATCTGTGCTGGCTCAGATTCAGGCAGCTCACACTGCTTGTACAGATACACTGATTTAACAAGCACTCATCTTTGACTGGAATGTTCAACATCAATTGTAAAAGTGGCCTGAGATGCCAACTGTAACTGAGTAGTCAGACAGGTTCTAGATGCAAAGCAGTCAATGCCCAGGAAGTATCTCAACCTGAAGCCACATTCTTTAGTGAACATACAAAAACGTTCATGCTAAAATCCACTGTTTTCCATTCTTTTCCTGCAAAGAACAGAAGAGTGGTTTGAGATTAGAAGATGGATATTCCCAAACAATCTACAAGTGACCTCTTGGTTCTAAATAGCTGACATGGAATAAGAGACTCTGCTGTTGCCAGGGACTCAAATAGTGAGCCCAGTTAAAGAGAAGTGTTTGAATACAAATAGAGGGAAATAGCTCTAAAGCTAAAACACATATTTGCTCTGCAAACCCAGAAAACAATCAATGCATTTTTTTCATTGCTTATTATTATTTCAAAATAAAAGTGAAGCTTCAGCTTCCAAAGAAACAGTTGATTTCTTGGCTTTGCTGCTGACTGTTAAGTCTGAACAGAGATTCGTGTTCTGGTAACACAGCCTGAAAGGGAGTCCCACTAAAATTAACACCAGGACTTCTCCAAGATCCTTGTGCTTAATCCTAGAGGTTAGCATACTTTTTTCCCTGGTGAAGGAGTGTAATCAAAGGCACAATTTTGTAGATAAACAAGAAAGGATCATACAGTAGTGAGCCCTAGATGCTTTCCACTGTCTTTAAAATCTGTCTCTTGCCTAATGGACCTGTGACAAGCAGATTTTCAATGTATGCTTCTCATTATAATAAAACAGCAGCATGTCCTTGAAAAATCCTAAACTAGAAGTGTTTTAAAAAAAGGTCCTAATCCATTTTCTAAAAATAATACCTGAGTATTTACATTCAGGGCATCAAAACCAGTGGAGGGTTTACACAAAATTCCCCATTTCTGAAGACCCAAAGCCCTGCTTTCAGGAACACCTGCAAGCTTATCCAGCAAGCAGAGATTCAGGGGACTGCTCCTCAGGTGACATCACAGCACCAACCAACTTTATACTAACTCTGGATCTGTCCATGAATGATTTATCCTAAATTATTTCACTTACTGTGTTATTTCATTTTGAACTTATCGCGAGAAGTAAATACATGCTGCACAGCCCATTAAAAACATTACAAACCAGTAGCACAGTTTTTGTAGTGAGTGGCTGTTACTACACCACTTTTGCCTTATCTTACACACAGCTGTTACTTCTGCTGCCTAGAAAACTTTTTATTTTTATATAAAAAGCTTTCTCTCAGATATATGCTTCCTTTTAACAAAAAATATTCTTTCTATGGTCTTATAAAACTTGAATTTTTTACAAGTTTCAATAAATACTTTGCTCAGCAGACATGGGGAATAAAGTCTTCTGCCATTTACTGGCATAAGAAGTTACATTTTAGTAGAGTTTCTGTATTTGTTTAGAGACTGTTTAATGGTAAAGATAGGGCTTTGGTCAGATCACAAACGCAATTAACTAGTAATGATTAATTCTCAGCATAAGGGTCCCCAAAGCTTAGCTTGTAATACTCTGATATACATTAGAATTAATTACTATAACATTTTATTTTACCTCTCAATCTAAGAAATACAACATTGTTCTTAATATTGCTGTTCTGATAATTTTAAGTAGAGTATGCACTTGCTGATAAACATAGAAAATGTTTATTCATTACTCAAAACAAGTAATCTAAATTATGCTTTATATGACTCCAGCCCATAACACTCTTTCTAGAACCGCAAAGAGGCACTGACTTATACCTTTAATGTAATGGTAATTTACATTTGAACCTCCCACTTGAAGAAGACCAACATCAGTCATGAAACCATTTGAAACATCTGTTATCTAAAAAGTACAAACTAAATTTCACAGAATTACCTTAGTTGAAAGGGACCTTTAAGATCAAGTGCAACTATTAACATAATACTAAACCATTTCCCTGAAGTACTGTGTCTGAACATCTCTTACATACTTCCAGGGTTGGTGACTCCACCACTGCCATGGGCAGCCTGCTATGCCTGATAACCTCTTATTTGAAGAAATTCTTCCTTACATCCAATTTAAACCTCCCCTGGCACAACTTGAGGCCATTATCCCTTGTAACTTCATTGAACTTCATGTAACTTCAATCTCCACCTCTTTACAACCTCCTTTAAGGTAGTTGTAAGAGAGTGATAAGGTCTCCCCTCAGCCTCCAGAACTGAACACCCCACTCAGGGTGCAGCCTCCCCAGTGCCAAGGACAGGGACACCATCACTTCCCTGCTCCTGCTGGCCACCCAGCTTAGTGGCATCTGCAAACTTACTCAGGGTGCACTATCCCTTCATCCAGATCACTGATAAAGATATTGAGCAGGAATGACCCCCAGCACTGAGCCCCAGAGAGTGACACTTGAGACCAGCTACCAACTGGGTTTAATTCCAGTGACCACAGCTCTCTGGCCCAGTCACCCAACCAGTTTTTAACCCAGGAAAGTGAATGCCCACCCAAGACCTGAGCAGCCAGTTTTTCTGGATGAATACTGTGGGAAACAATTCAGAAGCCTTACTAAAGTCAAGACAGAAAACATCCACAGCATTTCTCACATCCAGTAAGAAGGTCACCTTTCACAAACCCAACCAACCCATACAGTTCCATAATTGCATGTATTTGAGGATAAAAGATGTGTATCCATATAGTCACTCTTCCATAAATAAAAATTATTAATTTTAATCACAGGATTTAACTTTATTTGAATCATCTGAATGAAGGATTGTATATATACACACTGTTGAGTGGCAAACAAATATTATGCATCAAGGATCTGAGAATTTGCTTTGACAAATTCTTCTCCTTTTGCCCCCTTCCTTTGTCCCTACCAAAGATTTTAAACATGAAATTTTGCAAGGTGATAGAGAACAATTCTCGACCTCATATGTTTCTTTTTAGGATTTTCTTCCTACAGAGAAAGGAGATTTGTATACTACCTGCAAAATTAATAACAATAACTCTTGTTTTATTTACTGCTTTGTAGTAGAAAAGCAGACTCTTTGCTTTCCAGAGCACCAGTGAGATTGCTACACCTCCACACCACTGCTTCATTTGAATTGCAGCCCTGCTCCTCCTTGCACCCTTCCCTAATATACTTCACATTAGTCTTTGCAATATACATTGCTCTTCATTATACTGTTTTGTCTCACAGTTAGTGGTGTTGGGTAACCATCTCACAACAAATCCTGCAACATCATCACCTATTTTAATCAATCTTCTTGATCAAGATTTTTGTGTGTCAGTGTACAGCCTAAAAGAAGGAAGGCACAGCTCAGACCCTTTTTATACTTCACACTAGACTCACTGCTGTTATATGGTGCCATGTGGGCAGAAATATAAGTAAATGAACATTTTCTTTCCACCTTATTTGCTTGAGATACAGCCACTGTCTTCTCATAAGTGAAATATCAAGAGAAATACACTGTTGCCATAACAACCACACTAAATGATACTGAAGTAAAAAAAAAGTCTTTTGCAAATGTTTTCAAGTGATAAGCTAATTTAGGAATGCTCACAAAGAGCACTTCAAAAATAAAATAAGATGCACTGGAATATGAACCTAAACCTACAGAAGTGTTACTATAGTAACCTATGTTGTAAAGTACTAATGAAGCAGTGTGTTCCTGAACAGATAAATCATCAGTAAGGTAAATCTTTGCAATGAGCTGGTGGAGTAAATAATGCTACAGACTCTCCAGAGGTACTTATGTCATTACATCTGTTTGTGTCTGGAACATTTTAAAATAAACAAACGATAGCAAGGTCCTGAATATAGCCAAAGAACAGCAGCTGTGTTTAGCAACACTAAGATTTATATTAAGTGTGAATGAGAAATAAAACCTCTGGACCACAGGAATATGGCTCTCATTATTTTTAATAAGTTGAACTGGATCTAGGCGAGACAACGTATCTGCTAGGAAATATTTTTTCCTAGATATTATTTAATGTAATCATTAATTATTAAATTTCAATAGTTAATTTCAATGATTTAGCACTCCAAGATTTAGGTTTTGCCTTTGAGTCTTCAAGCAAATTATATTTCAGGAGTTTCTTACGTGGAATGGCAACAGTAGAGCAAACTGGTTTGGTTGGCTTAGTTTTCTTAGGGGAAACAATCTTCAAATTGGAATGTCACCAATATAAAAAAAATTTCTTTAAGAAAAATCACAACTTAAAACAGAGAATACAGTACAATACAGGGTTCTGCACTATTCTCATAACTAAATATTACACCAAGATAGACTCTGGGTATTCTTCAAAGGTAACAGCTGCTTGAGATCAGGCTTACACTCATTTTAGACAGATACATAAACAGCTTTCAAGAATGCTCCCCAGCAACTCAGACTCAACTGCTGACAGCTCTTCCTGGGTGCAGGAGACTTTTGTAATGTCACATTAAAAGGTGCATGCATCCGAACTTCCCTCAGGCTAATTCATTCTATAAAGTTTGACAAATTAGAAACCAAACAAACATACTTACTTTAAATCTTGCTTTACTTGGCATGCTGAGATATTAAAGTAAGTTAAATAATACTGATATGTTTTGAAGCTTAAACATAAAACTGTAATAAATTCTATCATTTCAAACAGATTTTACATTAATCCTTAATAATAACAGGCACTAGAATTACAAATAAGAACTCAGACTATAAATTGAATCTACCTATAGAAAATTAATGCAATGCTGTGGCATTTTATGACAAACCATCCCTGCATATTCTTGATACTACATTCCATGGCTCAGCCTGGTTATCACTCATTTGCTGAACCACAGTTAGAGTCAATGTCCTCAGGCTACAGCAAATTCAAGTTAGTTCATCTAAGAATATCTCATTACTTTCCTTGGTCAGATGTATTAATAATTAAGCATAATTACTGAATTCACAAAAAACACAGATTTTTTTCCCTGTCATGTTTCTCCATTTCACAAAAATAAGATCAGAATGGATGTCTGAGACAAAGTATGCCAAGACCAGTGGATTAACCTCTATTGCTCTCAAATCACCCAGTAATTCTCAATGCAATATTTTATAAGCTATGTTTTTGTCCAAGATACATTTACAAGAGCAATTAAATAAATCTGAGAACTGTACATAAATTAAATACGTCCTACTAATGTAAAAATAAACATTGCCTATAACTGTTACTTTTAGATTAGCCCAGAGTTCTAACACAATTCCAGAGTAACACTGAAGTAAAAGTTCAGATAGACATTAGGAGGATTGCAATCCAACAGACACAGAAATACGGATTTTAATATATTCAAATACAAAGACATTTATTACACAGCTAACTGATAGCTTTAAGTCTCAATATTTATTTCAGTTGATTTTCTCTGGTGTCTCAAGGAATATTATTGACATGCCATTAAAAACTTCCTTATTGCTTAAAATTGGAGTAAGAAAACCCACCTAGGCATCATCAGCCTCATCAAACAACAACCTCATCTCATGAAATACTACTTTCATTCTGCAGAGGCTACGCATTTATTACACAGTTAGCTGGAATTCTTTAAAATGAGTGCATGTATGAGACTAAAATATAGGCATCTTGATGTAGATTATCAACCTCTGCATGACTGTTATGTATCAGATATCTTATATTTCTCCATCTTATATTCAAATCTTGATATAAAACCTCCTCCTCAGAACATGAATACAAAACTCAAAAAAGATATTGCACTTATTTAGAACAACAACTCTTTAATACACAAATAAGATACAATCAAAATTAATACCATGAGGAAAAATATTAAAAGCAAAAGGTGAGATGGATGGAAATTGTACTAATGTAATATATTAACTGTGTACCAAAGTCATAAAAAGATATCTTTTCTGTAACAGTATTTTCTTTTCTCTATAAAATTACTCTTACCTTCTTCAAAACTGTCTAGAAATTTTAAATTCACTATTTATTTCAACTTCTTCTTTAGTATCTCCATAGAAAACAAAAAGAAACCTAATGGAATATAATAGAGGGCCTATGAAATGCACATAATTCACCCACTCTTTTCTGATTTATCCTCTTTCTTTTATTCATGAAGCTTTTAAGATGATACCTCTCTATTTTTCAGATACAGGAACGAATTTGTTTAAACTTCAGAACAGAAAAGCTGTCTCTATTACAGCTCTCAAACAATCCACCAGTGGTATATGATAAGTAATTTCATTTTGTAAATACATTTCTGAGATTTAATATGCAAAAATCCATAAACATGAGAAGTTAGGTAAGAAAAGGATTTAGCTGAAGGTAAGCAGACAAGGTCTTAGGATCAGCAGAGAAATGGAAGAGACTGAGAGAAGATAAAATGTGAAACAGCATAAATTAAAAAGCAAAACAAAAGTTACATCTCAGGTTCAACTTTTTCTGTACCAAGTTGACCTTCTCAAGCATTCTAGAGCTAATAAATCTAGTCAATGACATTGCTTACAGTTACGACAGAAAGATTTGACTGACATGATATTTGATGAAAGAAAAATCTATTGTGCTGAGACCAAATTTAGTCTTTCACCCAAGTATTTCCAGTGATTCCTTTGTGTTAGATCATACCTGTTTTGTGAACCCACATTATATTAAAGTTAATTTATAGAAACTTGAAGAAATCATATATAGATTTACTGTACCTTTAGTTACTAAGATTTCAGAAGATCTAGCTTTTGCAACAAGATGTTTTTCTTAGACTAATAAGAAAAACGTGCAATTTGAAAACCTATTATTCCTACCAGCTGAAAGGTCATTCCACTCACACAATAGCTTTCAAATCAAATTTACCACTGATAATTCCTTTATAACTCTCACCATATGCTGTATCACTTATTCCAAGGTAAATGTAAAACATGATACATTACTCTTTAACAATCATCCTTGGAAATACTCAAGAATTATTATCTTTTCAAGAAAGAACATGCAGTGAGTGAGAGTGATGGGTGGTTAATTTGGTAAACATCTTGTGGATGCTTATAGCTCAGTACCAAAATAAAGCTATTCCATGTGGACCACAAGTACACCCTTGACATCTACATGACTGTATTTTCAATATCCAAAAGTCAATATAGACTTTTTTATGGTAATAAATGATATAAATAAGACAGAGCAGTATAAGACTAAATTCCTCTGAAATCTTACCACCTATTTCAGAAACATTCTTCCTTGAAATTTTCAGGTGATCTTCAAAATGTCAATTATGTAATTGTAAGCAATGAAGACTGATTCTTGTAACTTACTGTCAACAATAAAAGGCATTTATCACTGAATTCAGGTACTTAGATAAAATACGATTGTTTAGCTTTTTTAATGTCAATGACTATTAATGGCTGCTTGAAAACTTTTTCACTTAAAAGTTATTCTAAATATCTTCTAAATAAGATTCATATGTTACATGTACCTTATTCTCTTTCTGAGAAAAATATTGAAAGAATTTGATTTAAAAAGGACAATTTCCCTAAAAATACTAAACCACTATTATAATACCACATGTGATTCTTCTCCTCTCTAGCCAGAGGCTTCAGTGAGACATGATTTACATCCCATGGTTTATCTAAATGGCTAGGGATTTTTTTGTCGCCCTGCACTAAAAAAGAGAGGGAGAGATAAATTAAACATATCCTTCCAGCAAAGGAATCCTGGAAGCCACAAAGCCATGGGCACAATACCATGTCTGAATTATAACCATTTCTTTTAGGTACAGTACCATCATCTAATATACCACAGATTTTGACTAAAAAAAGTTTATGTCTTTGCAAAAAACAAGTGTACATGTTTACATAAGCAGGTCTACATTAGTTAAAAGTGATGTATAGGTACTAGAGAGGAAGAGATATCCATAATTAAAACTATTTCTACAAGTAAAAAAACACATGGTAGAAAAGACTTCTATAAACAAACCAGACTAAGGACTGGTTACCTTATCAGCGAAATCATAAAATAATCAATGATGCAGAAAGCATTTCAAAGTGGAAGGAGAATTACAGTGAGAAAACCACGTCTCCCTCTGCTATGTCCCTTGTTGAATACATTTCAATCTACTGAGAGACAATTATTGGTGATCCTTTAGCTGTAACAGGTTTCTGAGATGTAGCTGTCTCTAGCTACCTATTAGACAATCGTTGCATTCTTCATAACCTAAATTACTTAAAATTTGCCAGATCTAAATGACACTGATATTCACACAGGAAACCTCACTTTACCAGACACTTTCATAAAGTACATGTCTAAGTCATTTTCTTCAAAATTTCATCTTGGAATTCACTGGTATTTCATGTCATAAATGTGATGAGTTTCTCTAACAGCTTTTTTGTTCAAGACTAAGCTAAAAATCATTTTATTTGCATTCACTGTAAAATAACCTTCATTTATCAGATCCATAAATTAAAAAATCTCATAAATAGTGTAGTACCATACAAAAAATGAACCTATCATAAAAAAATAATCCACATAAACATGCCTTTTATAGATAAAAGAATGTAATGCTACCACAGAACACAATATTCATAGCTGCTGCTTCTCACTTATGACCTACCCCCAGAAAATCTTTCAGCATTATTTAATGGTCCATAATGAAACAGAACAAAACAGACTTTTAACAGCATCCTCCAAAAATTTCTTAAAAACAGACACATGAAAGTGATTTAAATCTTCCACCAGGAAAACCATGAATCTTTTTCTCAAACTGGGCAAGTTTGTTTTGCACCATAATAGACTTGATCTCTGTCTATATTCCCTCCAAACAGACTTAAATACATGTTCTTTCCTCTTTATGACCAACAGGGGCAAAAGTTTTACTTCTCAGTCCTCAGTCATTTTTGTTGGAAAAAGGAATTAATCTTCAGTTGAGGAGCTGAAGCTTATGACTCACTTGCTCTGTTTTACTGAGCAAATACAAATTGTAAACCTCAGCATCTAAACTTATATTTTGCATAAAAATTTTGCCTGCAACTCATAAAAACTAGCCATTAAGTCAAAGATGATTTTGCAGGCTCAAAACTGGAGAAACAAATTAGGTTTTGTGAAACATTTCGTGCATCTGTATATCCTTACTTATACTTCTGCATTAGTCTTGCAAATGATTTCTAATGGGTTATAAAATCATAGCATGAAATAAAATAAAATTTGTTAGCATGTAGATACTAAGTTACTTAGAGGGGTTGTGGGTTTTTTTGTTTTTTTTTTTTTTTAGAACACATAATAGCAGATATCTAAAATGAATAAGCAAAGTGCAAAATGGACATATCTAAAAATTATTTAGCAAACAAATCTGTCAGAGTACTGAGTGTGAAAAGAAAAAGAAAGGGCTGTATCTTCCCCACAACTACCCCCCAGAATAGTGGGCATTTCAGCTCACTGCTCTGCCTGAACTCAACCTCTTCTCCCCTGATTACTATCCCTGTACATTTTCTGTGTATGCTAATACACCAATAAATATTTCACCTGTCATCCTTTCTCCAGTAGCACTCATATATGGTATAATGCTCTGTCATGGTTTTTATGCATTTTTGGTTTTTACTTCAAATACTGGAAAAAAATTTGTTTGTTGCTTGGTTGTACATGGAGTCCTCTATGTATTTCTCTACATAGCATACAAATTTGTTAAGTAAGGCATGTTAAACTAAAAGAATAGCTCATGGCAGTATGCTTTTTAAGTGACAGTAAGCCAAGCTAATAAAATTCACTCTCGATATATGTATATATGTACACACGCTGCTTTTTCTTAGTTTTTAAGCTTGTAAAAAATACTAATGTTATTAAGAAAGTGAATACTTGCTAGATGACCAATAATGTCCATTTTCATATTCTTATTTTTTAAAGCTAGTACAAGATACTTTATTTTCATATTCTTATTTTTTAAAGCTAGTACAAGATACTTTAACTACTGACTATTGCATTTTTAAGGAAAAGATCTGCTCAGGTGGAAATAGAAACAACTACAGCTATCTTTCTAACACTGGTCACCATTTCAGTTCATTTCTCCAAGAAGTATTTTAGTGTTCACAAATTCCAAATGACTTTCCTAGCCATTTCTTTCCGTGCAGTTGTCTTTCAATAACGACTTATGAAATGGCACAACATATGCTTCTCTCCTTTTCTATAATCTGCTAAGCAAACATTTTCCAATTAAAGACAAAATGCTAAACAGAATATTTTGCTGCACTTAAAAAAATGTAAAGACATAATAAACACAAGTCTCATTATAGTATAAAATTTCTTTGAACTGTTTCTGCTTGTTTGGAGAATGGTTACTTGACTATCACTATGAGCAGCTGTTTTCAACTAATGATTTCCAGAATGCAGATATGTTATTTAGCAACTGAAAAAAATCTAAAGTTGAAAAGGCAGCCTTGCCAAAATCTAGCACAGCATACTCTATAAAACCCTTGTTAAAATAAGCAAAAATACAGCGCAAACCAATGGCTCAGTTTAAGCATGAATAAATAATGTAGGATCTATATGTACAACTTGCAACAAAAATAGCTTCACCACATGTAATTAACTTCTTCTACGACAGTGATAATTGCTTCTGACAAACATCTCCAACGCCATTTGCTTTAAGTACATATACTAGAATAAATAATGTTAAGCAGATAGTTTGACTACTTTGTTTTACAGAAATCCCATTCTTGAGTATGCATTTTTTTTTCATTTATATACATTACTGTCACACATGAAGAAAAGCAGCAACCTACCCTAAGCCTAGGTAAAAGTGTGTCTCAGCCATACTCATTGAAGTCAGCTAGGACAAATAGGTGTAATGTTACTAAGATAAATACAGCTGAACAAATTTTCTGCTCCACTGAAGTTTATGGAGCTGAGGAAATAACCTACCCACCCCTTGTTTTATAAAAGCATAGAAGAATTCAGTAAAAAGATTAAATGCTAAATTTAACTGCATCATGATCTCAGAATGCAGTAGAATAATTAATTTTTCTGAGTATACTGTGAAGAGCTGGCAATGTAAGACTAAGTACAGAGTTATTTTTACTTCCAAATGCTCCTTGATTGTTCCCTTTAGTTGATTTTGCTTTAGAAGAGCTAGGTGACAGATTTAAATTCCCCACAAGAATTCTCTGGGATTTCTGATAAAAACTATCAGTACTACAAGCTGAAAAGAGCATCCCAGTGGAACATCAAGAGGTTCCTAAAGTAACTGATAGGCATTCAAAGAAAATTAAGTGTCTTACATTCTTACAGGAGGTAACACCAGCTCAATGGTTTCATGTCTACTGTAAACCATACTTGGTCATAGGCAAAGCATATTTTGAGTGACACAGAAAGGCAAAGCATGTGTTACACATACAGTCAGTTCAAATTATTCACCTAACAAATAAACTTGAATGTATCATCAGAGATCTTATTTCTCTGCTAGAGTAGTAGGTCAGTAAAGATCTAGTTATGAAAATAAAACTAATGTGAAATATAAAAAATGGAATTCACGCCTTTGAGTCTAAATAATGAAAAACACTCTATATCTAAATAGAAGTCTTTGATCAAGCTACACTCCCCAGTATTTTATTCTAGGTTTGTTTCTCCCCTCATTATGTTTCTGTCCCACTTACTGCGATCATAATTCTAAATTCAAAGGAAAATAAAAAAGACATTTCAAAGTTATAACTGGGTTTTCATC
The DNA here is from genome assembly GCA_023637945.1 of Phaethornis superciliosus. Taxonomy (NCBI): domain Eukaryota; kingdom Metazoa; phylum Chordata; class Aves; order Apodiformes; family Trochilidae; genus Phaethornis; species Phaethornis superciliosus. The sequence goes on along the minus strand of JAJQWJ010000009.1, from coordinate 7,055,246 downwards.
AGTAGAAAATTACACTGGGTACATCACACACACATTAGTGCTGAAGATGTAAGCTCTCTGCTATTACTACTCCCGTGATACAAAGATACTCCATTACTCCGTCCAGAAGCCACCGAGTCTGTGCATTATGTTTTGCAGCAGAAATAAAAAGAAGGAAAATAGAATACAAATGTTGTCCCCCCCAACTCTGCCATACCAAAAGCCAGTAAAGCTTATCCAGCTGGTCAAAGGGGAACACAGACAAAGTTTTGACTGGAAGCTGCATTTTGTTCTGAAGTTTCAGGCTCTCAGTTCTTTTTAAAATCAGAGGCATTAAGGGAGAGATTAGGAACATTTCCAACAGCTCCCTGTAGAGTACACTTAAAGCTTCTTGGTATCTTCTAAAGCTTACTGATATCTTCTTTCAAACTCAATTAGAGAATTTAGCTAGGAGAGATTTTGAAGGAGCTCCTCAGGCACTTAATACTAAAGTTTTAGGGGAAAATTCTGGGAACTAAGAATATAGCTGTTAAGTCTGTGCCACTCCTACTTTATTTTAATTTAGAAATAGATAGTTAATAGAGTAGCAAATTCCTTAACAAATTAATTAATTTTTTAAATAGAATTCTCCTAACTTAAAATTCTTACAAACATAACAAGAACCCATATCTAAAATACATTGTTTCAGGATAATATACTGATTTAACTCAAATTTTAAAAAGAACAGAGAATTTCTCTTTCCTTATAAATACAAAATTTAAAGGGCAACCTATTAATTTAAACTGTTTTAACTGAGGCCTGCTATGCTGATTTCAAACAGTGCCATTTTTTTAAAAAACACATTTGTAACTCTAATTAGCATTGGCTTTCTGTCAAGTATAGTAATTAGGGAAGTTGTCAATGTCAATCCTATTATTCTTCTTGATAATGAAATTATTTAAACATCAACCAAACATGAATGTTCTATTTTTACTTGGAGAACAGTACATTAACATGAAGAGTGTAATTACTGTTAAAACCCTCATAGTGCTTAACAAATGGATCTCATCAACCAAAATTATCTGCCTAAATACCTGAATACAGATGTTCATGATTAACAGTTTAGAGAGACAAGTATGGCCATCTTAAGGTAAGATAAAGGTTTGTGATTAGTCCTTGAGGTACAGAAGAGCTAGAAATGGCATAGAAATCCTTGAAGAAAATCTTCCAAGAATTCTAAGAGTACAAATGACCTTACATGAGACCACATATCACATCAAAGAGCCTGCTAAAAGGCTATAACTGAAGGATAAACTATGCAACATTTTTTTTTTTTTGAATTATGCTGTACATCTTGTTACTATTTTAAGGTTAACTGAAAAGGGAAGACAGACATGATCCTTTCTGCTGTCACATTCCACGTATGAGATATTCTGAAATAGTATAATCTGAGATAGCTTCAGCTTCTTTCTTTCAGGGTGATGGGGACAGCTATTTCCAAGTCTACTGAGGGTGCAAGAACCATTCCAGGTAAAGAAGGCAAAAGACACAGAACATGATGCTCTTCTTTCCTGCTTTAGCATATGGTGATTTGCTGAGTACCAGAATGAAATGCTCTGTAAAGCAAATTAATTCAGTCTATAATTTCTGCATTGTATGTATGTGCAAACATACATTTTCAGTTGTTAAATACATTGTACAATGGAAAAAAAACAGAAAACAAGAAGAGCCCCATGAAAATTCTGCCTTTCTCAGCTTTGGAATTTAGCTAACCTGAAGCTGTGTTATAGAAATGCAGCTTGAAAAGCATTATGCATATTTGAGGCTTGGAATCTTTGCTAATACCCTTTTCAAGTGTATTTGGCTCTGGATAAATGAGATACACAGAACTCTAATTTAGTCTTTATGTGTGTACTGAATACACTACTTTAGTTACCACCCACATTACTTTCAGCAAATTCACTACCTTACAAACAATCTTTCCTCTTTTAATATATTCTAAAGTACATTTAAGGATCTTAAAATACAAATCAAATATCTTCAGAGTGCAATAAAGGCACAATAAAACAGGTCTAACACATAATCAAATGCAACAACCATATATTTAAAGGTGGAAATGAACTCCTATATCACTTACAAAACTCAGCCAGTGCCCAGCATTTCAGAAAAAAAAAAGATCTGTAGTCTGAATTCATTCAGCCCATTACAGTCACAACTTTCCACTTCTCTGTTTGCAAAATATACAAAGATAAGAGACTGAGACACAAACTTTAGAATAATAAGAAGTTACTTCTTATCCTTCTCATCCTGCTACTATACACATGTATACTTCTGAATTTATTCATCATCACTTACAAATATAGACAGATGCTCAGTAGTTGGGCTGTTCTTGCCTAAGAAATATTATATTATTAGAACAGATAAAAGGGAAAGACAGGGTTGTAAACCACTCTCACTCCATCCAAAAGAATGAAGAAAAACATTTCTTAATTTGATATCACATCTGTTATAGTAAAGCTTACTGGGAAACAAATAATTGGTTTATGAAAGACCTGTGGAAATACTACATCTACAGAAAAAATTGGCCTAACTTATCTACTGCACTACTCTTTAGGAAGCACACACAGTTGTCTTCATTGGTCCTCACTTACATGTAACCAAGAGTGACTCTTTGCAGGAGTGTGAGACTCATTCAAAGGCCATGACTTGGACTCCAGCACTGGAGATCGGTTGTAAAAGAACTGATTTGGAAAGTAATAAATTCACAGAAAACCCTTTAAGAAAATATAAAATATAATTTTAAAGTAAATGAGGTAGAGAAAAAGATGCTTTATTTTGCCCTAGTATGACACAAAAACCACATAAAGGCTATGATCAAAAGAAGGTACCTTGATGAGATGAAAATATTGCAAGTAGTAGAATTATTACTCTAAATCTCATTCTTTCTCTGAGTGGCCATAAGTTATAACCTTCCCTCTAGAGATTTTGAAATCTCTAAACAAACTGGTAAGTTACTGGAACAGGTTTGTTGTGAACTCTTCCTGTCTAAAGACTTTCAAGACTCATCTGGATGTGTTTCTGTGTGACCTGCTCCAGGTTATCCTGTTTTGGCAGAGGGGCTGGACTTGGTCTCCAGAGATCCCTTCCAATCTCTACCATTCTATGATTCTAAATGCAATTTATGTTATTCTCTTTGCCCAGTTCTCTTGGGATGACATTCACCAACAGGAGGTTTTAGAACCTTAATAAAGAAAGCTATGCCAGGGTACTAAAGGTTCAGTATGCTCTAGAAAGAAAGACACTAACTTTAGTATGTTTGGTAAATAAGTGAATAACTTGGCATGTCTTTAAACTGAAAGAAATGACATAAGAGGGAACTTCTGACCATTTTTCTGAGCAAGATGTGGTTCTACAGTCCCCAGCTACACACTGGGTAACAAGTCAGAACTCTTTCTGTTACTAGAGTGAAGGATTTCTTTGCATTTGTCACTGAAAAAAAGCAATAAATTACCCTGCTTCAAGATGTCCCTGCCACACTTAGGTGATTAAAGCAGTGATGCAAAGTTCACTGCTACTTGCAGGATATCCCAATAAAGTAATGATGAAATTCCAATTTGGATACACAGGAATGACTCTCTCATTTTTTATACACACTGGATTCTGAGGAACATCACAGTGAGACAATTACCATTTATTCTAGATGTATTTCTGATGATGATGTAATCCCCAAAATGGCAATGCTGTTTTCAAGAAAGGTCATCTTCAGTACTGTAGTGGAGATAAAGTAAAATGAGGGGAAAAGTTGACCTTTTGCAGTGTGGCCACAAATCTCCCTACTTCTCCCAAGTAACAGAGGAAGGAAACATAAAACTTATGCCCTCATGTGTTCTTAACACTATTTTGTCAGTAGCTACTCAGTGGGGAGAGATGCTACTGGAGGAAGAAGGCTTTAGTTTATCTTTCAGCTAAATAAGTATCATCAAAACATTCAGTTCAGCTAAACTCCAGAATGTTGTATGAAGATACAAAGCTTACAATTTTGTTTTAAGGTTGTAAGTATTTTAATTCAGGATGTCCAACTACTTCAAACACAGACAAAATATGTAGACATGAAAGCAAAGTATGGTTTCTAAAGTAAGTTAATAAATTAGTCAATAAACAAATAATCACTGCCTATCTAGATAAAATGTATGGATTTAAGTTGCCTAGACTTAAATGGCAATGTAACAAAAAATGCTATTCTTTCACAAATTACTAAAGATGATTGAATGAATATCAGAAAATCTGCCTTTACAATCATGTTAATAACAGACTACTGTAGAACCCGTTTTACATTCTATTTTATTTATTATCTAATAAGCTGCAATAATAAAATTCTTAATCAAATAAGGCATTCCTACTGTTTAAAGTACTACCATAAAAACATATGCCAGTTTTTTAATCAGCACCCCATCCCTGAAATCAAAGACATCATCAATGTGTGTAGTCAATAGTTCTAATGTTGATAGGAATAAAAAAATTCCAGCACTAATATTAATATCACCATTTCAATAGTTCATTTAAAGGAAAAAAGCCTTATTAATTTTTCATTGCTTGAGTAAGCTCCTCACATCTGAGAATTTATTACTTTAATTAAATGTTCCATGTTATTTCAAGACTATGTGAAAAAAGCTTTTCTACAAAGGTGCATAGATACTGTCATACTTGCAGGTCTGTGGAAAACAATTTGAAAATTGCTAATTGTGTACACTTAAAACCACATAGATAATCATACTCATTTTTCAATTTCTTCCAATTCAACTGCTGGCCTGATTTCAGAAAGTCCTTTAAACAAGGATTTTAACTGAAAAGTTCAACATCTTGAAAGAAAGAGGAATGACTCAACAGAGTAAGAGTTTTTGCATTGCCTCCTCTGAAGATACCAATTGGGCATGCTGTCTTCATATTTTCAGGTCAAAATGTATCAGTGAAAGCAATACTTTTCAAAAGGTTTACCTGAGATAATAGAAAAGCAGTAAGAATAGACCCTGAACTTCTTAGAACAAAACCCATGTTGCTGCCCTCACTAAATATACTATCAAAACTAAAACAGGGAATAAAAGCAGGATAACTATGGGTGTAAAGCAAAAAAACCCCAACAGCCCCAAACAACCACCACTCAGTTTCAAAGCTCATTGTTACATCACTGTTTATATTATACATATAATATATGTATATATGAATACAGAAATTATATTTGGATAGATAATGCTGGCAGTCAGATTTTCCACATCAACAACATATATCATCTACTAAAATAGTGGTCAAAAGCCACCAAAATAAGAGCAATATAAAAAAGTAAATTATCAACACAGGTTTTTTAAGAGGAGAAAATAGAAATAAACCTGAAACCTTAAAAACTGCATGAGAAATACAATACACTTGTACCTTATTCTATCTGGAATCAGAATTTACAAGGAACACAGTCAGTTCCACGCATTTAAATTGTAGATGATAGTAACATATACCAAAGCAGTTTCCTGTAACTGTTAGGAAGGACATGTACATCTTTTAACCATGTCCCTACAAATTCAATTTAATTTCCAAGCCATATCGTATGCTATTAAAAAACATCTAATGGACAAATCTATAAGAGAAAAATAAATACCAGTCTGGAAACAGAGAATTACTTCTAAGGAAGTAATTAAACCTCAGTTTTATTTACCAAATCTTCCATCATTTTCTCCATTGTTGGGTTTGTTATGGAATAACTCAATCCAACAGTTCACAACAGAATTTCACAGACTGGCATCTTTCCATGCAGAGAATACTGTTCCAAATCGGATTACTAGCAAAAATTAGCAAGAAATTTTGCATGTCAATTGCATGTGCCTGGGACTTTTTGTGTGACTGATGTCACACTGAAGAGTTTTATTTTTGAAGAGAAGTTACTCTCTGTAATACTGCCTAAAATATCCTTGGCAGCAATTTATGCTCACTCTTGAACAGGACAGCAAACACCAATACCCTGGGGTGACCAAAGATGAGCTTGAGGCAGAAAGAAAGCAGGTGGCAGCAATGCAGTAACTGGATATTTCACTAAGTTCCTTGCCACTTCAATATCAAATATTCTGTCACAACATATCCAAACAGTTGAACTGTATTTTTGTAAAATAATATGCAACCATGTTTCTTTTTAAAACAAAATTCAAGCTAAATTTAAAGACCTTAAGCTTCTAAAATCCATAAAGGTTTTTGAGAAAACAAGATCTATTTGTTCCAGATTAATTATCTGAGTCAGTCACTTGAAAAAATATCTGATTCATGAGCTACTTGCATAATTTCAGAAGTGCCACTGCCTATCCAACCTACACCACTACTGATGATGAGAATATGTGTTAGTTTTGTTGGCATATTTCAGGTATATACTAATACAAGTGAGGGTTACTTTCTCATGTCTTCATATCATAATTTATAAATATATGTATGTTCATATATGGAGAGTGAGACTGAAATTATTTTACCATATAGGATACTTTTAGCATAAGATCCACTATCAATATCTTAACAAATTAGACATGAGAAAGAAAGCCAAAAGCATATTAGCATACTGGCATGTGTATAATCAGTCTTTTTCTTCTTGAACATGTGCAAAGAATTAATATGCTTATTAAATTAAACTGAAAAATCTCAAAAATTAATACTTATCTTACTTTCAAATGTTGGGAAAAAATTACATATAGATTATAGGAAATCCTTTGACAATGGCTATATTTAGAACATGCAGAATTCCACATATTCATTTTTAAGAAGTGTCATTTTAGTCCCATTTTCACATGTATAGTTACTTTTCTTCACACTAGCTCTCACAGGGCTGCCTTTTGGATTTGTGACCAAAACAGCATTGATAACAAAAGGATGTATCAGAGTTTGCTGAGCAGTGATTGCACAGTGCCAAAGCCACCTCTGCTTCTCACACAGCCTCACCAGCACAAGAAGCTGGGAAGGGACACAGCCAGGATAGCTGATCCCAGCTGATCAAAGGGATATTCCCCTTCCTGTGACACAGTGTTCAGCAATAAAAAACAGAGGAAAGAGGAAGAAGAAGAGGTATATCCAAGTGATGGCATTTGTCTTCCCTGTTACACCTGGTGAAGCCCTGCTTTCCTGCTAGACAACTGCCTGGCAATGAGTTGTGAATAAATGAATGATTTTATTTTGCCTTGCTTGTGAGTGCAACTTTTACCTTACCTGTAAAACTGCCTGACTTGCAACCCAAGAATTTTCTCAGATTTACTTTTCCAATTTTCTTCCTCATCCCACTGAGTAGGAATGAGCTGTGTGGGTCTTGGCTGCCTACCAGAGTTAACCCACAGCAACATGGAAAATTTCAAGAGCTAGCAGCCTTCAGAATGGCTGAAAATATTTCTGTTATTAAGTAGAGGGAATATATAGGAACCATCAATACAATGAGAAAAGGAAGGTCCTACTAACAAAAAGCCATTTCTTTCTTTTTCAATCCAATTTTTTTGCCAATAAAAGTAATCTTTATGGAAGCCTGCTGGATGTCAGGGTTTGCTGACATGATTTCCAAACTGTTTAACAACATTCTATATTTCTTGTGAATCAACATCCTATGAGTTGTTTTCATTAGCAACAGGATAAATTTTTTACAGGATACATTGATTTATCACTTTTATATATACACCTTGTACTCTTATATATATGTACCTTGTACATATATATGCCTTATACTCTTGTATAGGAACTTCTGGTTCCATATTTTTTTTTAAAATGGCATGCTGAGTATCTGGTATGTTTTCCAGATGTAAATACCCCACCAAAATTGTATTTCCTTGTGTTAGACTTGCACTCAGAGCATTACCTACTACTACTCCTTATGAAAATTACCAGACTTAAAATTCTTTATGATCACTCCTCACCCAGACTCATACTACAAAAAACTAATTGGCTTACTAGATATATTGTTCAGTAATAATATAAGCAAGAAAAAAGAAAATAGAGAGGAGGTTCTAAAATGAGGAAAAAAACTGTCTTTTGGGAAGAAACAGGAACAGCAGTGATTAAACACCAAGAATTTCAACAGAAGGATTTCTTTCTAATACTATATATATTTCTTGGCTTTATAACTAGATTCCAAACTAAATGGTAAATGTTTCCTCTGCTGTTACCATGAACAATTTTCACTTTTCATTTGAGCTTACTGGAATAATCAGCACCTAGAGCAGTATTTAGACTTTCCAACTTCTGGGATCTAAACCAGTAGTTTAGTCTCCTATGGCTCTCTGTATTGGCACAGTGAAAAAGCTGCTCCTCCAGGGAAAGTTAGTTTAGCTTCATGCCCTCCAAAGGGCAACTCAGAGTGCTCCTCTATTCCTTCACTGCCTATCTGAAGTAGCCTGTAGGACTGCAGTCCTGATTTAGATACCAGTTAGATGTTTAATTCTAGATGATGTGAACTGTTCTCTTCTATCCCCAAAAGTGGTTAAATTATCTCCTTTGAGAGAGCATGGACAAAAATGAGGAGGACTTCATCTCTACTACCTTCTTTAAATTACCACTCCCAAGACCAAGTTAAAAGGAACAGAAAATGTGTACAGAAAGGACTCATCTGGAAATCATTTTGTGTTAGCACAGTTCAAAGAGCAGCTTCTGGTTGGAATGATCATTTTGTTTCTATAGATAAATAATATCTTGTGTGCTTTCTACTTTAAAAATCTTGGCACACTTCAATTTCAAGAACTTGTAATTAAACCCAAGCAAAACTATAACTTGTTAACCAATGCACTGATTTCTTTATTCCAAGTTACACTTTAAATGATGCATCTTACAGAGCAGTTGTGCCTCATTGATCCATCACATGATTTTATTCCTGTAACCAGCATATTTCCAATAACTGTTGGTATTTTAGACAACTTTCTATTTGAATGATCAGCAATTTTACATCAACCAGTACTACAGAACAGAAAGCCTAGGAGCTGTGTAAGTGCAGTGTGTGGGTAAAACATGGCAATTCTGTGCTGTGCAATTGTCACTAGGTGCCTGTGGGAGACCTTTTCACATTGAATACAACTGGAGTTCTATTTGGCTGGACAACATTATTCCAAAATCAGACGAGACATTAGTGGAGAAAAAGAACCTCCTCTCATCTTTTGTGAACCCTGAGAAGTTTTTATTATTTTCTCTAGGAGGTGATGATCTCTTACGGCTTCTAAACTTCCACCAGTTTATATCATAAAGGAAACACTGTGACTGCCAAGCTGTTGGGTAAACAGTTCTACATCATTTACAATACATATGTCCCTGCTCAACAAACAGACGTAGAAATACAGGAGAGTATTTTAGCTTGGTCTGCAAGTCTACTTGGCCTTCACTGGGGATTTCAGAGAAAAAAAAAGTCCTCCCCTGTACAAACAGATGAAAGTCTCGTATCTCAAATGAATTTGAGGGTATTCCCCATTTGTCACCCTTTCCAAAGGACACCACCAAATTTTAGCTGACAATAACTTGAGTCTTCATGCAATGATTAAAGTAATGGTTGGTAGATGGAGAAATGTATTACAGCTACAACAGATGAGAGATAGTCACCATGGCCACAAGAAAGACTTCTGCCCAAGGCTGTGCCTAAATTCACAGTCGATGCCTTTAGCACAAAATTAATTTTAAGGTAATGGTCCCTGAAGGAACTGCTAACTGAAACAGGAGGTTAACTGTGGCTGGGGAATGTTTCGGTATTCCGTGCTTTTATTTTGAGTTGTTGAAGCTGTAATCACAGTCAAAGAATGAATAATCTGAATTGAATTATCATCTATCCTTGAGATCCAGTTTAGGGAGGATAAATTTGCAGGTGGCAGCAGCATGCAGTATCAGGTCTAACAGAACTTTTAAAATGAAAGTTTTGATCCAAATACTGACACTCTAAAAAGAGAAAAAACCTTTTAAAGTAATTGTTCTTGCAAATGACACCTGGGAATTTAGAAAAACTCAGCATATGGTGCTCTCTCAACATACAGTGTTACTCCAGCATTTAGGAGACCATAAAAAGAATGAAAATGCATCAAATAACTGTTTTCTGCAGGATGTTTTTACCCATGCCAGCAAGCATATACTATTAATCATCTGTAATTTAATATTTGATGATTGTTTTCAAATACGGGGGTTTGTTTTGGTTTTTTAGGGCTTATTTTGTTTTGTTTTAAATATTGCCTTTTACTTTGGAATCCCGGTAATCCATACAAATCTCAAACACCTTTAAAAAACAAAGAATGTTATGTGTAAATGGCAAGGTTTTTTGCTTTTATTCACCTGCCATTCTGACAGGCATAGCCAGTGATTCTGAAGTGACTACAGTTTCAACTACAGTTTTGATCGGTGGAGTGGAAAAGCTCCCTAATTTTCTTCAAAATTACAGAGATCAGCTGTAAAAGAAGGAAAACCATTATCAAAACTCTGGTTACTTTTATAATTAATCTATATATCACATAGAAAAACCTGAAGCATTGGTTTATTTTGGCCCTTTTTAAGAAAAAAAAGCAACTCTGCCTGTGTTCTTAGTGTCCAGATGTTTTGCTACTTCATATCTCCCTGTGCAATGTATTTGCAGTTTTTGCTACTCTATTCTCCTGTCAGCTCTGTCTGTTGCTAAATTTCTCTTTCCTCTGAAGTGTTTCTAGTACTATTTAGAGGGAAATAAATAGCAAATAAGTGCAGCCTAGCTTTTAAGATGAAAGGGAAACTCTTGCACGATTATGCCAAGTAGAGGCATTGCCCAAAATGTCACCTTTGTCAACAGGTGATGTGTAGCTCAACTATCTTATGCACTAACCTTCTGATCTTTTTTGTACTGACTTAACAGCCAAAATCCCATGGGCTTCACTCCAGACAATAAAGAAAAGAATTTCCTTGCTCTTTCTATGTGGAAAAAATGCAGTCAGGCTAAGTGGAAGAACAGAACAGGTGAAGGAAACAGAGGAACAAAAGCACTCCCAGGTTTGCTGAGGGATAGGAATTAGTGATTGGAAGCTGTGAAAAACACAAATCTTTGAAAATTACCACTGTGCCTGTATCTAAACGTGTATTGTGCTCGGTATCATTAATAAAGCTTAAAAGTAAGGCTTTTGTGATACTGTGTCTTGTATGTCAAGCACTGCCTGATCTGAAACTTTTGTACTATTTTCTTTAAAGGATTCCTTTACATTTCAGTTTCTCCTTATATGAAATTCACCCACATGTTTAAAAAAAGGCAAATCAGGTTCTTTGCCAGGTGGCAAGCACTGTGGCAAGTTGAAAAATCAGAGAGAAAACTTTTATCACCTACCTTTCTCTGTTTGTAAGCTACAAATATGCTGAGTAGCTACACATGAAAGAGAAACAAATTAAAATATGCTAATATATTGTATTTCTTTTATGATATGGCAGAAACTATGCAGCTTGGATAAGTGAAACTATGCAACATAATTAAAAAGCAAGGGTAACATTCTAATGATGACTAACAGTAAGTGATAAAGAGTTCATAAATAGGAATTATTAAACACACTAATTAGCACATCAGAAGCTGCTGTATCTTAAAACTAAATGTCTGTTCCTTGTCTTCAGTGAGAAAACACTCAAAACTACAAAAATCAAGCTTATATGTGCTGAAAAACAGCTTCTGTTCCTTTTATTGTTGATGACATAGTTGAACATAAAAGCCTGAGCTAATTAATAATAATCTTCCTCTACCAAGTTAACAGCTTTTGTTTGGTTGATGTCCTGCTCCCAGAAGCTACTTTTAATGCACCTGCTCAGCTTATTGCTTTATACAGGCACCCACAGAGCTTCACTGTTCTACAAACTGGTAATCTCAGAAGAGTCTTCCCAAAGTCACAAAGTAGCATTGGTTTATTTGGCCTACTCTTAAAAAAGATTTTCCAAATCAGAGGTTCCAATTAAGAGATGACGTTTCAGTTAGGGTTTTACAAATAAGAAAACACTCCAGGGTAAGTGGAAGTATTCTCAAAGATAACAAGAACTTTGGTAAATACTCTCAGGTTACTAACAAATTATTGTTAAAGGTATGTTGCTATTTTAGACCTCAAATTGCAGAAAAGACTGAGTATCTGGTTTGTTAATGCAAATATTTATTTTGTTTCTATTTTGTCACTTGCTGAACATTAAAATAGGTGTGGAAATAACAATCTGTAAAATACTAAAGCACTCCAATATACATTAGAAGACAAAACCAATAGAAAATGTTTTCTTCAAAATGTGAGTTAGAACTACTAATAAAAAGGCCCATAACCTGAATAAATACAAACTGCCACAGAAAAAAGCTGAAGCAGGAAAAAACAAAAACTACAGAGCACCCAAAAAAACCAAGAAATGTATGTATCAGCATCACCAAGTAAAACAAAAATCATCTGAATTTCTAAAAATTATTTTCCTTCTAAATTATAACCAGACATGCACACATACATATGCTACATTAAAGGTACTTATGCATATCCACACGGTGGTCATGGAATTATTTCTGGAAAGCCAATAGCTCAATAGTCAGAGATTCAGGCTGAAGTCTAAAACTAAGACTGAATCCAAGCAAGTTCTGCTACCCCATGCAACAGCAGCATTTTCTTGCAACAGACAACAACATTAAAATCACCATTTCAAATTAATCCTGATCTAGTATGTTTAAAATTGACAGCTTAAATGAGGTCTATAATATGATCACATTTACATATTATATATTTAATGCTTCTTTTTCTGGCATGCTACTTACAATTATTTGAAGAAACAGAAAGAAGCAAATGTCTTGTTGACCAGAAAGTGTGGTCAAACAAATAAAGCATAAATTGTAAGTATTCTTGCTGATTTAAATAATTCTGACAATCACTCTGAAGGCAGGAAAAACTTTTGAATAAATTAATATAAGTCTTCGAAAAGCCTTCTGCTTTATTCTTCTGGAGTAAAACTTGTGGGGTAAATTTAAATACATACATTTTTTTAACTAGTGGGTTTTTTCACAGATATGACAGCTTTATCTAAATAGCAGGGAAGATAATGAAAATTCTGACAGATAAAATACATGACTAAACTGGATTATTTCTATGTAGTACAGTAAGAAGCTATGCAACAAAAAAGACAAATATTTCCTTGATAATGGACTAATGCCCTGTTTCAAAACTAATGGAACTTGTAGTAGGATTATAATTTGAAAAGTGGTCGAGGATAATTAGCTATAAAATTGGTAGCAAAAATGAATGGAATTACTATGTTCATCATCAACACTAAAAAAAATCAACCTTTCTTGAGAATATCAGAGAAGGTGCTTATTCTAGTGATGGTAAATCCCCTGGCAGTTATCAACAGAAATTAAGTGCTTGTTCAAGAAAACTTTTTTTTTTTTTTTTTTTTTTTTTTTAACTCCTTCAATATGCCTGAAAAATTGCAATGCCTTTTGAAGTGTGCAAGGAGGTTGGTCTGCCTTCCTGTCTTCAATGGCACAATTAAATTACTGAAAATGAGTCCATTGTCCCAGATTAAAGCCATTGAAATAGTCCATTCTGGAAATAATAAACTGTATTCTGACTGCAAAAGTAACATTGACCATCAAATTGACCATCAAGTTGCCCTGTTTTTTTTATTGTGTTGTGTTTTTTTTTTTTCGGGGGGCTGTGTTTGTAGGGTTTTGTTTTTCCATGATTGTTTGTTTTTGTGTTTTTTTTCTTTTAAACTAGAGCTGTTACCAGGGAGGCATGAAAGCAGAGGTTACTTTACAAACCAGCCCATTGCTTTACCTACCAGACTGCAAGATAAAAGAGCACGTGCAAACCTGAATCACTCAAATAAATATGTAGATAAAATGGCATCACAAAGGGAACACCTGATAGCTTGGGTCACAACAGCAGAACTTAATCTGTCTTTAAATGTTTTCATTATAAAAACCAAACCAAACCAAACAGAAAACAAACATAAGAGGGAATATCTTATTATTTTTTAACTCAGCATCTCACTTGGGCAGATGTGCTTGTTCAAACTGAGAAGACAAAGTGCTGTTTTCTAACCCAACCCTGTACAGAGCAGCTGGGCAGCCAGAAGGCACAAGAGCTCCAACTGGTGCCAAGTAATTGCCATGTGTGTTCAAGTTAACACAATCCACTTGCCTACTGGTTTCCCTTGAAGTATCAGCTACCAACAGAAAGAAAACCTTCACAAGTGTAAAAGGCCTCATAATAGCACATCAAAATATTCTCATTTTCTAAGAGTTAAACATACAATGGAAAAGAGAATTCTCTTTAATACAAATGCTGAACAATTCCTTTATTGAGTGCTATTTTTATTTATTTTTTAAATAGTAAAAATCAGAATGTGAGAGCTGGCATTCATTCTAGTTGCCTGCCAGCTCCTAAGGTTCTCTGGTCCAAATTGCTTTATGAAGACCCTGACCATAAAGAACTATTACAGTCCTAAACTTCAGGCCTTCAGGCCTTGTTAGAGGCCCCAAAATTATAATAAATCCCAAAATGTTAAATATTAAGGGTAATCCTATTAGCAATAATGTGCAAGTCTTCATCCAGAACATGCATACAATTACAGTTCTCAGTGCTGGAAGCAATAAAAAAAGATCATCCATGCTGAGCCTGAGCTCATCTCTTCTTAAAGATACTGAAGCAATGTAAAGCCCTCCATGAGAAACACATGGCAGGACAGGAAATTACACTGACTTTCATGTGGGTTACACTCTCAGCATTGGACCAACTTTACTGTGAAAAAAGTAATTACAAATGAAAATTAACTGCACTAAGTCTTCTTGTAATTATCACTGAGGGGAAAAAAAAACCAAACAAGCAAACAATCAAGCACAACCCTCACACCACAAAAGGTTCCACTAAATAATAACTCATGAAAATTACTTTCATGACTATTCTGGGTGTTTGATCCTCACAGAATCCTGCATGCCATCCACCTACTTCTGTTCTTTAAAGATAATATAATTAGATCAGGTATTGACTGCCTGCCTGCCTGCCACAGCTGATTCATTTCTAATTAACACTGCTGCAACAGGGAAGCACAAAAATTTAGAAAAAAAAAGGTCTGGGCAATATTCAGACTTTTACCAGAATCATACCTTTTATGAAATTGAAAGTGGTCCTTAAAAGGCTAAAGGCTAAGCAGGAATAAAAATTACTTGGCAGAGAAGCTACCACATTTCTGTTTAAAAAAAAGGCAACACACTGCCTTGAAAGAGAGCAAGGTCTGGGTCTTAACATTGATCATGAGATTTTCTCCCACTTATGCTTCCTAAGTTTACTCTTGTGAAATTTTATATTACTGTAGTAATAGTCCCTAGCAATCTGCTGCTTATGGACATTGGTACAGCTACCCAGGATATATTGTAGAAGTCTCTGAAGTTTGAAATGGCACTGTTTCTATCAAAAAAAAAAATTCAGTTTCAGCTGAAATCACTTTGTCCTTCAGTTTTCATGTGGAATTTCTTATTTAGGTGTTCCTCAGAGTCAGAATCATGTTGAAAGCCTTGGCAGAACACTTTTTTTTTTTTTTTTTTCTTTTTTTTTTTTTTTTTGTGTTGTGTTTTTAAGTCTCGGAAAATGCCTAATTGTGTTCAAACGTCTCAAATGTCTAAAAAGAGATGATACAAAAAGCTGTCATTTGAATTTATCAGAAACAGAAATTCCAGTTCTGCTTAGTTCTGCTTGCCATTGCAATGTGATGAATAAAATTCCATGCTTTTTCAGACCAAAGCTAAGGATAGTTAGTCTTTAGCATTTGGGTCTGGAGCAAATAATTGGTTACTTATTTCATCTGTTAAGATAAAACTATCTGAACATACTTGAGCTCGAAGCATGACTACGACTATCAAAAAATCAACAGCCTCTGGCGAGATGTTATGGGACATTACAGCCTGTCCTAGGAACAGCAGTAAAAATTTTAGAAACACCTTCAGCAGGGGAAGTCCCAAAGCTGCACTGCTCTGTCATTGCCATATCCCCTCCAGGGAAGCAACAGAAGCTACTTGCAGTCCTGCAGACAAAATACATGCAAGTGGCTGCTCTCTAGCTTGGCTCCCCACTGTCTGGAGAGTTCAGCCAGCAATACCTAATTTCACAGAAGCAGAGAAATCAGTATCTCCATAAAAACAACAAAGAAACTCTCAGAAGTCCCTGCTCACTGCAGTTCTCTACTAGCATACTGACTGGTCCTTGACCAAATTTCAGCGTCAGTCCTCTGGGAAGAATAGAGGTGGTCAAGCTTTACAGTGCTGTAACAAACTGCTTGCATTTGCAGGACTTACCATGCTATTAAATTGCAGTACACATTTTTAAACCACAAAATTTTATTCAAAATCCTGAGTATTAGTCAAGTCCATACAGTGCTCCACTAACTGCAGTGCTCCTACAAATACAGGATAAGAGCTATGTAGATTTTGAATTATGCTCACAGACAAACCCTATAGTAAAACTGCTGTAAACTGTCCAAAGTTGGCCTAAAAATACCAACAAAATCCATTTAAGAAGACAAAGAAAATCACCAAAGCATTAATTAGTTTTGAGGCATTCAGCTGAGAATTGGAAAATTTGAAATTCCTTAAAATCCACTTCAGAAAGTTCCTAGGATCTTAACAGAAAATACAATGAAATTGGCCTAGTTTCCAAAATATTAATAAAATAATACTTCATAATAAAATAATACTTCACAATCGGTATAGCATCTTCATACAGTAATTAAAAATGGATCAATTTTGAAGTTTTTCAAGTTGGTTTCATTGTTTTGATGCAAACAATCTGCTGCTGACTACCAAATATCTGAATTCTTGTATTTATGTTTTAGATACGTAGTCATTTAAGCACAGAGTAGAATTTTAATGTAAGCTTTCTGGCATCCTTCACTTCGTGTTGCACAGACATTTGTCTGAAGTCAGTGGAGTTCCTGATTCCTCCAAAACAGTTGAATGTAGACTCATAGCCCCCTCCCCATCATATTTACAGCCTTCCTGAAGAATGCAGCCTAGCAGGTAATATATTTTAATGGGTCTTTGGAGATCCTGTGGCACTGCTGAAATAACACAACTCAACAAGCAGGGCAAGTTTATGTGAGATGCACAATATGGCTTCACAGTGGATGAAGATTTTTCTTCCAATGCCAGAACTATAAAGTTAACAGAGGCAAGAACAATGTGATTAGGAGACAGATTTCTTCATACAGGTAACTTGATTTCACAGCAGTTGGTCTCAGAGGTGCTGAGTAGAACTACACTTGAAATAATATAATCCCTGAAGATTCATTCTGAAATGCTAGGCAGAATGCCTTGAAAGGATGGAAATCACAGTCCTGTTAAATTTGTTTCTCATACATAAAGAGAACATTCTTGGAGCTTAAATCTTTATTGTCTTGACGGGATGCATGAAAAAGGGAGGTATTTGTTAAACTAGTGACATATTGTAAGACTACAGCTCAGATTTATGATTTTTGTCTACCCAGCAGTTAGAGAAAATCAGGACTGAAGATAGCCTTTCCTCACTTTGTTACATAAGACTTCCATACTGGTTTTTGGAACTTATTGGACTTCAGCTTTCCAGTACTTCTGTCTAAATACAGTATAATCCTGTTCACAAGAAACAGCTCCCAAGGCCACTGTCAAATAGAGAGAACAAAATATAAGCTTTGCTAGGAAAAAAAGAAATTGTTTTCAGTAAAACTGAAATTACTTCAAGTTTTTTAGTAGTTGAGTATGTCAACACCATTTTACAGAACTAATTTGATTACATTAAAAATGTGGAGGTTTTCCTTGTTACACAGCCTCCTTAGACTTTTGTGGGGCTGAATATTGGTATAACATAAGAACAGATATGCTGGAAAGATAATTCAGTACAGACCCAGAGTTGCTGGAGAGTCCCTTAAAAGGACTTACACAGACTATAAAAGAGGACAAGCTCAGACAGGTCTGAAAACACAGTGCTCTGCTTTTATCTAATAAGATGCATGTGTTGAGAAAGCATAAATTTGATACTCTGAGGTTTCTGTTTCTACTGTTAACACTGGTTCTTCAATGAAAAGAAAAATTAAGATGAGATCCTATAGGAAAATTTTGTTTCCTCTGTAAATCAGTCAGTCCTAGCGGGTCTTTCAGAAACTGAACTATTTAGAGCACAGCCTAGAGGTCTATGCCAAGAGAAACTTCTCTGCAAAAGCTCTCTAGTTTCTCTTACAGGGTTCCATAGTGTAGTAGGTGGCATAACAGCTCTGCCAATTTCATCACTTCAATGATGTCCTTGCCTGGCAGCTTTCCACTGTGTATTTTATCCTCCAGGGCAATCTGCTCAGGAGCATCAACAAACTGGCATTCCTGGTTAATCACACTCTGAAAAGCTTTTTTTCCTTTATTTTTTAATGAGGATTATTAAAATCAATACAGATTTTTCCTTGCAAGTGCACTTACATACCAGTGGCATAATCTCTGCTGCCACCCACTCTGCCTTGCAGGATCCTTACTTAAAAGATAATATACTCCTTTTCAAGGTATGTGTGACATTTCTAAATGACATACACTGAGAATTTTTTTCTTCTAAATTAACATTTGTTAGTTCCTACCCCCTCATCCATCCCTTCCTCTATAGAATGAGAAATCATCAAGGAGACATATGACAAACCATGCAGGAAGTGACTGCCAAAATGTTTCAGTGTGACTCTGACAGTTCAAAAAGGGGAAAATCCTTTATACATTTCTCATGTAGAAAAAGCAGTGCATGTAGATTACAGGGCTCCAGTTTCTTTACAGAGGAAGCTCTCTTCAACAACCTTTTTTTTTTTCCAAATTAGATACTGCTTTTCTCACTAGCACAAGATCCTAAATTCACACAAGATGTTAAAATAATTCAATTCTAATTATAAGGCTAATTATAAGGCCACTATGCTCATCTGATACTGCAAAATTATGTGCTCCCTTTTCACCCTCGACTCTATGACTCCTTGCACTCTGTAATATAGGGAGAATAAACAATAGGCATATAGAAATAAAATCTAGCCAAAATCTGAGCTGGTTTAATAATCTCTTGATCATCAATTATATTGCACAGTGCTGTTAAGTTAGCAATACCAAAACTGGTTCTGTTAAGGGATAAAACCTTAATATTCTTTTAAAATCTCCTTCTGCTTTTTTTGTTCTGATCAAATGCTGTCCAGCATGAAGCTGTGAGGAGGATGGCAGTAAAGTGACAAAACAGAGAACACATGTACTTTAAAGAAAAGGCAGGACCAGTAAAATAATGCAAGAAGGCAATAAAAAAAGATGACTGAAATGTAAAATTTCTCTGTATCATGACATAAGCTCGTATCTAAACAGAGAAGTGAAAATACACATTTCCAGTACATATATTTGAAGCTGCGTCCAGCAGCTTTGGGTTTGCACCTTATAGACATCCATCCCCAAAAAGAAAGGGAATTCCATGGAGCAACAAGGGCAGGAGGTTTTTTAAGGGAAAGTGAGATGGGAGCTCAACGTCACAGAAAGGCAGGCAGTCAGTCCTGTGCCCTCCACATCAAAGAGGTAGTCCCCCAGGACTCAAGAAAGGAATATAGGGCAGGTCCAGGGGTGGTTACTAGGTTCTGTCAACTATCCAGACTCTCAGACACCTCTGTAATGATGGGGAAGGCCTGGACCAAAATCATCATCAGAAAAGGGGAGGTATATGCCTGGACAAAAGCATATCTGCAGCAAAGATCAGGCAGAGACCAAGAGCTAGAACCAGAACTTAAAAGCAGCCCTCAGGGCAAAGAAGGAGCAAGTCCTTGCTGAGCCATGCCTTATCAAAGGTGGCCCAAACCCCCAGGAGAGGGCTTGTACTTTGGGCTTTCCAGACAACAGTATCTTGTAGGTAGAATCACGAAGGATAAGAGAAATTTCCATTTTTACAAACCTGTGGTATAATTTTCAAGCAAATCTCTATTGTGTTTTTCTTGTTCTTTTCCCTCTCCTTGCCTGTTAAATCATACTTTCTATCATGCAGGGCCCCCTTACCTACCTGTCTGCATGACTCAATTACAACAGAGTCAAATTCAGTCCCACAAGAAATACCAATACCATTCCCTTCCCTGCTGTAAATCTGGAGACAAGGGTTCACTTTAAAGAGCACAACTCAAATAAAAAGGATGCAATGTGACCATATGTTCAGAAAAAACCTTATGAATTTAATTACATTAAAAATGAACTTCATGCATCTGAAAGATTCTAATCTCCAGAGAACAAAGATCATGACCAGTTTTAAATAAGGCTTCCTAATTATCAGAGTACAAAGACAAGGTCAGGTCTGTCGTACACACTGCTTTCCTTCTCAAGGACATCACAATAAATAAAAAGCAACATCAAAAAAGTATTCTACTTGTGCCATAAACATGAACAGAAATAAACTACATCTACAACTTAAATTTGCCAGGATAAAGCTGCCACCAAAATCAGAAATTAAAACAAAATTGCTAACAAAAGGTTCTGACATCAATAATATTAAACTTCGTAAAATTCCCAAGGCTCAGTTCACACAAAAAGCATGCACAAAAGTCATCTCAACAGAACCACTAAAGTGTTTGAGGAAAAGATGTTACAAAAAAATAAACAGAGTGTGTCTCCGAGAATACTCAGCTTCCAGTATTTTTCTATCTATTCTGAAAGCCAGCAAACACTTGGGAGAAGGATGTATTGATGAAATATACAAAAAGAGATACTTACACATTTGTCTGCCTGAAGGAAGAGGAAAATGATTAAGAAACATCTCAAGAGAACGAGGCCACAGATGTGAAGTGATCCTCATCGTTTCTGATGAAGTAGTTCTGGCACTTAAAATATCATTTTAGAACTAGAAGCACAGATTTTAAAACTAATTATGACAAAGATAAAACTTTGTGATGATCAAGTAAGAATTTCATGTGGTTGATACATCATAATTCCGTTCATATATTATTAGAGAAAAGTGAATTAAGGCCTAAATTTGAGTTTGCTCTTAAGTTGCTGTCTATCAACTGTTTTTATGTAGATAACTAAAGATGCCTATTCAATGTGAAAATGCTGTTTCCAAGTAATTTGTTTCCCTGAGTAGTGTTATATCATTCAGTCTAACGAGACAGAAGAGCTAGGCAAGAGTGACCACTGTTTGTGGATTTCAAAGGAAGCAGCATTTACTGAATTTGAAACAAACAGTGCTTAGGGAATCTCAGCTATGCACTGAGTAGGGGTCAGCACTTTCATAGCTCCAAAAGTTTTGAAGACTTTTTTACATCATTAAAAAGTTTATTTGCTTGTGAATGAAACCAGAACACTGGAAGAACAATAGTTTGTCTTAGATTGTCACAAAAATAAGTTACTATTGCTATAAACACAACTGCCAGCTGTCATGTTGTCTGTGGCACACAGAACAGTCCTGTGGCACGACTGCAACAGAGGATTCACTTTCCTTTAATCTTACTGTTCTACCAAGTGATCCTGCACCACTGAGAAGATCACTCAGCAGGTACTGCATGCAGAGACACTGAGTCTTCTGTGCCTGTGTCATTCTCACCAGAACAGTTTTTTCTCAAATTACCACTATGAAGATAAAGAATATTGAGTGTGAGAGAAGCAGCACTATCTTAAAAGAAGATTTTCAAGACAGATTATTTTTCTTCCTGAGGCTACCAAATGTCTAGAAATGTTTTTTTGCTGTCTGGTTAGAGAATATAATCAAATGTTTTTTCCTCAACATGCAACAAAAAACATTGCAGGCAAAACAGTCCTACTTTGCCTGAAAAGAAAGCTGAGTTTTTCACTTGAAAAATGTTTTGAATGTCATATTTTTTATCTACCTTAGTGAAAAGACAAGCCTGTCACTTTTTCAAGATCAGACACAAAATTTCAGCCTCACTAAAACATGTAAAAATCATTGCCATAATTGCAATAATTTTGGGAAAGGCTTCTGGGTTCATCTTTGGGGTGGGAGGAGAGGAGATGCAGCATCCCCTGAGATGTTATAGGTGACACCCACATTTACTGCCTCCGGGTAGAGTCTTTAGCTGCTCTGTAACATTCAGTATTCCAGCCACAAATGGGCAACTCAAGCATGAGAAAAGTAGTTCATAAACTAAACAAAAGACTTTGAAGATTCCAGGACTGACCCTGATTCTTTCTGGAACCTGATAAAATTTTCAGGGATTGTGATCCCATAAAGCTCTGTTTTCAGAGCCAGGCAATAAAAGCCAGGCACTAAATGTCATAATCCAGGATTTTCAGGTGCTGAGCATCTGCATTTTTTATTAGTGTCAATAACACTGGCAGCCAATAGTCTTGGCTGTATATGTTTCCAGGCCAATCCAAATTTTGTCAACTCCTATGATAATAATATTTATTGCAGTTGTTGGGGATAGAAAATTAACCACTGAAATGACAGAACTGATGTTAAACAACAATTTCCTGAGGGAAAAAAACCCAACAATTTTTACTGACAAGGCAAGACTTGAACGTCACAAACTTTCATAGCACTTTTCTATTGTCACAGAGGTGAAACAAGGCCACCAACAGATGGTTTTCAGCAGCCAGGCCCAGGTATTTCAGTTCTATGAAGTAGAACTGACTAGATAAGGCTGTTTTGGTTTATTGGGTTTTATAAACCAATATTATGCCAAGGCTTTTTTCCAGTAATCCTTGCATGTTATAGTCACAAAAATCACACTGACCATCTATAAATGAAGCAAAAAACCCAACAAAGATTCTAAACCACAATGCAGGGGGCCCATATAGTCAGGTTACTCTGTGCTTACCTACAGTAGTGTAACACATGGAAGGAGGGGGTTCCATTGATTCAGACTTCTCTTGGAACCAGTCAGCTGGTAGTAAGAAAGAAACATGATCAGCAGATTGAGGGAGGTGATTCTCCCCCTCTACTTCATCTTGTGAAACCCCATCTGGACTACTGTGCCCAGCTGTGGGGCCCCCAACACAAGAAAGACATGGACCTGCTGAAGTGACTACAGGAGCCCAGGAATATGGTCAGAGGGCTAGAACACCCCTGCTAGTAAGAACATTGAGACAGTCGTTCAGCCTGGAGAAGAGAAAGCTCCAGGAAGACTTCAGAGCAGCCTACCAGTCCCTGAAGGAGCCACAGGGAACCTGAAGAAGGACTCTTTAAGAGCCCGTCCAGTCCACACCATTCTATGAAGAATACAGGAATTCTGATGAGTTTCAAGCTCTTCTGACAAACATGTGCAGTGTTAGACAATAGCAGAACACAGGAGCCCACCTTGAAAGAAGATATCAGTATTCTTAGACCTGTTTGGTGATTCCACAAATGATATATAAGACCCTTGAGAGAGCCAACAGAAATGTTATCACTTTCAGATGACTTGCAGCTCTCCAAGAAGGTAGGAGTAGAACCTGTGTTGGAGGTAAACTATGAAAGATTTGCCTGAAAGAACAATTTCTAGTATGGTTATATTCAGGAACTAGATCCACTAAATACAAGAAAAAAAATATAAGGAACTAGATCTTCTCAGTAAGTTAAAAACTGCAACAACAACAGTTGTAGTAACCTTCACTAATCACTGCACTCAAACTAGACCAGAAAATGAAAATACCTCCAGATGTGGAAAACATGTACAGTTTTGATGTGAAGAGTAATGAAGGTAGTCTGATTTTATGAACATAGTAACATCAGCATTGCTCTGCTAATTTCTGACTCATTTTTTCACATACACAATGAACTGATCCAAAAGCAAAAGAAAACTCTAGGTTACTTGACCTTATTATTCCATAATCTTTCACATTATCTGTGTGACTAACTGCAAGTCCTTTTCTTTACAAAAAGCCAAAACCCAAACAAAAACTGTGTTTCCCTTTTATGTCCTTGCTGACTATACATCTTTCTTTTATATTCTACTCTGATTTTGCCCTGTGCTCTGACACATACTGATGTAAAGCATATTTACACATGATTTTTAAAATGTTGTGACGGTTTGATGTTTTTAAGGAGGAGGAAATACACTCATCTTTTATGAGAGAACAAATACAGTGTCCAGAAAAACAGACATAAGTAATTAAACCTATGAAAAATATTCTGTAGGTGTCATTTCAAGAGCACTTCATTAAGTATTTCAAATCACAGTGTCTATTCTATCTGAACCTTCCTATTCAGACATAGATCCAGGAATTATAAACATGAAACTATCAGAGCCATCTGTAAACTAATCCAAATTTTGACCAAGAACAGGTTGCAGTACCCCAGGGAAGTGTTAACAGAGCAGACAGTCATTCAGGCAACAAGCTTGACTTCACTTCAACTTGACAGCAGCAGAAAGTCACCCTGCCACCAAATAGAAATTCTTTAATCTGTGCAAAAGCAACATATCATCCTTCCAGTTCTCTGGTCATATATGTATACATCACACAAATTGCTGCTACAGATGGCATACTTATTAGCACTTTGGATGGAGGCCACAGAGGTCCTGAATAAACATGATTTCCTATTTGTCACAGCCAAAGGACATTAATGAGTTATACGGTAAATTCAGTTGTTACAGAAAGTAATACCACGTATATTTCAAAGTGGTTCAAAGTATATTATTTCCAAAAGTATATGCATGCCTTCTTTTTCCTTTAATATAATTGTTCATCACATTATTTTTAAATAACTGGTCTTTTTTAGGTCAAATTTTAATCCATTTTCTGGAGAGAAAAACCTTTCTCGTCTTTCCTCCTCTTGTGATGTCTTGCACTCCTTGTGGAGTTGGAACACACACATCATGTCAGTCCCCTGAGCACAATAAAGACTAATCTTGCAACAAGTACAAATGGGCTGGAGGGGTCACTTATGCTGGAAGAAGTCACAGTTGGTTTTTCAGCAGCAACACTTCGTTTCTGCCATGATGACAAGCTTTTATAAACCAGAGCTTTACATCTTGCCCTCTCTGCTTTCTGAGGTTCATACAGTCATTTGTCATAAACTAACTTAAAAATCATCTTGTGTGTAGACTCAGCAAAGAAACAAACTGGCATACTTAATACAGGAAGAGTCTACACATTGTTAAAAGTTTAAAAACTTGATTCTTCTTTTCCAGAAATTTTGTGCATTTGCTGAAGACGCTCTTCAATTGTACACAGCAAACTATTCGGATACAATGTGGTCTTGGGCAATACAGGTGAAAACAGAGTGCAATTAGTTTAGTCATATTGCAGTTATAATTCACTCCACTATTAATGGAGCTGATGCACAAAAAGGGTCCACAACTGCATATACCAGTGCTGATTTCCATAAGAACTCTGTAGAAGTTATGTGCTTTTCAGGTGGCTGAAAAGCCCCTTTTCCTTCTAGCACACAGTAAAACTGATTTTAACGTCTGCTGAAGACCTACTAAAATTAACTAAAAGACTTTGATCAGCTTTGGATCAGATGCAGCATGTGAGAGACAGAGATAGATGAAAGCTCCCACCCCTTTAAACATAAGGAAAGCTGAAAACAGGAGATGATATGAAAACCTCACTTCTCTTTGAAGTCAGTCTGATTCATCAACCCTGGTGGGCAGAAATGCTTATAAAATTTTAATTCTCTATGCCTTTAAATTTATTCCCTTGCTCTATGGAGAAGTCCATTTGCCCTACATAAAACTGTCCTGGTTTGGGCCAGGATAGAATTAATTTTCTGTCTTGTAATTTTGCTTTCAGCTAAGTCTCTTGTACGTCACTGCACTTGCTGAAATTAACAGCAAGTTTCTCAGTCAGTGTCTGCTTCTGGGAATGACAGCGCTCAGCGTTTATAGTTACAGCTTGAGTGGTCTGCAGGAGCCACTGCTTGGTTCAGAGAAAGATCTTATGCTATGGAAAGAGAAAGGGAGTAAAAGGGTCACACCTGCAACCCTCCGTTAGAGAGGAGCAGACAAGACAGATGACCAAAATTGACCAAACAGAGTATTTCATCCCATATACATCATATTCTGTAAATTTGAGGGATCATGAGGGTCAAACCCCTTCCCCTTTGCCTTCCTCCTTTGCTCTTCCCTTCAGCCCTTCTCCTGTCCCTGTTTGCTTTGGCATTCTGGGAGGATTCCATCCTTTCCTCTGCCTGTGGTCCTGATCCATTCCAGCCTGGATCCCTGTGTTCCTGCCTCCAGCTCCCAACTGCTGCTGATCCCAGGATTCCAGCCTGGACTTTCCCAGGGCTGCCCTGCAGCCTCGGTGGTGACGTGAGAGTTATTGGGGGGGAGGGGGGAGGAATGTTGTATCAATTTTCCTGTATGCTTGTATATATTTAATATTTTTTCCTTTTTTACTATTACTGTTTCATTAAAGTTGTGTAGTTTAGTTTCCAACACATAAATCCCTGTCCCTTATTGTCTCTCCTTTATCAGGGAGAGGAGGGGGAATAGCAGAGAAGACCTGCCATGCAGTTAATTGCCAGCCCAGCATTAAACTGTGAAAAAAACAGAAGGTAAGAAAGCAAAGCTTTCATCTATCAAAATCTTGAAGTGCTCAATTAATTTTTAAGCTTACCAAGTACAGATTTCTACCACTACACAGGTTACAGAAATAGAAATTTATGTACTTTAAAAAAATATATATATTACTGGAGTGGTTATATAAAAATCTTGCAATAAAATTACTCTAAAAATATTATAATCAATTACATTTTGAAGTGTCTTTCAAAAATAAAAAGTAGTCTGTGCAGATGACTGATTTATGCAGTAGTCAGAAGATACAGTGTAACTCAGAATATCCTTTTCCAGTCCATCTGTTAGTCTGGCATTCATCTGCCTGACAAGGTCTCTGTGTGCAGCCAGTCCATAAAGCTAAAATCTGTGACACATGGGGATCATTTACCATAAAAAATAGTGTCTGAGCACATGTGTCAACCAATACATTGGAATTGTCCTCGATTCCAAGAAAAGTACAATTTTACCCTTGTATTTTGCTTTTGGAATGCTATTTCCACCCAACCTAACAAAGAAGACATCAGGGAATAAGGAAGAACAGACCACGCAGAAGATTGTGTTTGAACTCAGTGTTGATTACTTTCATTCTCCTTTTCAACAGAACAGACATTCAAGCATTTTTTAAAAGTAAGGCCTGAGTAGAAGCTAATGCTTGGCTTTGTCAAAAACATTTGGCTTCTCAACTGCTGTTTCAACAAAAAAAAGACTACCAGAGAGCACTAAATTTAACTCTTGTAACTTTAATTGCATTTAACATCTGGTACCCCTGCAGGTACCAAGGGACTGTCATTAATAGAAGATATCTCTCTCAAAGCCCTATTCCATCATTTTCTCACTATAGAGCCTCCGGTTCTGCCCCTGAACAACTCAGTGGCCCTCTACTGAACTTATTTATGAGTTTATCCATGGCTTTGCTGTTTCAGGAGACACAACCTGTCACTGGACACCACTGAAAAGAGTCTATGTCCATCATCTTTACATTATTCCTTCCGGTATTTATTTACATTGATAAGAAGATCACATCTATTTAGCTAGCAAACACCACAGATAAACAGATATATGAAGTACTAGGCAAATTTTTGTACTTTTACACTGACGTGTTCCTTTCTTTCTGCCAGATTTTTAAACATCAAGAAATTGAAAGTCTACCAACATTTTTTTGTATCGAATAGATACTAAAAAAGACAACTGTATCTTATACATAGTGAAAACATTTTCCATTACCCACATGGGTAAAATATGGTCAGAATGTTGCTAATGCAATTGCAACAAACTGTTCTGTATCCATCAGAGCCAGTTGTAACAATAATTTAAAAAAAACCATAAAAACAAAACATCTTGTAAAGCTCAACTGGTTGATGCAAACTTATAAACATAGTGATTACTTGTACAAAATGGAAAACTGCATTTATTGAACATTATAATCTCATAAGAAGTCATAAAATGCAGAGCAATAAGCCTTGACCCTACCTTACTGCAGAAAACTTCCAAAATATTTCACCTGCTAAAGAATAGTCCTTCCACTCAGATTTCAAACATATTTAACAATGAAACATTATAGGATCATCTGAGCTGCTGAAAACCTTGTCTGCAGACCTTCTGTGTTGAAAAACAAGAAAGATTCCCAAAGGAATCCTGAGGTATTCCCAAGGTACCAGAGGCCCATTTAGCAAATGGCTAATTCTCAGAAATGCAGGGAGTTCTAAGTATTAGTTATTAAAGATCTACATATTTAAATTCTCCAAAATTCTTTCAAATTGAAGAGGAAATGATACAAGGATTTCATTAAACATCTTTTACTTTTTATCTCCATTTGGGACAAAAATTAAAGCTTTCCCTGAAACATTTTACACTACCATCTGGTAACACCACCCACCTTGTGATCCTAGGCATAATAAGGGAAATAAGTATTTCTTCTACCAGCAGATTGGCTGGACTTCTATAGGGAGGAAAAAACAGCATAAAAATACTTTTATTCATAACCTCAACGAAGTAACTCAGGCTGGTTCTTACAACAATGGCTATGCATTAACCGGAGATTGCTAAGTATTTCACCTATTTTTCATCAGCAAGCTATTTACCAATTCCATGTCTCAAAAAGCACTACAATTGGACTAAGTCTGCCCTTTTTTAGTGCTCCACATTTTTGGTAGAACCATTGCTTAACATCATCCTCAATTTATTTGCAGTGACATAAAGACAACAGTCAAGGATTTGAGAAGCTATAAATCTGAATCACTGATGGGGTGACTACAATGAAATTTCTCTCCATTTCAAAAGAGACAAATATTGACTTAAATCCCCTTTAAATGTCAGTAACAGCAACAAGCACTTTGACCTTGTTTTCAAGAGCCTAAAAAAGCATTTAAAAGATGCTAATAGAAGACGGATTCCTACTCTCTTCGAATCCTTTAGAAACCTGAGTTTGTTTTCTCTAAAACCAGCCAATACAAGCAGCAATTTCTATCCATTGGAGCCAAAAGCACACCACTCAAACCTTTAAGTTCCCTTGAAAAACTTTCCCCTTAAAATCATGTAAGCAAGAGTATTTTCCCATGCAGCTTGTACTGAGTTTCTTTTTTTCTTTTTGCTAAGTGGAGAAGTGATCAGTGCAGGCTGATTTATCAGACACAGGTTCTTTCAACGTGATACAAGTAGGTGTGGATATTTTTCTGAACCAAATTAATTCCTACATTTAATAAAACATAGTAACCATAACTACAGGACGAAGTGGGTGGTGTTAGTAAGTAATCAGAGAGACAGTGTTTTGTAGTATATTAAACATGCACAGAGTATCAGTTTCTACCATTCATGTCACCACTAAGCATCTCCAGCTTCCCATGGTACTGTTCTCACAAATGCTCCATGCATTTATTATATGATAACCAGTTTACATCAGGGTGTTTGAATTTAACTTACCTAGTAGAATCACTAGTCATGTAGAATAGATTTCCAGGCAGGATAATTGAACCCTCACTTCAGCAACTTCAGTGAAAACCTAGTCTTAAGCCACCAAAAAGTAAAGCTCAATTTACTGTTCCAGTTTTTTTACTTCCTGAAATAACAGTGATTTCTTTAGCATCTTAGAGACTATGCCAGAGAAAGCCACCCTTTCCTTCTGCAAAAAGAACAAGTGTGATCATGAAATTTGAAGTCTTACAAAATGAAACCAGGGTAAATGTTATGCTTTATTGCACTGTAATTATTTTAGTTCGTTGTGAGAACAAGTGGTTTATCTTCAAACACATCCTTTTTCAAAGGAGCTTACCAGTTAAATCTTATCAACTAATTTCTTTATAAATATTAAGGTTCCTCATCTCTTTCACTCTTTCAGCTGCACTTCCACACGTCTGATATTGTCTTAATCCTCATTAAGATGAAATGGAAGGTTTTTAAGATGCCTTTATGGTACACACACGTTGCTCTAAATACCAGCCTGTTTGTGCTGTTGAAAAATTGGTATGGGGATGATGCTGTAATTACATTCACATAAAGGGAAGCATAGAAATAACACAACAGTGAGGACACTTGCAAGTCAACATGCCCTGAAGATAAGCAGGTGCTTGCAAGAATACTGTTTAAGCAGAAGATTTTGACCTGGTAAAATACATTACTACCACATCACTGCACAGGAAATTATTGGGAAAAGAGTAAATAAATACAAATATATTAATTCTCAGTCATGTACCTCACTGAAATAAGAGGATTTGAAATCAGGCAAAATAAAACAAATTATCATTTGGGCTGACTGTGTCAATCAACCAGATTTTTGTACAGCTATGTGTATCATGGCAGAATTTCACTACAGTGAATCAGCAGAATTTCCTATACACAATGAAGATGTGAACTGAAGCACTAAAACAGTGGTTTCTCTGCAAGCCTTTTCAAGAATTATTCATCTATATGCATGCAGAAAGAGTTCCGCAGCTTATTGAACTAGTCAGACACAAAATTTTTGTAGTTAATTTGCTGTCATCCAGGCCACATTGACATCCATTGAAACTGAAAAATTACAGGAGACTGGTAACAACAGTGGAAGTTAAATATGCAGAAATTAATACTCGTAGATAGAACATAATTTTTGGTCAGAATACTTAGGCTTCTACAAATGTTGTTATCAAAGCAGCAGCAATTGGAGAGAAGGAAAAAACTAGAAGTTTCACTTGTTTCTCTTTGAGCACCTCAAGGAAGAGGACATTTTTTCATAGTTTCCTATTTTCACAGTAACAACTAAAGTTAGGAAGAGGTGTTATTTTCTACTAAACCTCAATGTTTCAGTTAATCTTATGGTTCCTAACATTTAGTTCCATATAGTGAAATTGTAGACAATAATTCAACCTTGCTGACAAAAAGGGCAACACACAGCAGCAGCTGCTTCAAAAGAAGGCATGAAAAGGTGCCACCATATCTAAAGGTGGAAAAAATACAATTTATCAAAGTGCAAAGATTCAATTTAGAATTCTCGACAACTGCTGAAGTGCCTCAACAAACAGAGAGAGCATTCACGAAAAGTGATGAGAAAAGTTCACAGGACTCATCCTTCCAGGACTACAGATCTCAGGAACACAGTGAAGGACTTGCACACATCACTACCAATGCCTCTATCTCATCATTCTTTGGCAACCCACATTTCAAAGACCTAATAATATTACCTATATTGATGTATGCATCCCTTCTCCAGAACATAGCCCAGTTTCTGTCCTGTACCTGGCAACCTGAGAATGAAGATTTTCATCATGAGTCTCAGAGTTTTTATCTCTCTGGCTAGCTGCACACATACAAACCCACAAGTAACACAACTTTAACCAGTTGGTTTAGAGCTAACTGAAATTATCTGAAACCAATTTGAAAATCCAGCTTAACTCCTGTGTTTGAGGTTACTATTCTAAAAAATATTAGGGAGGCAGCCTTCCTCATCCAATTCCTTTGTGTTTCTGGCAGTCAGTGAGATGTTAAATCAATGAATGCAATCCTCAGGTTCTGATCCATCCTCCGGTTTAAGTGATCTCATCTGCTTCTCTTAAGCTAATAAATCACAGCTTATAATGGTAGCTGGTTAAATTACAGAATTCTTTAAAAGTATAGTAACAGTTTAGTATTCTCCCCACCAAAAGTATTTTACAACTTCCAGTTATTATATCAATGGAAAATACTGACCATTACTAAGAAAACAAATACCTAACCTGCTGGTTTTTTTTTATTATTATTACAGTGCTTGATTTTGAAGACTGCAATCTTCACCCTCAAAAATTTCTCATTGATTTTATATATAGAAATTATTTTAACTAAATCCTGCTGCATTCTATGTGTATATTAGGGAGAGTAATTGTAATGGAAAGTAGATGGAAACAAATAAGGGGGTAAAGACATAGTTTTCAGTGAGTATACAGATACTAACCAAAGACATTTACTTAATTTTTTTCAAAGCTATATCTCTGGAAATTAAAACTTTAATGAAAGCAATAACAGAAGAATAAGCAAAACAATATTAAAGCTCCAGTATAGTTTTTCATTATATTAAAGGTTTAAAACTGTTTTCCTTTTTCAAACCTACAGTGCACTCAAAGGAAGATATTAGTTTTTTAATATTGATTTTCACTTGCATACACTTGGAAGAACAATCTGCACATATAATGTCACTGGGGAGTAATGCAAGAAACAAACTAAAAATTCAAAAATTATCAGTAAAGAATGTGGAAGGGTGTTTTAATAACTGCAAGGAGGCTTTTTGTTATTAATGATATGCATCCAAAACAATGCTGCAGATTCAGACAATAAGAGCCTTAAGATTCATTTCATAACTAATTGGAAGTCTTTGCAATTTTTCAAATTAAAAACTCTTCATTTTTATCATAAACAATGACTTACCAATGATTGCAGTTTTTCAAAGGCTAATAGGTAGACATTCAATATTCACTTTTGACACAGAGGTAGCCCTGTAATAATTTTGTCATAAAAGAAAAAACAGGAATACATATTGTAATTAACCTTTCCATTTCATTTTGCTTTGATATGAGTTCTTAATTTTAATTTGTAAAAACGTTAGGCTGAATCCCAAAATATGAGTTAGAACACTTTTAAAGGTAAATGGAGGTTTTGTTGGTTTTTAATTTGCAGCTAACCTACTCTCCTAAGATTCTTTGTCAAGCCAGAATAGTTGCTTAGAGATTTCCCAGTCCTCCTTTAAAGAAAAATCCAAACCTTGTATTTCTCAAAAAGGACACTTGATTTTTTTTTTTGATTTTTTTTTTTTTTTTTTTTAATCAAACGGGCAGTACCTTAACAGGCTTAGCATTGGAACTAGATGACCATTAAGGTCCTCCCAACCTATTCTATGATTCATTTTATGTCAATTTGTTTTCATGTAAACTTATTAAATAATTTGTCTTCTTTGAAAAAGCAAAATGTACCTGAATTATGGACCCAGGAGAAATTCAAAGCTATATGCAGAACATTACCTAAAATAAACTATTTTAATATTTATTTTATTTTACAGCTTGGAGAAATTACAAGGTTTAAATTAGTAGAAAAAAATGCAGTTCCATCATTTCAACAAATTGAAGGTTATAAAGAAAATAAGGCTAAAAAGATTAACTTGTGTGAAATAATCATTATAAACAGAAAATATAAATGAAAGCAGCACAGAGAGGAGAAAAACAAAGGAAAACAAGCCCTTAAATTTCTCACAGGGGCTGAAATACCTCTACTATTTCGCTTTCCAACTCATCCCACTGACTTATCTAGCTTAAGGGACTTACTTCAGATCATATGGATCAATGGGAGATGAACAGTTCTTACTAGTCAATTTATTTTGATTCTCTCAAACACAGGTCTCTGCAAAACAAGATGTAAGTATGTGCCTTGTGACATCAAGAGAAGGTATCTTTTTGACATGTTATTTGCCTGCTTTGCTCCCTATAGGTACTGGTAAGAGAGAAATGTTCCAGTCTTACTGAGCATCTAATTGGTCTGTTCATGTTTATATAATTACAGTTTAATAGTGTAAGGCAGCTTTTATATGACCAGCATAAAAGACTCTTAGACTAAGTAGGAAGCTCTTATCTACAGAGTACTCTGCTACACCAACAGCCACGACATTCTCAAAATCTGAGTTAATTCTATTCCTTTTATAAAAACCCTGAACCTAAAGTATTTTCTCTTCCATCAGCATCAGTTTTATTATATTGAGAGCTACGTATCTCCTATTGCTCAAGTTTTATTAGCAATTAACATTTCAACAGCCACTGTGTAAGTCTCTCTGTAATTCTTCATAAGTCTATAAAACTAACTGGACATTTGTTCACACAAAGGAGGCTTTTTTTTTTCCTTCCAATTTTTGTTTGTTTGCTTGCTGTCAGTTTTGGTCTTGTTTTTTACTGTAAAAGAATAAAACGCAAAAGTATTAAGGGCTCATGCAAAATTATACAAAGACATTCTAATCACCACTACTCATTTTAAAGAACTGAAATGTGGTCATTCAGAATATGTAATATTACTAATAAAATTTTTAAATTCAGTCCATCCAGCAGATTTTGTTAGTAACATGATATACTGCAGAAGAGATATTATTAGATGATGAATTTAATGCAAAAAGCACCAACTAGCAGGCCCCAAATTCACAGATTATGCAATCTCACTTAGTATGTCCTACAAGATTTCATTTGTGTTTTAAGGGCAATTTACATTATATTCTCTTTCTTTATCAATAATCCAGTTGTTAGACAATAAAAGCAGAGGACAAATAAGTGTACACTTAAGAATCAGACTGTTTGGGGGGAAATGAAGACTTATTTATGTTCTCATGATAATTCCGGAGGAATTACATGCTTGTTTTGATTAATGAATTGGCGATTTCTACTATTGGCATTTTGCATCAAAGAAATTACGTTTTCAAAAGGAAATCCTAACTGCCTTTTTGAAAGGTGATGGCAAATACAAAGAATGTCGATACCTTAAATAATAGCCTTAAATTAAGCAAGGAAACAATATAATATTTTAGCTTGTGGAAGGTTAAAAAGGGTGGTAGTTTATCATGTCTTCAAATGGAATCCATTTTACTTTCAGCTAGAATACATTTGGCTGACAGATTGACTGCCTACAGGTGGCCAGTGTCAATAAAATGAAAGTTTAAGAGGTCATTTGACACTGTAAAAAGTCTACAAAGAAATCTGGACTACTTGAAATGGTCAGAAATTAGAATTCTTCACTGTTTATTGTATGTTACATAAATGCAGAGAAAAAAATAGAAGTGAATAGAATATAGGATAAAAAGAGAGGATGGCCTCAAATATATCAGTGTAGAAACATCATTAGGTGTTCCTAAAATTATTTTCTGGTACTTTTACAAATCCTTTGAAAAACATCCAAATTTTCCATCTTCAGTTTAAAAAATAGCATGGATTAATTTTCATTACCTACATTCTCCTCAGTCTGCTTAAGATGGTGAAATAGGCAGCAAACAGTTCATAACAATTATTTTTGTTCATTTCTGAGAATGTGTTTTAAGAAAATTAATTTTCAACAATTTTGATTATATTAAGGTAACCTCATGCAATAATATTATAAAAAAACCTGACAGCATGCGAAAAGTCAGCCAGAGACAAATATATGTTTTCTGGAAATAGCTTGAAATCAGAGTAAGTGTGGATTCATGTATTTACTAAAAAGATTAAAAAGAAATAAATGTTCGTTACTAATACCGTGAGAATTATTCCCTTGAACTTTGTCTTTTTTTCATGTACTAAGAAACATTACAGTAATTTTATACAGTGAAGAAACTGAAGAGTCTTCACTTATTCTCTCCAAAATTTACTTCTCCTACTAGAGATCTTTCAGGAAGAAAGCTGACTAACATCATAATACTCTCGTTCTATATGCCATACTTTCCTCTTATGCTTCAATATGCTCACACCAATTCCAGATGTCCTGGGATGACAGAAACATTCAGAATGTACAGCTAAGCATTTCTCACACTATCTTATAATATTAAATCCTGAATAAAAGTCTAATACTTTTGCTTAAATAAACCTTTAAGTATTCTTGGTTGAAATATTTAGTAATTAGCTACTGAAGTTGCAAGCTGAAGAAGCTTATCAATAATTCCAGGATGACTTAAAGTTTATCCTATAGATTCAATTTACACAGGATGAACAGACAGTACAAAACAGAAACACAGAAAGTTGAGCAGACAACAGAGCTCACCTGCAATTATTGCACTGTGTCAGAGTTCCCTCTAAAGGGAGGAAACTATTTGTGAAAAACCTTGGTCTTACAAAAATTAGCTAAAGTTCTGGATTAGTGAAATTCCCTTCAACTTCTGTCAGCTTTGGACTAAGATTTAAGTGAGATTTTTGTTAAAAAAGAGTCCAAAACAGGAGCTTACTTTGGTTAAAATTAAATTGATTTTAGTAATAAGCCTCTTATAATAAGTAATAATAAGTAATAAACGTTATTCTTAAGATATTTTCAGAGTGTCTTTGTCAAGGAATGAAAATGCCTGAGAATCAGTATATTGAATCAGCAACCCTTCCACTAAAGGAGACCTTTACAGAATCACAGGACTGGCCATAGTTCATACATTTTTATTGTGGCCAACTCATTAATCTATTTAAAAATTATACTCCAATTATAGTTTCACTAAGAGTAAAAAACAATGCTCTGATTTTGCTAGATGTGCTTATTTGACTTGCATAGTATTATTTCAACACTATGCAAGGTTCCATGAAATGAAATTAAATCAACGATGGTATCTATAAAAAAATGTCTTAACAAAGATATGCATGGGCCCAAAATACAGATCTACTTACAGAAAGACAGTGAGGTGCATTAAATATTTCTAATAAATTTTGATAATAAAATGGTAATACATCATTTCCTTCCTAAAGTTTGTTTACCACTTTGAAAGCAACATTTTTCATGTCTTTAAAGCAAACCACCACAATTCTAGTAAGATTCCAAACTTATTGCTTTCACTAGTGCCATAGTAAACTGTCTCTCATATGTTTGTAACACTCATTGGTCATTCAGGCCTCTAGACCCAACCTTGGTGGGGGTTTGGTTTGGGTTTTTAAGCTCTTTCAGTAGTTTTTCTGCCAAAAGTTAAAAGCTCTACTAAGAGTAAGAAAGGGTTCCTAGTTGAATTCCAAATATTTAGGCAAGAAGATAAATTATGACTTTTCAGTAGAGAACAATGATTTTGAAATTGTTCAGTATAATATGAAAGAGGTATTGTCCTGCCTTTAACTCTATTTCTCCAAAGCCCTCTCAATAACATTCCTGAGTTCAGCTGCCAATGTACCAAGAGTCCTAGGCCCAGCTCTGATGCACTGCAGCTCATGCTCCTCAGAAAATTGCTAAGTTTTGAAAATACCTATAAAATAGTCCATTCTTGCTGTAGCTCTGTCTTAAATCAATAAAACTGTATTTGATGCTTCATTCACAAGCTGTGTATCTTCACATTAGCACACAACTGCAATCTGACTCTTGAGTTGCAGAACAGTTCAAATACCACAGCATACTACCAAAAGGTAGCCACTAAAGAAATAGAGAAAAAAATTATGGAGGCAGTGTGTTGTAACACACAGTAAAATAAAAACTAAAACCAAAACAGTCAGAAGGGACATATCACTAGAGCAGTGTATGTAAATGGGATACTGAAGCTCAAGATCTATAGTACAATTATATATACATATTCCCACAGTGAAGACAAATCTTTCAAAATAAAGAACAAAATACCTTAAAGAATAGAATAGACAAAAAAGAATAGAATAAACAGAATAGAATTAAATAGAATAGAATTAAAAAGAATAGAATTGACAGCTCCTAGTCACTTTCAGAATATAACACTTATATCTTAAATGAAAGTTTCTTGCTACAGATCAAAGTACCACCCCATAACTTGAAAAGTATTTACTGCTGAGGCTGTGCTGAAAACAGAATTAATTTTCAAATCAATGTTCTATCCTCTGTATTTCATCTTTTTCAGTATTCTAACAATTAAGATTTTTGTAATAACCATCTGCATATTTTCTTCATCTGTGACTCAATAACAGAACATTCTGTCTCATGAGTGTATTTGACTCATCACATGAGGCACAATATGTTTACTTAGAACACTTGTGCTTTACGACAAGCTGTTTAACATAGGATGATAGCACCTAACCAGAAAAGGCACAAAAGCAGCTTCTCGGCTGTACCAAGAAATTAGAGGAAAATAAAAGTTTTCAATAATCTATATGAAATGGGGGGGAGGGGTTTATCCTTCCACAAGTCAGAGATTTAACAAAAATATTTCCATCATGATTTAGATTGTTTAGATTATGCGTGCCTAGAAAATGTACATTGATGAATCCTGATAAACAGAGAACATTAAGATTTAATTTTATCTTTGAATTCTTTAAGATTAATTGACCTGCTTGTCTCAAGATTAGTGTCTTGATGCACTTCAAGAGACTGAAGAGCCTCCTTTTTTTCAAAAGAGGCCTGGTTAGGATCATCTACTTTGAACTATTAACATAAAATGTATGTTATGTTGGCCAAGGTAATGAAAACAGGTTTCACAAAGTTACACTGCCTTCTCAATAAACAAATCCAGCTACGCAGCACTGGGATGTGTTGCTGGGTTGAGGAACAGCATACTTTTGTTTTTTACTTACGGCAGAGTTCTTTCACTACAAAAGACTCTTAAAATACCATCTTCATCAACATCTCTCCAGAGGTGCCTATAAAGAAAGTGGTTTTTAATAAGCAGGGTTTATTGCTTTGCTGATTTTCATTTATTTCCCCTCCTGACTGCTTACCCATGCTTTCTTTGACAGAGTTGTAGTTAGTAACATAATTATTAAGAGCAAAGAATAACATTTCTTATTACTTTGGATATAGGATCCTGGAAATTTGTGGAAAGAAATGTCACATTGCATTTTTAATATATTGAAAACTCCAAACTTCGTAAGGCAAATCCCATCCCAGAAATTTATAGCTCAAATTCCACCTGGCATTGACCAATGGGCTGAACTCACCCTTTAGAGCTGCTCTCACTGCATTCAATCACTCGGACTTGTACACTTCTACAAGTGTACAACACTTCTACACTATTTGCCATTCTTCACATAAGTTACCAGTGCTTAAACCAGTCACATATATATATTTTCCCCTTAACCTTACCATGCAAATATGTCTACATTCATCTCTATTCCACTCTCATTTATGCTGCTTCCTAGTTACAAGTGTACATCTGGTACTGGGCTAACTTTTTCAACCAGATAAAGAGACTGCTACCAACTGCTGTGTGAACAGCTTGAAAGATTTCCAGACATGGTCGAAGACTGAAAATGAAATACATTCATAAGCTGGGCAATTAAAGAATTTAGAAACATTTATTTGTAATCTGATCCTAACTCTTGGACATCACTTTAGAAAGTTTCTGTGTCTGTCCTCATCCACCAAACTGTCTCAATTCCAAATTCCCAGGCACCTGACAGTGACCAGTCCTTTCACACACAGCTAGGCTAAGTCAAACAGTTGGCAAAGACCACCACACTGTGCAAAAATGCAACTTTATAAAAGAGATGGATACATTTACTCATGGAATCATAGAGTCACAGAATCATCAGATCTGGAAGGGGCCTCTAGAGATCCTCTAGTCCAACCTCTCCTGTTAAAGTAGGATTAACTCGAGCACACTACACAATTGCATCCCAGCAAGTTCTGAATGTCTCCAGAGATAGAGACTTCACAACCTCTCTGAGCAGCCTGCTCCAGTGCTTTGTCAGCACTACAGTAATGAAGTTTTTCCCCACTTGTAGATAGAACTTTGTGTTCCAGCCTGTGCCCATTGCCCCTTCGCCTGTCTCCGGGAACTACTGAAAAAAGTCTGGCTCCTTCCTCCTTACACCCATCCTTTAGGCATTCATAGATATTTATAATGTCATTCTTAGTTTTTATTTCAAAAAAACACTTTGAAAAAACTCAGAGAAATATAATGTGCCACTTTTGTGATAGGTCACACATACAATCCTGCTGAAAGTGATGGGAGTAGATGGAAATTATGAAAAGCTGCAGTCTAGGGTCTCATAACTGGGTGGCCTAGATATTAACAAGGATATACATACTAATGATGATGAAGCAGTTGTCCATGGAAAAGCTGATTTAGAGAATATTCAGTTTTATCTTTCTGACAGCTCACATGGGAGCACATTCTGTATTCATTTCTTTTCGTTGTGCTAGAGTCAAATTAGAGTATTGTTTAAAGATAAGGGGCAGTATCATCCCACTTGGGTGACCTACTTATTTTATTTAATACTTTCCAAACTTTAGCAAGAATGGTTTACAGACATATAAATTTTATATACAGCAATATAAAATTTCAGTAATTCAATTTACACAAAGAGGACATATTCCAGTTTTACGCCAAAATAACTTAGATGAGATTGTGACCTACAGCAAATGTGGGGCTTTTTCAGTTTCTCCCTTACTCAAATAGGAGAACAATATCAAGGACAAAGCATTGAATTTTCTGCCCTAAGTAGGATTCTAGCTGAATAATATTTGTATTTTTGGATGTATTAAAGGATTAATCCTAGTTTATACTGATATAACTTAACTGAAATTTGATTATTCATGCCTGTGAGTGTTGTGGAAACAGAGCCCAGACTACTGACACACAATCCCTACAAAACTATTATCATGCCACACTCTGCTTTGCTTTGATATCATGGCCTGTAATACTTCTTGTGTACCACACCAGACACTCAGTTACAGTTGTCCTTACTCTTCTTTCTCAGAAATTTTTTCTTTAAGATATTTCAGAAATAACAGTTTCAATTAATTATGCGTGAGTTACATCGTCCTTAAGCACAAGGTCAAAGCAATAAAAAGCCAGAATTCTCTTCCAGAATGTCTTGCTCATAATCACTGATGTATTTGTTAAGGTCACTTCAGGTCAAAAAACATTACAGCACCATGTGACAAAGCAAGTTCAGAAAAAAATTTCAAAATAATCAGGTCTTAATGCTCACCAGCCTAAGAAAAGTTGAAATAATGTTATTTGCTATTGGAAATGCAGTGTGTGAGCTTGCTCTGCTTCCAAAACAGATCTAGAGATTCATGCTGTCACAAAGTACAGTTCCTGGTAGTGACAAATAACCACTCAGAATACAATCAGAGTTTACTCAGAATACAGTACTGTGTTGATCTTCTGGTGTGCATTTTATAATCTCAGTTTTATTCCTGTTAAGGAGAGCAAGATAATTTCATGTCTTGGCTTCAGAATGAAGATTTCGGAAGGGCTCTCCCCACACTTGCTGGTGGCTGAAAAGGCCAACGGGGGAGAGGCAGTGTGAATGCAAAAGGCCCAGCAGAAAGTCTCCTGTGAGGGGACAGCCAAGGCATGGCTCTTTCTTTGCTGCCTTTTCTCCTCCAGACTGATTCTACCTGTGTTCCTAAAGAAGGCAGCAGGGTTATGGATGGTGTCTCTGTGTCTCATGACTGGAGGCCAGAGTGGAACACTGATGGCAGTCAATATGGCCAAAGCTGAGGGACTGTTTCAGGGAGTCCTTGTATCTCCTCTTTGGGGCTCCTCTGTTGCAGCAGTCAGTGAGAAGTTCACCACAGAGCACAATCTTAAGGAGGAGGTGATCCTCCATCCTGGAGACATGCCCTGCCCAGAGCAGCTGTGCCCTGAGTAGCATGGCCTCAATACTGAAGGACAGTGACACTGGTCACACAGTCAGTCCCGTGGATGTTTAGGATTGTACAGAGGCAGCACTGATGGAAGCGTTCAAGAGTCGCAGGTGGTGGTAGTAGGTGACCCATGATTCAGACATATAAAAGAGTAGACAGTAAAATAGCTCTGTAGACAACAATCTTTGTACTGTTTGAAGTGTTTATTGCTCCAGACTCTTTTATGAAGTCTTCTGAATGCACTGTATGCCTTTGCTAATCTGTTGTCTATCTCTTTGTTGATCTTGGTATCTGAGGAAATAATGTATCCCAGATAGCTGAGCTGCTGGACTGACTTAAGCTCTGATTCACCTATGGTGATGTGAGGATGATGGAAGTCTTCCTGTGGTGCAGGCTGGTAGAGAACTTCTGTCTTCAAGTTGACTTCCAGCCCCAAAAGATCTGCAGCCTCTGCAAAGCAGGATGTTATGTGCTGCAGAGCTGCTTCTGTGTGAGCAACGAGGGCGGCATAGTCAGCAAAAAGCAACTCTGGGACATGGTGATTTAGGGTCTTGGTGTGGGCCTTCAGTTGCCCTAGGTTGCTTAGGCTCCCATCAGTACCATATCAGATGGAAATGCCATTTTCTTCATCAAGGTCTGCCATGGCCCTTTGGAGCATTGTGCTGAAGAAGATTGTGAATAGAGTGGGTGCACAAACGCAGCTTTGTTTCACACCGTTGATTATTGGGAAGGATTCAGAGAGTGCATCGCCATATCTGACTTGGCCCTGCTGATCCTCATGTAGCAGGATGATCATTTTGGGGAACTTAGGGGGACATCTTAATCGTTCCAAGATTTGCCACAGGCCCTTTCTGCTCACAGTGTCAAAAGCTTTAGTGAGGTCAATGAACGTCACATAAAGACCTTTGTTCTGTTCCCTGTACTCCTCTTGCAGTTGTCTGAGAGCAAATACCTTGTCTGTGGTACTCCTATTGGCTCTGAAACCACATTGGCTTTCAGGTAGAACTTCCTCTGCTATAGCAGGTACTAATCTGTTCAAAAGTATTCTTGCAAGGAATACCTCAACTACCTCAGTAGTTGAAGCAGTCTGACTTTTCTCCTTTCGTCTTGCACAAGCTGGTCTGGTGATAATTTGCCTTGTTCCCAACAACTCACAAGGAGCTCATGAAATTTAGCATGGAGTGCTTGGCCTCCATGCTTCCATACTTCTGATGGGATTCCACCAACCCCATCTGCCTTGCCAGTTTTCAGTTGCTGTATGGCCTTAAGTGTCTCTCCCAAAGCAGGGGCTATGCCCAATTCGCTATTGTGTAATGTGCTGAATTGCTGAGCCTTGGACTACACAGCTGGCACTAAAGAGAGTCTGAAAGTGTTCAGACCATCGGTTCAGGATGGAGGTTTTATCTGTCAGAAGCATTTGGCCATCTGCACTGAGTAGGGAGCTTTGGGCATTGTGCGTGGGTCCATACACTGCTTTCAGTGCTTCATAGAGCCCTCTGTGGTCACCTGTGACTGCACATAGTTCAGTCTTTTCTGCTAGGTTGATCCATCAATGTTTCTGGATGATCCATGACTTGTTCTGGATGTCTTGAAGTTTGTGTTGGAGCTTACTGCATGTAAGACAAGAGGCTGCTTTTCTTACATGGCGAGATGGCTGAGCAAGGTGTGCTTGGTGAGCCGTTCTCTTCTTTGTCAAAAATTCTTCACAATTTGCAACTAAGAATTTGTATTGGTCCACCTGCCAACCCCTTTATACAAAGATTGCCAGTATCATTCAGCAGTGAGAAACTGATTGCATTTTAAGTACCATGAAGAAACTTTCTGTGTCCTCTTGTGAACACTTTGATATGTAAAAACCATTTATTCGATTCAGATT
Organism: Phaethornis superciliosus; assembly: GCA_023637945.1. Classification (NCBI taxonomy): domain Eukaryota; kingdom Metazoa; phylum Chordata; class Aves; order Apodiformes; family Trochilidae; genus Phaethornis; species Phaethornis superciliosus. Next base: position 7,012,297 of record JAJQWJ010000009.1, on the reverse strand, counting down.
TGCATAAATTCATTAAAGCAATGGAGAAATCAAATAAATCATCTAAAGATTACCTTTTAGAGACCTTAGTTCAAGCATGAACTATTTTTATGTTATACTTTCATTGAAAATTCAATTTGTTGGCTATCATTATAAGAATACAAGCTAGGACACCATGTAGATAACCAACAGGATAAAAAAATCAGTTCACTGATTTTCACTGCAATCAGTTCACTTTTCTCCTTAAAAGTATTTGTTATTAAAAATTCTTCCAAATTCAGGTGCTTGAGAAACAGCCATTATAAATTCGAACATCATCCTTGAGATCATTATATTACTTTAGAGCTCTTTGCCAGATTAACAAATGAGGGCAAAGCATAATAGAATGAATAAATCCAAAGGCATCTTGTAATGAATGTCTGTTTGGTCAAATAAAAGCAGATGGTTGTGTAGCCCATAGGCAAAAGCAAAAAAGTATTCCCTCCATACATCACTGAAATCACCCAAGATTGTCATATATTATCCCTGACGACAAATTTAAGAGCAAAAGAATTGTTTTTTGATTTTTCCTTATTAAAACAAAACCATCAGTAAGTACATTTGTCAATATATTTCACTTTCAGTTACTGTGGTGTGAAATACCTGAGATTTGAGAAAAATTAATGAAAGATCAATTTAGATAATTGCAAGGAAATCATTCTGATTTCAGTCCCCAGAAATATGTTTCTAGGCACACAATTGTTATAGTGACTGGGAACAACTGGAGTGGATTTGTAAAGGGTAAGTCACGCCTGACTGATCCAGTTGCTTTTTAGGATGAAATTATGGAAGATGAAGAGAGCAGAGAATCTCATTTACCCCAAATTTAGCAAAGGTTTCAACACTACCTCTCACAATATCCCTGTGTTAAGTTTGGATGCTATGGTCTACCTATGTAGATAGATAAAAGGGTAAAGAGCTGGTTAGATAATTAGGTTCAGAGGATAGTGATTTGTAGCTCATACTCTGCCTGGATGCTGATAATAAGTGCAGTACTGCAGGGGGCTGTACTCACATCTTTCCTCTTTGCTGTAACTCTTGCAACATAAGCTGGAGAAGGACTTATGGCTCTGAGATGGCACATTCCTGAAGTCTGTAGATGACACCTATGGAATAAAAGGTTAAATATTCTGAGCAGTTTTGCAAAGTGCTGTTTGTCCTCTCATTCCTGTCTATATTACCAAGAAATAACCTCAGTTTTATGGAAGAATCATAACCCAATACACTTCCTTTGATCACTTTTCTTATCAAGCGTTCTGCTAAAATTTTTCTTTTTTTGTTGTTCCTACTCTTCCCTGATAAATATTTCACTAGCTGTGTTCTATCTAAGAAATTAGGCAGTATTTCAATGAAGATTCTTTACAGAAAGGACTCCAACTGTTGAATAAATTACTGAAAAAGACAAAAATAATTTAGCTTCCTGCTGAGTTTTAAATTCTGTTATTATTTCTTGTCTCTTGGTTTAAAAAAAAAAAATAAAACCTGAATTGAAAGCTTAATTGTATCAGAATACATTTTATATGCTAGTCATAATCAACTCAAACATCTACAGCAAAAGAAAAATTAGAGAACATCAGCACCACTTGTCTCTATTTTTAAAATAGAGAACAAAATAGTACCAAACAAGGCTATTCCTCTAGTCAGAGATAAGTCAAAAACAAGACAAAGGAATAAATCAACAACAGATTTTTATCCAGGGACATTTTTTGCATTAAAAATGTGAGTCTTTATAAAGTCTTGGCAAAAAACTTTCTGTTAGAGAACATCTCCTCATATATACTGCTTAAAAACCCCAACAAAAACACAGGGACAAATGTATGAGAAAACTCTCAGATCTGAGCATTAGCAATGGAAATAGAAATTGCATTCTCAGTTCAAGAAAATCCTTTATTTTGACAGACTAGAAAGATTGAGCCAAGTAATTTAAAAGTACACCAACATCAGGATCCTTTGAATCTAATACATTTTATGTATTATCTACTAATACCTATTCAAGATGTAGAAAAGATAGGGTTTTAAATCTTTGGTTATGCACAGAGATAACAGTTCACAAATAACAAGTGAAAAGATATACATAAACATGTTCTAACACTTCAGTACTTATTTGATGAGCCAGAACTTGTTTCAACCTGTTTGGCCACACAACAAACTTACAGGTCTGAATCTTGCCTTCTGCCAGTAATCACACAAAAGGAAATAAGGTGACTGTAGCAAGGTTCTGGTTATCAAGCCTGTACCTTGTAATTCTGCCAATTTCACGGGCAAAGTAGCAACACCGCGTTGCTTTGTCAGAGCTGGCAATTCTCCAAACATGGCTTTCCTACACCCAGCTGCTGTGTTGAAATCATTTGGTGTCACTTAAAACTGGAATCTGAATTTCTCCTTCAAGAAACACATATTCTAAGAGGACATCTACAGGTGAGAATTCCATTACTGATAGGGGATATTCAGGAATACCAATTCAGTCATATATTTTCTGGTGCTTTTTCCTGAAAGCTGGAAATTTATTCTTTATATATGGGATAGCCTTTATGAAAAACATCAATCATTTTACAGTAGTTCTCTCCTGGTACACAGATTTTATTACTGAATTACTTCAATTACAAATTACAAAAAAGGCTTTAGTAGAAAAAAAGAACCAAGGTCTCTTTAAAAACAAAATTCCTCTGCAAACAGAAGCTGCTTCAGGGTGGATGTAGTAAGAATATCTTTGGCAGATGTATCTAAAATATGCATTTATAAAAAATAGCTAAAGATTTCCACACAAAACAAAAATTTTCTTTGGTACAACAATTATATTTTTTACAGTTAGCTCAATACAAACATTTAATGTTTGGTAGACAAGGATATTTCCCTGGGAACTATAAGCATGAGCTAGCAAATATAAGCATATTATTAAATAACTTCTAAGGTTACTACTGTACATAAATCTAATTTCAGTCCTACCCTGGAAGGTGAAGGCAAGAAGGGAGGGTGACATAACACTTCTTTATCCTTCATTAACAAGAGTAGGTTAGAAACTTTTCATTAGAAAAACACTACAACGCAAGACAAATTTGTCCATGAGTCAACATGAAGTTCCACAGAACATCTGAGATAATCAGGGCAAGAATTTAAATTTCTTGATCGTAATTTTATAAATTACATACTATAAAATGTACTTAATTTTTTATATTTATAAGTAATTAAGTAATCTAAAAAGTTGAAATTAATTAGTAGTTATGAAAAGCTTTTTCAAAAGCATTTTTAAACAATGGTATTAAAACTCTACACACAAAAAAATCTCCTAGAAGAGATGATACCTTGCTACAACTTTGTCCTGCAGACAAAAGTTCACAAACCACACAAAAATATGGAAGTAAAATGTAAAAAGAAAGGTTTCTGAGTTACAACTATCACAAAAGATACTCAAAAGAGTTGTACCAGAGATTAGGGCAAGAATCTTCAGACTAAAAAAAATACATTGACATCCTTTTGGGAAGTATTAAAAACAAAAACAAACAAACAAAAAACCCAAACAACAACAAAAAAGTGTTTACAACCCAGATTTATGAAACCTAGGAGATTTTTTTTTCCCCGAGAACATCAGCCTAAATGTTAAGCATGCAGATATCAGTGCTGGTTTCCATCATCTGGGCAAGGATGAACAACTTCAGTTCAGTGAAAAATTAGTCTGGTTGCTAGAGGGAAAAAACAAAAGGATTAAAAGAATGTTTTCTGCTTATGAAGCCTAAGGCTGTGACATGAAGTATATCACAAAACTGATTATCTGAAAAACAATGTTTTAGATTTACATTTTCATCTTACCATCGACTAGATTTGTGCTTTGGAATACTAATTATTTGACCCACACATGCTTGTCTTGCCTCTGCTTTTTTCTTTTTCTTTTTTTTTTTTTTTTTTTTTTTTTTTTTTTTTTTTTTTCCCCAGAAACTGAATAGAACAACAGAGTTGGAAAAGAAAGTAACAATAAAAAAAAAAAAACAAAAACAACCTAAATAAAATTAAAATTATTATTTGTTACAATGCCTTAGAATAACTTCCTACTCTTAAACATAGTTTTCCATGTTGCTTGTTCCGTTGAGGGACAGCAGGTAAGATAAAACTACTCCTAAACAGCACCATGTGCCAGTAAAGTGCAGTGAGCTGCCAGGGGGGAAATCTCATTTCAAGTGCTCCCATAAGACACCATTTTATAATTCTGGCCAGGACCTTTACCGTCAGCAAATCAACGCACCTGCTTTTTCCAGGCGTAGCTTGCAGGATTTTATTTTAAATCTGGATTATGGTCATCTCATATTGTTTGTTCACAAAGCACCTAGTTCAACAAATGTTTTGATCTCTTCTAATATATTTTAAAAATGCACACACAATATTCATTTCCTTGTTGTTACATTAACTATAAGAATACGTCATCCCAGGTGCTATGTAGAAAAACTCAGTTTTCAGTGAGTAAACTCTGTTCCAATCTCATTCATCTTTGCCTCCATGACAAAAAATAAAACCACCAGTCCAATACTGCACATTCTTTTCAGACACCACACCTGAATGCAAATATACCACCTAAAGAGATCATATAAATAATTTATTCTTCATTTTATATTTGAATACTAGTCAGAAGAAGTTTGTTACAAGTGAACAACAGTTTAAAAAGATATTTACCCTCTTTAGACTGCGAAACAGATTTTGCATTTGGAGTACCATTCTAATTGCACAGATTTGCCTCAGAAGTTAATTCTCAGATTTTTCAAGGACCAAGTGCCAACGAAAGTGTGAAAAGCCATGAAAAAAAAGTTTCTTCCAGTAAGAGTTGAAAAAGAAAAGGTAGTGCAACAATTACTCTAGGAACTCCATGACTATATGCTCTTCACCAATTATTTACACATTTTCATTTCCTGCTACCTCCTCCCTTTCAAAATTTAAAAAACTTTAAAACTTTTAAACAGAAGTAATAAAATTTCTTTGGTCTTCTAATTTAAGAATATTCCTAAGATTTGTATTTATTCATGTATCTGACAGAGTACACAGGATCCTATATGTTTATTTCATCCACCTAAAAGTAATGAGCCAACATCACAATGGAAAAGGACAACAAAAAAAGCTCCATTGTTTTGATTTAGGATTTTGAGATTTATTTGTGAGAAGAAAATATAAACACTGTGTTTGAACCAATTATTCATTCAGTGGCATCTCGTATTATTTATTTGTGCAAGTTTATACGGAATTTTAGCAGATATGTCATGATTCATACTAATGGAAATTTAGCCTAATAAACAACCTTCAACACAAGTCATTCCTTGTTATTCTAATGAATTAAAACCAACCAAACAAAATCTTCAGCCTATACTTGGAATTTCAAGTCAAATAACGCTAAAAGTCTAAATAACTTGGTATTTTCATCCTGACCAATGGAAGGGCATTCATCTTCAAGCCCACTGACATCCTGTGGTATTTCACTGACTGACCAAATTGGCATCAAAAATGTTATGTGGGGGTTGATGCACAGGTTGATGCAGTGCCAGTTTTGGTACTAAGGGAGAGGCCCTGGGGGTGGCTCCTTTGAGCAGCTGTTGAAAGCTCTCCTGGCTCCAAAATGGTCAGTCCTGCCTTTGGTTAATGTTGAGGCCACCAGGAACAGTGGTTGTACCCCTGTGACTGACATTTTCAAGGGGAAACACCTGGTGATAAGTGTTCAGGGCAGAGGAGAGAGAGCAACACCAGAGGACAGCAATGCCAGAGCAGAGAGAGCAAGGACAGGGGGAAAGGAGAAGGAGGTACCCTGAACAGAGATTTTTCTCTGCATCCCGTGGTGAGACTACAGATTATCCTCCTGTAAACCACAGAGGAGCAGTTGTGGACCTACAGGAAACTGTTCCTGAAGTAATCCATGGCTCTGTGGGCCACAGGCAAGGGAGCAGTTTGCTCCCGAGGGACTGAGCTTGGTGAGAAGGGACTCAGGTTGGAAGGGTTTGTGAAGGACTTTCTCCCATGGGAGGGACCCCACGTTGGAATAAGACCATAAAACCCCACTCCCTCTCTCTCCTGTGTCCCCAGGGTTGGGGAGAAGGTATAGATACCAAGAAAAAACTAATTTCGGCCCAGGATGAAGGGAAAAGGGTGGTAAATTATTTAAGCTCTGGTTGTTTTTTTTTTTCCTCTTTTCCCTGTTTGGATTAATAATAAATTAAATTGATTTTTTTTCCCAATTTGACTCTGTTTTGCTGATGACCACAAGGGGTGAGTAAAACTCTGATAGCCCTTGTTTTAGGTGTTTTTCCTCCTCACCCTCTCCTGATGGGGGAGTGGGAGCAAGCAGCCACGTGGCCCTTTGGTATCATCCAGGCTCAAACCATGACAGTTACCACATTCAGCACTTTCCAAAAGTATGTGACATTGGAGATGTTGTTGAAATAACACTGAATTATTTAGTACTCCTTGTATCTTAAGAAATGATAAGTAGAAGCAGTCATCATCCTTATGGACGTCCACTGAAGGCTACATTGTCTCTTGCATATCAGATTTTCTTCTGCTTTACCAAAAGCAAGATGGGATCTAAACAAAAGCACACAAGGAAAACTATTTCCTGCCTTATTCCACACTTGTACAGCCTCATTCTCAGGGATCTGTTGTTAGCTTTCTGAATAATTTACCAGGACAGATGCTTTCAAAGCACTGAGTGGGTTGTTTTGTTTTTTTTTAAAATGTTCAAAGCACTGAAGTGCGGTTGAATATAAGACATAAAAGCAAAGAACCAAAAAAATAATGGAATAATGATAGCTGTTACTGGAAAAAAAAAGAGAAATTACAATAATAAAGTTGAAAAGCACGGTTATTAAAAAAAAAGTTATAAAACACTAAGAAATAGGAAAACTAAAAACATATCTTCCCAGATGAGCTATTTGACACAAGTTCCCAAACCTCAAATAGGTTCTTAACTTACTATAGTTCTGTAATCATTCTAATTGACTCAAGATAGCGAAAGCATAAGTTTTCTGAATCCAAAACTGCAATTTGTAAAAACTTTAAAAGGCTGAAAAATAATTTCTAGCATCACAGAATCTTTCAGACGAAGCAATATATTTTTACAATAACTTAGATATTCATAAATATTTAAGCTCACATAATTATTACCATCTGATATCATTCACTTTTCAGTATACATTTTTCCTCAAGTGACAGCAGCATTCCTCTTGAGAGCCACACTTAAGAATTTTGAATAGTCGTTTCATTTTACAGTTGAAAAGATACTGCACAAGAAAAAGCAGAATCTTGCAACAATATTTGCCTCTACTTCTACTGCACGAAAATTCTACTAACTTTGTCAGTCAGGTTATCAACTGTCCAAGTCATATCCACGCCTCTTCAATAACTGCATATGAAAAGTGTAAATAAAATTAATTAGGACTTGATATTATGTTTAACATTAAGTATTGTACCTTTCATCCTGCTTGTGTGGTATCAATGATATATATGAGGCCATAATTTCAGAAGTGTTCCTTATACTAAGTACCTATCCAACTGATAACTTCAATGTTGTTTTCAACCAGGCACTCTCAAAATTGATCTCATTTTGAGATTAATTTTCTTTCCACTGATTAATTTTTCTCTCAAAGACCCCATAATTTTTCCATACTTAGCTGTATTATTTGTATTTGTTAGCAAGGATCTCTGACTGAAACTAGGCATTATTTATTGTGCTTCTCAGTCCCATCATTAAAGTGAAAATAATGGATATGTAGTCCATTGATACCTACAAATGAAAACTGACCTGTAATTAGGCATAATTCAGAATTACATCAGTACAGAAAGTGTTTTTCTGATATTCTCTGAATATTCCCATATTTTCAAAGCAAACAGAGCAACTGCAGCATTATCTAGGACAAAATTTAATGTTTATTATCAAGATACCAAATAGGGCCTTACTACTTAGATTGCAATTACTAATACCCAGAATCAATATTTTTTTCTATTCATATTGATGGTCAAGGGAATAAAGGGATCAAAAGTGTCTCAAAAATGTGTCAGTTTTTAATCAGGTTAGATAAGCTATACCAGGAATCCATATAATAATGTAGATTAGTGCAAGAGAACTCTGAACTTGTGAATGGTTCTGTTCTTAGTATTAATCAGATAAAATGTCTAGCAGCATTTTTACTGCTGCAATTAAATGCCTACAACAATCAACTGTCCTTTTCAGTCAACCTAGGGGTATTTTCAGCTTTTGGAGACAGATTTTGCTCTTATAGTTAGACAAGAAAAATAAAGGATGACAATAAATGTAAGGAGTGCAGAAGAGTCAGGAATAGAAGGGGAGACCGTGGTGAAATATTGTGTTAAAATACAGATAATTTGTGTCCTATCTACTAAAAATTGCCTGCAAGGGACATTTCACTTTACTATTATTAGTCTCTATTGGAAGCTGCAAAACCTGTTTTTATGACTCTACCTCTTCTACTTCATTTGAGACCCAGATATTTTTTACCCTGAGTAAGAAATATGGACTTTTTGCTGCCTTTCCTCCTTTCTCCATTCTTGGTTTAGGAGACAGTTTTTCTTCCATATGCTATTTGTCAGTAAGAGAGATCTCTTAGATCTACCAGTGTCTAAACCTAAGCCTATCTGAAAAAAGAGGGAAAGGAAGAGGGAAACTGCATTCATAGGCTTTGAGCATCATTCCAGCTGCATGTGGCCTCCTGCTGGAAACTGCTTTCAGGACAGTAGAAGACTTTGCAAATGCCTTAAAATGTTATGGAAGAACTAATACTCCACTGCCTCAGACAACCCCGCCCTTCCCAGTAGATAAAAGAACTTTTTTTATATTAGAAAGAAACAGCTTAGGGATAAAGACATTAGTGGTCACTTAGGGATAAAGATATTAGTGGTCATTTACTTTGATTTTTGCAATCTTAAATCAGGATCTGAGAGGAACACAGCAAGGAATGTGGAAAAAAACAGTATTCCTAAGAAACAAATAAATTAGTATCTGGCTAACTAAAAGTGTATTTGCACATTTGACAATAAGAAGCCCTCAAAACTTACTTATACTGCAGATTTTCTGTCCAAACCAGCAGCATACTTTAATAATTTGGGTGAGAAATACTGAAAAAGTAGTATATGAAACAGCCAGCTACATGCAACTTTGATGTCTCCTCTTTTTCCACTCTTGAATATTGTAGACTGGTGAAAATAATTTTTTCTCTGACAGAGCTGTAGGGGTCTTTTTTGCTAGAAAACTATAGCTGAGGGAGTTTTCTTGCATTTTTCTTTCTCCCTTAGCTTTTAATCTGATGAAGGAAAGAACTCTGTAGGCTTCCCCTTTACAGAAGACAGAATCCTGCAGACATTTGATTAAGGTGATACTCATTCTCCTGCAGATAAGTAAGATTTCCATACTAGACAGCTATGTCACTGAACACAATCTAGGAGACACGAATCTATTTTTCTGTTGACAACTTATTTAATACCAACAATAGACTGCTCTTTACTTTCCTACACACTTTCCTACTTACCATATTGCAGTATTTAGAAACCACCTCTGAGGCTTTCACCCTGCAGAACTATTTAATAACAGCAATAAGAAAAAAATTTGTTTAAGTCGTGAGGAATCACAGTCAATAGTCTTTTGAGAAAAAAATATTGAGATTTCTACTGGTTTTGATGGAATTTTCCTTAACTCCAAACCTCAGAATTAGAAACCTACAAAACTGCAGGAAACTTGGGTTTTTTTGAGAGAGGACAAGATGAGGATAAGCTTTAAGAGCTCAGGCTAAGTATCTTCCCATTTTATGTAAGCATTTTGGGCTTTATGGAATGCTGACTATCATTCTTCATATACTCAAGACAATGTAGTTTAATATTCAGTATAACCCAAAATTATTTGCAATGATTTTTCTTCCTTTAACAAAGACTTTTAAAAGTGAATGTCTGAATAAATTTTCAGTTTCAAGCTCAGTCACATTATGGAGGCAAAGGGTTAAACTGACAGAAGAACAACTGCTCAGATTAGAAGCAGTAGAAAACAGTAAACAGCAGACATATACAACCCTACTTAAATTAGGGCATGTTAGACAATTTATATAGCCTCAATAAGACACTTCAGTTAACACTAAGAAGCACAGAACAAATTCTACAGAAATAATGTACTTATCAGAAGTACTACTTCTCTTTAAGTTTTTATAGACTTGCAAAGGCATACTTTTTACTTTAAAATATCTTATAGTAATTTTTAACCATTGTAATCAATCCTAACAATAACCACCCTAGTTCTTTAAGGCCAGGAGCTATTATTATTGATGTAAAAGATTATTGAGAAATTTGTCACAGTCAAGCTAATCGAAAATGGACACCATGTTTAAAGCCAACAATGACTTTTTGATACTGGGAGAAAAAATTAACCTTTATTTGAAAAAGATGTCACTTCCTTATGGAGCAATGAAACCTGTTTACAATACTACCATGGACAGAACTTCACCTACAAAAGATTTCTAATTTGGAAGATAAACTGATTACAACTAGTAAATAACTATCCACCACACAGTAGCACCCTCATCAAGCATAATTTCTGACAGTAGTGATATGGACTTTCTCAATTTGCAGAAAGTTCAGTAAATTAAATATATGTTTTTCATAACACTTACTTTTATTACCAGGGAGTGTCTGGTATCCTTTACCAGACAGTTGCTTTAATATCATATACTTGGCATTATCCCCAGCAGAGCAAGGAAATGTGACTGTCTTTTCCAAAATCCAATTTCCATTGTTCAGTTAATCAAGAAGTTTCAGTGATTGTCTAACAGATTTTAATGAAAATTGCAATAACCTTATTTAAAAAAACTATAAATAGTTTGTTTCAACACTGAAAGCATTCAATTGTCCAGACAGAAACTGGCACCAATTTCTACTGAGTAGAAAATGGATATGTTCAGTAACTCAAATGTTCTGTTCAGTACATCCAACTTTTCTTACACTGAAGAAAGTGTTTTTATGTATCCTGAATCGCAGAGCCATCATACAGCACTTCAACTTGAAAGATGAGCAAAAAAGCACAAAAATACACTCAGCCATAGAGAGGAAAAACAAAATATAAAGGGCACCACCTAAAGCAGTAGCAACCCCATAGTAAGTGCTCATGAAAACAAGTGAAGAGCAGAAAGAAGAAAAAGAGTGGTCTTTAGCTAAAGAACTTTTAAGATAAGCTTTGACAGAAAGCAACTCTAAGGATGTACTGAAAGATAAGAGCAGACAGGTTTGTTAATGTTAAGTAGATACAGGGGTAGAGCTGCACAACACAACTGGGAAATGTCTATGACTGGAGAAGTGGATATGAAGAGAAAGAAATGCACGTCATCTCTATTTGGCAGATTTTTTTTCCTTTGAAATGTCTTTGAAGAAAAAAAGTATCTGGTCTGGCTAGTAAAAAAAATCCTAAAGGCAGAATGATGCATCAACACGCTGTTCACTATTGTACTGGAGAGTGGGAGTATGCACCAGAGCTCTGAGAAGTTTGAGCATCCTCAGAGAGAGCTGTTTAGTTGAACCAATTTATTTTTATCCCTAGGAAAATGGCACTTGGAGTGCCTGTCTTATCCCACATGAGATTAGAAATGGTTGTCTATCCAGAGTTTGGGCCTGAAAATACTCTGTGGCACCCCGGGAAGGACAGTTCTGTAAATATTTAAATATTTTAGGTCCAGAGACTCATTGATGGACTATCCTGTGGCAGCACAGCATGCTGGGAATTCAACTGATGAACAGAAAAGAGACTTGGTTCAGATGCCTCCAAACAGTTACAGCAAAATTCTTCCCCAAACATTTCCTAAAGGCTTGCTAAATTAAAAAAAAAATCTTTCATGAAAGCTTTTTCTGTAGTGGAAAGAATCAAAATGTTAATTCATCTGACCTCCTGTACAACCTGGCTCATCAATACTCATAGCATCGTTTAGGTTGGAAAAGACCATTAAATCCTGAGTGCAACCATTAACATAGCACTGCTGAGTCCACCACTAAGCTGTGTCCCAAAGTGCCACATCTACACAGGGATTCCCTGTACCTATTGAACCTGGAAGGGGAAAAGATGAGCACTTCAATGTTACTCTTCTAAGAGGGGGTTCAAACAAAACTGAACACAATACTCAAGGTGTGACCTCAATAATACTCTGTACAGGGGGACAGCCACTTCTCTAGTCCTGATGGCCCTGGTATTTCTGCTAAAAGACTACTGGCCTTCTTGGCCACCTGGACACATATTTAGCCAGCTGCCAACCAACACCCCAAGTACTTTGACAGCAGCTGGCTTTCCAGCCACCCTTCCCCATGGCTCCAGTGTTGCCTTCCTCAGGAAAAGATTTCCTGCCAAAACCACCATGTTTTCTGTGGACTCCACTGAAAGCCCAAGTAGAGGTCTTTAGAAACCTGCTTTGATTCCTGCAAGATGAATTCATGGGATACTGTGCATTCCAGGCTTCCAAAGCCTCTGACAATTGGTTGCACTACCAGTAGGAGGGTAGTGATTTCAGAGCTTACTACAAAGCTTATACAGAGCAAGAGAGTCACAGGAAGGTCTTGTCTATTGACTACATTCCTCTTCTTCATGCTCAGCTCCTAATGATGAAACGGACCCAAGAAAAGGATTTTGACTGATAGCTTCACCCTTTCCAAACCATTCTTACCTAGAAAATCACAAGTAAATGCAATATGAGAGATAATACTCAGATGAGGTATTATGCTGTGCAATGAAAGATTTAGTTGCTCTTTACTGCATAGAAAAGTATAACCTCCAAGAACAAGAAGAAAAATGTCAAAAGGCTTCAGCTTTAACTCAGTTCAGTTTCTCCAAGATGGTGCTTTTGATGTACTAAGGTTCCCCTTCTCAAGCTTCCTACCTACATAGCTGAGTGGCCTGGGGTTCCTGCTGGGTTTTTTTGCAGTTTAAAAACCTAACAAAGGTAATTGTATGGGATGCAGCTGCAAGCAACATTTTTTAAAAAAAAAAGAATACAAATCAAAACTGCCATTCTCTGCTGGCACACTAATAAAATCTTAAAATATTAGCAATGTTTCAGGTTTTCCTGAAAATCTGAGCAGGTAGTGGATTTTAGCTCAAGGAATGTGCTTTTAGTCAGGTTCTATAGATTATCTCAGACAATTCTGAAAGTCCCTTGGACACCTTCCTCAGCTTCTATTTTCACTTCAGATTGAAAAAACAATGACTATTCTATCAATTACTGTTCACACCTCTGTCATCAAAGAGAACATTCACACTTACTTATCCAAGCACATCAATTACACATTTGTGGTGCCTGAAAGGTTATTATGATTTACCAGAGAGAAATCTTAAAAGCATAACAGCTCCTTTAACAGAAGGGAACAAGCAGCAGCAGGGCTGTTTTGGAACAATTCTTCCAGAGCACATATAAACAAATATTCTTAAATCTTTTCAGTTCTAGGAGTACAAGTATTTTCAAACTGTTATACTTTTCAAAAACCTTGACAGAATAAAATGCCGCAGGAGTTGTATACATCTCAGAAAACAACAATATTGTTGCCTGGCACAGAAGACAATTCAATCATTCTGCTACTCACATTTCTATGTTGTTTCATACTCCAGTAATCCCAAATTATAGTTTTTGATCCAGCCAAGTTTATGACAAAAAATAATAAGTCTTTATGTACTGTGAATTACATTAAAACTTATTGTATTAAATTTCTTCATTAAAAAAGAAAAATCAAGAAAAGTAAAGCAACTGGCTTTCACTTAAACAAGTTTCTCAGCTGGACAGCACCAATTTAAAAAAAAAATTGTCCTCCTTTCTTCCACCATGAAAGATACTAATTGTATCTATAATATGTTAAGAGTCAAAACAGTCTGAACATGCAAAGATACAAATTTATACAAATACACATTATGGATTTTATGGATGTAGAGGGAAGACAGATTTCTTTTCGTTTTGTTTTTTTGTGTTTTGTTATGTGGGTTTTTTTTGTTGTTGTGGTTTTATATATATATAATATATATATTTATATATAATATATTAACATATATTAATATTTTAAATATTGATATGTGTGTATAAATATATATAATATATATTATATTATATTATATTATATTATATTATATTATATTATATTATATTATATTATATATATATATGCACTAGGAAAACTCATCTCACTTTCTTGTAATCTATTAATCCAATTTAGAAGGAGAAAACTATTGCCTTGAAATATATTCACAACGATGTGCCACTGAAAAATTATCTACTTTACTTCTGAAAGATGTTAATGGTGTTAAATATGCTATTTGTACAATAAAGCCTCTGTAAAAAAATGCCAGGTCTGCATGACACCATGAACTGAGAACAGTAAACAATGATGTCTTGCACTCAGCATCTTTTATCTTATAGACTATTACCAACCAAATACTATCAGTTTCAATGGAAGCTTGCTTTAGTTTTAGGGCAAGCATATCAGGAGTGCATAACAAATCAACATTCAGGTTTTCACTTTTCTACCCCACACTTCAAATGCAAAGCCTTTCTTCCTTCTTCCTAGTGTCAAGATTTTTCTGTAGAACTGGAGATAAGCATGTATCAGAAAACAGCCTGAAATCACTTATTCTATATATATATTATGCTGACCAGAATTTTGTATCCAGAGATCTTTGTCTTCAAAACCATCTCACATTTACTCAGATATTTTTTCTCCTCCCCCCAGCACCACAATTCAGAATATAGACAAAAATTTGTTACGTTGTTATAGTCACAGCACTGTAATTTTCTACAAACTGCACTGCAACATTTTATTTCACTAAGGGTTTCTCTTGATATGTTTAAAAGTTGTCTTGTGAATTTGAATTTTCATATGTAAAATTATAATATTAGTAAATTTGAAGAGTAAAATGTTTAAATGAAACAGATTGAACAACACTACAATGAAAGTTTAAAATGTTAAATGTTGCATAAGTAGCTGCAGATGGGTTTATAAAAGCTCATACCCTGTATCTGAATTGGAGATGCATAAATTTACACAGTAGACAAAATGCTCATGCATAAACCTCATTTTTAGAATGGTACTCCTCAAAAGTTAATTTTCCCACAAACTTTTATCATTTTTACTTCATGACATAACACAATATGTGTATGAATGCAATGCACATAAGGCTATGAAAACCTTGCTTAAAACCTGAGTGTTTCTGTCAAATTATAACACTTCGAAGTTAATTTCAGGAAGATAGGAATTTGCCATTCTCAAGTTTATTGTGACATAAAAACTTCTAGACACTACATAGATGATGTAAATATTAAGTAAAAGTTTAACTTAACACAAAATCTAATTTTAAAGGTGGTTTTAAGTAAGATAATGTGTATGTTAATAGGTTTTAAATAGTCACAAAATGAGTAGCTTTCTGAAAGATTTTGACAAAATTATTCTTTAAGAAAGAAATCTTATGATTTTTTTTCCTGAACCAACCTGTCTAAATTAGGCAAGGGATAAATTTTTTCAAAAGCCAACTGAATTACTTTTGTTTAGCAGATGGTTTTCAATTTTTGTGTAATCATCTTGACTCCCTAATCTCTACTACAGACAGTTCTACAATTAAACTCATCATTTACATAAAATTGAAATTTGTTGTATTACACCTTTGGTACAAGATACTATTCCTCTTACAACCTCTGGTAAAATGTACTACTTCTTTTGTCTATACTTAGCAAAATTTTTTCAAAATAATTAAAAAGCAAAACTCAAAAATTTGACTCCTGCTCTTCAGAACTGCAGCAAGCAACTGACTGCATTATTTACTATAACAGCATCAGGCAGCCAGGAACAGGCAAGGAAGAACTAGCTAGTACTAAACATAGAAATGCATTCAAAATAAGTAACTTTAAAAGTAAAATCACCTGTAAAGGGGTTTTTGTTACCTCTTGCACTTCCTTTATATTCTGAGATTGATATCCTCTCCCAGAGAAGCACAAAATTTACAAATTCAGCACCTCAAGCAGCACAGGGGGATGTAAATTTATTTCACATTCTATTTCTTATTTCATTAACAGCAATTACACATTCACAATAACACAGAAATGGTGCCTGGGGGTCTGTGAGAAGTCAGAAAAGCTGGATTGCACACACTTGTTTGTCAGAGCAGGAGGCTGATATAAAGAAACATCAAAGACTATTTTTTTACAACTAAATCAGAAATCAGCAGCACAGCTATGACATATGAGCTAATCTCTGTGTAGGAAATAACTTCTACTATATTCCTTTCGCTCAGCAGGAGATATAAGACTACATAGGAGTTGCCCATAGATGTTTTCACTGAAAGCCAGTGAAAATTTTATTTGCTGATTTATTTTAAAGGTATAGTCGATGCAATAGATAAGTTACATCAATTGCTGAAAATATTCTGCTGATAAACATATGAAGAGCTGACAGCGAGTATATCATTGTCACAAAAATTGCTCCTCTTAGTCTTATTGTCTTACAAAATCACATATCAGGGGACACTACACTGCTAATCAGATATTTTAACAGATATTTACACTAAGTAAAGCTTTTAGAGAATATATAAATTAAATTGATAGCGAAAGTCAAGAGGTAACAGTAAGACACTGCAGTTACCAAGACCATGTAAAAATAGCACCTGAGATTGGCAGTGGGACAAACAAGTATATTAAAACAAGAAGGCAAATAAATTAATTGAACAATGCAAAGAGAACAGCCTAAAGCAGCATATTTATGATTAAATAAACAAACCAAATCTGCTATCAAGGTGTTGGAAATATGGCCATCACTATTAAGCAAAAGCCCTGATGACTACAACCCCAAAACCACTTTGAATCCCTTGAGTATAGTTAGTAACCAAGATGAAAAAACATGCAGCTACTAACTACATGGCATTTTAAGAAACACTAGAAGCAGATACTATGAAATTTAACTTCACTGTTGTACTTCTATGTAGTTACAGCAAAGCAATGCTTAATTTTTTTCATGTTATTTGTTAATAGAATACAAATTTTCTGTCTAACAAAAAATCTCTTGCTGAAAATCTGATAAAAGCTATGAATCCTCTATGCAATAGGATTTTTTAATTTTACCTTTTTGCTTAGAACTCTGGACTATAAGGTGAAAAAGCCATCCAAGAATTGCTCTATAAACACACCGGGTTTTTTGTGGCATTATCTGGTACAGTGTGAGTGAAAATGTTTCTATTTGTAACAGCTGATTATCATGCAACCAGAGACAGAAAAAGACATGTCCACAAGAACAATAACATACTTTTTTAACTTAGCATAAGTTTGTAATGAGCAACAGAAAACTCATGGACAATTTCGCCTTGGAAGGTGCAACAGTATAGCACACAAATGAAACGCTCACCTGTGAGCTACATTTCAAGTATTTCTCCTCCTATATATTTATCTACTAAATGAAAATGAGCTACATATTGATACATTAAAGAAAAAATACAATGCAGATGATTCAGTAAACATTGATCTGCTTGAGGGTAGGGAAGCCCTGCTCAGGACCAACTGGATTGATGGCGTGGGGCCAACTGTATGAAGGTCACCGAGGTTCAGGGGCTGAATCCTGCTCTGGGGTCACAGCAACCCCAGGAAATGCTGGGGGACAGTGACTGGAAAGGTACCTGATGGGACAGGACTTGGAGGTATTGGCTGACAGCTGGCTGAATATGAGCCAGGAGTGTGCCCAGGTGGCCAAGGAGAACAGCAGTATCCATCCTGGCTTGTAGCAAAAGTTCTGTGGTCAGCAGGAGCAGGGCGGTGATTTTCTCCCTGTAGTCAGCATTGGTGAGACCACACCACAAATCCTGTGCTGGCTGTTACCTTCTAGCTTCAGCTTCCTTTCATGCTACACTTATTTCAGAATGAAAACCATTTCATAGCCTCAGCCATTTGTGTTGCAGTAACTAAAACAGCCAATTTTAGCAGGCAACAACTTTGCAGAATTCTATTCCTTCAATAATTTTGACTATTAAAAATCCCATAATCTTCAGTAAAATTAATTCTTATTCATATAACAAGTTATTTATTAAACTATAAAATTAACCAAGAAACTATAAAATTAAGCATGAAAGCAAGACTTGATAATAACTTGGCAGATCAACTTATGTAATGCCCAGTTAAAATCACTGTGTTTCTGTAGCTGCACAAGTCTTTTGGTGCAGAGTAAATCAGAATATCAGGACCTGAATATGTAATTCTCTTTAAGAAAACCTTTAGAAGCATCTATAAAATCAGCAAAAACATAATTGCCAAAAGAGCTCATACTTCTCTCCAGAAAATGTAAATAAAATATACTTAAGTCTTCTGGGTGTATGAATCCAGCTGCTGACTCAGTTACTGTTAGCAAGAATGAAGACTGAGGTTATTTCTGTCAGATTTATCTGGACCAGGTTGCTTTCTATGGAATAGAAAGTCTTGTTTGTTGAATAGAATTGAAATCCCATGAAAATAAATCCTCTCATCTTTTCCACCTCCACATTAAACAGGTACAGGGAATGCACTGTTCCCATACATTAGACCATTATTTGGTCTTTGTGCTTATGTGAAAGAATAAAAGCAAAAGTATGTACACACCTTTTTTTCATTCCACATTAGGGAGATTCTTTTTACGCTGATTTCATCTGATAGGCATTGATTTCAACATAACCTTTTGAAGGGAGTACTAAATTCCATTTTGGATGGCTTATCCTCCTTCTGGGAAAAGGAGGAAAGAACAAAGTATGAAAGAAAGTAAAGAAATCACTGTCTTATGCTTTTCCACTTTTCTGAAAAAACAGGCTGAGTGGAAAAGCAATGTGGATACTTGTAATGAAGATAAAAACTGAGTATAGAGTACTGACATATATGTAGTTTAATGTTAAAAAGTATATACTTTTCTACAGAATGGCAACCTTGACTGTAATACTGCATGAGGAAGGTATTTATTATAGTAGAACCAACGGTATTGATTCTGAGATTAACTCTATGGCAGAACAGGAATTCTATCTCCTGAATAGACTGGTTCACTTTTGGCTTCTTCAGTAAGTGATCCTCATATTGAAATGTTTGACAAAAGCAGCCACTTAGACTTTTTAAGAAGAGTCTATATGCCTGTAAATAACAGCTTTTGTCAGCTACTTGAGAAAAGCAGACTCTACACTAAAACATTTTTAACAAAATAAGCCTTCTCATTTGAATGCACATATACATTTTATTCCTATTGGACAGGAAAACTCTGATACCAGGAAAGAATTTTTTTTTTTTCCAGGAATCCTTAAGAGGAGAAAGTAAATCAATAAAATTTTATAGAAATTACAGTGGAAAACTATTCCATGTAGAAAATATACTTTAAAGTCTATTTTAAAAAATTATAAAATTTCTTCCAAAGTACCAGTGCTTCCACATGACATAGACAGGAGGAATCTAACAGAGCTTCTACACTGGAGACATAATTCCCATTAATTTTTATGGTACCAGATGATGCAGAAGTCACTTGCAGAAACCAAGCATGTGTCCAAGCTAGGACTTCAACCACCAGAAATTAGCAGGAAAAAGGATGTTTCTTTTCAAACCTTTCTAGGAAAGGTCAGATTCTGACCTCCTTATAAAGAGTATCACACCTTATTCCATGACTGAATAATGCTTGTCTCAGTGGGACTATCACTTGAAGCATTCTTCTAGCAAAATAAAACCACAGACAAAAGATGAAGAATGTCCTGACCTACAGGTCCCAGGAACCACTGTGTTAAGCCTGCACTACAGACTATACAACATGAAATTATTCTGGGTTGAGTCCATAGAGGAAAATTTCGTCTTAAGCTCTGTATTTATCGAGTTAATGTAAATCCATATTGAAGAGTGTAAGAATATGGAAGGCAACATTTTCTGATACTTACACTGAAACTAAACAAACATATGGCTTTCCTCTAAAAGAGAAATATGACAGGTATGGCAGCAAACAGAAACATGCAAGGCATGATGAATATTCCTTAGGAATCAAGGAAAGAAAATAGCTCTTTATAGCCATTGGGTGGGCTTCTAAAAGTGACAAAGTTGAAGAAAATTATTGAGAAGGTTTAGACCCAGGGGCAACACAGATCTTAAGATTCTGACTTTTCATAAATGCCTGTGCTTTTGATAAGCAAATCATATTGTGTAAATATTTTATCTGTATTATAGAATCTGTCACTGTTTTTCAAGAAGAGCAGCTTTACAGGATCTTGCTTTTTCAGTTGGGAAGAAGAAAAGCAGGCATGGATTAAATATTTAGGCTGTTTTGCTTTCTACCATTACTGTTGCTATTAAAAACATGCTAGGTAATATATATTTAATTACTTTTTATATTCACAGCAGACTGAATATCTCCAGTGGACTGCCTAAACCAGGGAAAAAAAATCTTCTAAAATCACTGTGTACCTACATGGTACTGATTAAGGACAAAATTTATAACAAACCTTGTAAAACTTTGATGGTGAGAAACTGTTAACCACACTGATACTTAAAAACCCAGAACAAATGTAGTGGAATTTTACTGAAAGTAGCAGAAAACTATTTAAGAGAAAGATGATTTGTATGACTTTAATTTTTTTCTAGTCATGTACTATGGAAATTGACTGCTGAATTTGATCTGCACAGGATTAAGCTAATGTTTTATAATTAGAACTGACTATCTATCTGCACAGCAAATGGTTATATACATTTGTACTCTTCCCTAATCCATTCTATGTTTCTGAGGGACACAGATTATTCGGCAATTTCTTCTGAAAACACTAATTTTTAAAGTGGTACCAGAAATAAAAATTCAAAAAATATCTCAACTCCAACACAGATCAGCTGTGTTGTTTATACAGAAATCATTTCTCTATTCTTTTGTAGAATAACAGTTCTACCTGGGAGGACAAAATGACATAGATGACAGGACTGCCTGGATACAGGCATCACTGATCTGCTAAAGACTTTCCAAGGTAAGTCACTTCAGGATGGACAGTAACCCCAGTAAACAGCAAAATAGGTGGTAAATACATAGGCAATTTTACAGATAAAGCCTAGGTCCTACCTTTAAAACACAGAGTAAGATGATCTCTACATCACTTGAAAAAGAAAAAAAATGTATCCACTGAATTATGAAGGTTACAAATCTAAAAATAATCTTTAAAAAAATCAAAATTTATTCAGTGTCCATACCACGGCTTCAACAGTGACAAAATATAGCCTAGCAAGATATAAGGGGATCTCATTTTTGAGAGACTGGTACTTCTGTTTCTTGAGAGAAACAAACAAACAAAAACACATGAAACATACCTGCTTCTCAGCAGTTGCTTCAGCTTTTAGTATTATATTGAGATTAACAAATTGTGATTTGCAGCACACAGAGTCTCCCAGTCATTTCAGCACACTGTTGAATAAATTTTCTCAGTTTCCCATAGTCAGATAGAAACTGCCCCAAAATCTGTGCAGACGTTTACTTGTGAAATTAAATGCTCTCACTTTACCACAATATTCTTCAACTCAGTACTTTAACTTTTCATCCTCCTTAGCAGTCAAAGGATTCATTGTGAAGTCTTGAGTCATGACTCAATTATTCACTGCTGGCTAAGCATGGAAATTATCTGAAGAAAATTCAATGGAAGTGTTTCACACTTTAATTAAAGATAACACCAGTATCTCCAGTCAAATTTTCAAAAGAATTTGTAGCTCTTTTAGACACCAAAGTGAAGGTTTATTACCAAAAGAATTCACAATGCAGTATTGCCACACAGACTCCAAAATTAAGGCCAACTATTTCCCTCTTTTCTATCACACAGGGGAAAGAACTAGGGAGTACTACAAGCTTATGTTGTGTGCCAGCACCTAGGAGTTGTCACATACACTTGGCTCTAAGTTACAAAACTGAGACCAAACAGACTATTTTGAAATTTTTGAAATTTTTTTGATGACTGAATCTGAGCTTTAAATGCATAACATAGCTCAAACAAGAAGGGTAAAGTGGTCTGTAAATGGGATCAATAGGTTCTCACTGTAGCATTGTCTATACAGTAGATTTTAAAGATCCAAAGGTCAAGCCAGTTAATCACTTGAACATGGATGAGTAACTAGTGTTTTAGGAGAGGAAAACTATTTTAGACAAATATAAAAATTGTGACATGGCATAAAGGTTACAGTTTAGTTCTCATTTACTTTCCCAAACAAAGCATCCATGCATGAAAGCAGTTCTGATTTAGCAACTGAAACAGACAGAAGCAACTGGGCAGTCTTAGAATATAACATGTCTGGGATTGCCAAAACAGTGTGACTGATGAGTTCCAGGCCATTTTCATATCTGACTTAATCAGCTGCAGTAGATACAAACCAACTTTCTAGGAACTTATATTACACACCTGCATTACACGCAGCTTTTGCTATAAAAATTAAATCAGTTCCTTTGAACGCTGTCAGAAAACTGAACATTTGTAAGTAAATTACAATTATTATAACTTAAAAATTTGCTTAGCAATGCCTACTCCTTTTATCTGAGGTACAACATAATAGCACTAATTTCCAAATATTCATAAGTGATTATAATTATTGCTGTGTAAACTTAAAAAGTTTGCAAGTATTATTTTTGACCCATCATACCAAAATCAGATACTTTCCAACAACAAAATTTTCAAAGCATCTATAATAAACATAATGTTCCACCACTTTGATACAGTTCAGAAATTGTGTGCATTCTTGACACAGAGGTCAGTAGCATAGTGGAAAGTACCTAAAATGCAGAAGTCAACCTCTAAAGACTGGAACTAAACCCATTTATGTTGATGTGGCTGAGAAAAAAAAAACCCAAAACATTTTAAAAATGTATATATGACAGCAGAAACAAACCAGATGCAGGTGGAACATATCTGTTTATAATTATTTTACTACAGAAATAAATTAGTTTTCAAAGCCTGATGCTCATTTCAACATATTACTCAGTTGTGGGGGATATTTTTGTCCTTTATCTGGCTTATCTGGCTGAATGTCTGCAATCCCAGGAGCTGGGGGGTGGCAGAGGTTGGCAGAGAGGGATGAGCCAGCTGAGCACCCAGCACACAGAGTCCCCTTCCCAAGTGCAGTCTTTTTGTCTGCATTTTGGGACCCAACTTAAAACAGCAACCAAATACAGCCTCAGGCTTACAGAGCAAGCTGCAAAAAGCAGCCCTCAGGTTTCCCTTAACATTCATTCCATTTAAATAATCATAGTTAATGACACAAGGTTTTAGAACCAGTGGATTAGGTTGATGCACATTAGCAATAAAGCTTTTCAACACTCCTTTTGCTGAATTCCAAATATCTCCTGCAAATTAAAGTTACTTTAAATACTACTTAACTCTCAGTAGGTTCCAAATATTTTTTGATTGCACATTTCAGCATTTTCTGAGGAATACTGACATCTGTGTTCCATCCAAAGCTTGCTAATGGAGATCAAATAACAGCCAAGAGCAGTAGTAGCAGGAAAAGGTGAATTATTCCTCCACACCCTCTCAGAAACACAACTTAAACTTGTTAGAGGAAGGGAAATACTCTTGTACTTTTGTGTTGTCTTTACATGAAAAAATGTCAAAACCTGTGATCTTAAAAGCAAAACAGAAATGAAACACCAAACCAACACCCAGACAAAAAAATCAGCCCCAGGCACTGCCACAACAGGCCCAGGGAGAGTCCATGGCCTCCAGCCTTGTTTTGTGTTTCCTCTCTCCTCTACTCTTAAAATAACACTTGGTTCATTTTAATATGCATTGAAGATGGAGTGATTGATTTTAGCTGCTTCTGTTTGACCCTAAGCAATAAATAAATAAATAAATAAATATATAAATATAAAGTCAGTGAGCTTTTGTACACCCTTTTCTCTCTGCTCATCCCTACCTTCCCAGGTGATCAATACAAATCTCCAAGGGAATAATCTAAAAAAGATGTGCAGCTGCAGCCATCTTAACATTTAGATGTGCAATCTAATGTGCAATTGTGCAATAAAACTCTGCCCATTCACACCTGAATCAACCAAAGATTCCTTTGAAAATTCAGAAGGGAGGTGGACAGCCAAAGAGTGCACCACAAGTTCCATCTCTCCTACAGGATCCATGTCTCTTATGGAGGAAAGAAAAAAAGAAAAGGTAAATCTGAAGGTCTGGTCTTCTGCAGGCATCCTGAAATACCCATTTTGCCTTCTGTGGCTTCTCAGTTTAAAAAGTAGGAAACCTGTGATATAGGTACTGTTTGCAGAACCAAAGCAAGAATGTTTGAAGTTTTACAAGTTTCAGAGCACTGTTTTTAATTAGAAAGAATGCTCTTTTCCGTGGAAAACCACTGACAAACAATTCCTAGCTAAGCAGCACAGCAAGGTTAGAGTGTGTATACAGGAAACAACAGCTCCAAGAAAAACAAACTGGTCCCTGAAGTCCCTTTGGGGTTAATAAAATTATAAAATATTTTAAAATAAGCTACTAAATATATTGTAAATTGTACTGCTTCTTAAAAATATGTATATTTAGGCAAAGTTAAGATTTGTACATGCAAGCAGGCAGACAGAACTGCTTACTGAAACACTGTGAAGTTCTTTTAGTGACAAAAATACATTCCACATTCTTAGATGCTAGATGAGCTCTATACCTCAAGTGCTTCATCTCCATAAACCAGGCTTAAACGAAAACCATGGAAAGATTACACAGAAAATACTAAGCCACACTTGCACTAAAAGATTACTTTTTCTTCCTGAAGCACAACTGCTTCTGAGCTGTTTATATATATAGAATTATACAGCTAGAATATGGGGCATATATTTATGATCTGTTGGGACAAATAGCTGAAAGATGACCAAATTCTTATTTTTAAATTGAATTGCAGGGTTCAAAAACTGTCGTTGAGTATTACTTTCAAACTCATGAAGTTTAATAAAGGTCCTGCATCTGGGTAGGAATAAGACCAGCCCCCAGTGCAGATTAGGAGATGTCCTGCTGGAAGGAAGCTCCATGGAAGGAGCTCTTGGAGTCCTAATGAACAATAAATTCTCCATGGTAAGTGCCCTTGGGGCCAAGAGGGCCAATGGCATCCTGGGGTGCATCAGGAAAAGTGTGTCCAGCAGAGTGAGGGAGGTTCTCCTCCTCATATACTCTGCCCTGGAGAGACCACACCTGGAATACTGCATTCAGTTTTGGGCTCCCCAGTCTAAGAGACTGGGATCTACTGGAGAGAGTCCAGTGGAAAGCTAAGAGGATGGTTAAGGGATTTGAGCATCTTTCTTATGAAGAAAGAGATCTGGGGCTCTTTAGCCTTGAGAAAAGAAGGCTGAGAGGGGATTTTATTAATGTCTATAAATATCTGAGGAGTGTGTGTCAAGAAGAAGGGGCCGATGGCTTTGGCAGGGGGGTTGGACTAGATGATTTCTAGAGGTCCCTTCCAACCCCTAACATTCCATGATTCTGTGATTATCTTGATTGCTGGAGCCTTTACAGTTAAATTAAAGAGGTAATTTCGGAATAAAAGCATCTAAAACTCTAACTAGTAGCAATAAATCATAATGGAAATACACATATCATGCAAACATACAATAGCAAAGCAAGAAAACTTCAATGCAAATTTATTATACTACACTAAAATAAGCCAGAATATGAAAAGATATAAAAGTAATGTTTGTTGCATGGATTCTCTCCCTCCTAATAAAAAATGATTTTTCTTGGTCTACCATAAAAGTCATCCTTGCTCATATCTGGAATTTCTTTGTACTGCTACTTCATCTCTAACCTTTTGTTAATATACAGCTTAAGAAAAACACTTCCCTCATTCCTCTAGTCCCACATCACAGTCATGATTATTTGCTCTTGCTAAAACCAAGAAATAATTTTTCTCTCTGTACATTTATTTAGTCTGTTTTTTAATTTCTTCACTGTGTTTATTGTATCACCTTAACAGCTTATAACAAACCAATAAAGAAATCTTGCCAAATTCCTTAGAAATAGGTCATTTTTAACTGTTTGCAATGAAAATATTGAAACTCAGGCTTGTTAGCCTGACTGTTTTATGGAGAAGATATTGACATAATCTGCATTTGAGCTGCAACAACATACCACCCTTCACAAAAGCAGCATAGATTTTTTTTTTCAAGTCAAAAGCAGGTCATTAGGAAATATAAGGGAAACAATACCATGTAATTCATACTAACCAAAGTAACATCTTATCTTCAGTCTGTTCCAGAAAATATATTCAGCTTTGCCTAGGTTCTGGCTTTGAAAAAGCAGCTTGTTTTGGTTGACATAAATTGTGTATCTCTTTTTTCAGTTGTCTGCATCAGATTAGAATTCACATGGTATAAACATTTTTCTCATTTTGAAATATCAGTACACTTCAAGTCAGAAAATCTTTTCCAATTCCTGAATGGGAGGGCAATAAATTTAGATCTGTCTTAGGCAGAAAATTCATTTTTATCTTGGTCATGGTTTCCAGCACCTGGGAAACCCTGCCTAAATGGACTGTTCTCTGTATTACTGTTTTTCTCTTGAAGTATCTGTCCTCTGAATGTTCTCATAACAGCTCTTCCTTCATCAATGATGATTTAATATGAAGCAGAATCATGATTTCTTTAGTTCAATTTTAGGGGCTAGAAGCCAAAATAAACTTATTTTCACTTTTCAGAAATCACAATTAAACATATATTAGCATTCAGCTATTTCATGATAGGAAATAAATTGTTTAAAAGAAGAACTCTAAAGGTCTGGAATATGTGTGTGTAGGGGGGGAGAGAGGTTGTGGCAATTACCGCCTGTAATGAAGAAGTTTAATCTTCATGGGGGTTTTCCTTAATTAAAAAAAAAAAAAAAAAAAAAAAAAAAAAAGGTTTCTTTTTGTTTACTGACCACTGGGAATTACAAAATATCAGACCTCTTAGTTTATGCAGCCACTGAGATGGAATACTGATGATCATTGCAGGCTGTGTATATTCACATGGGTCAAAAGGAGGTTTTTTGCCCAGCCTCCACTTTCAGCATGACTCTTCAATAGTTAGGTCATAAAAACACTGCTCTATAGTCTCAAAGGGAAGAATATTATCCAAGACTGAAACAGGAAAAAGTATAAAAATCATTTAAAAATTACAGTTCATAGTACCAAGCTGGGCAGGTAGATTTATCAAAATAAAATCTCTACTAATATAAAGTAATTACTACTCATCTCAAGAAGGATTAACAACTGTTAAAGGAGCAAGGAAGGACTAAATGAATAGTCAAAGGCATATAGAGCACAGCTTCCTTAAGAGAGGCATCTCAAGTGAATATGACCCTTTGTCCTGGAAGTCTGTCAAACCCAGACAGAACAGCTGTTTACTGTCTCTTCCAATATAATAGAACAGAGGTCATCAAAAGAAACTGGCAGAAGGCAAGTTTAAATTACATAAATGGAAATTTTCCACATGAGACAGTGAAGTTTTAGAAGAACTTTCAGCAGTGTTCATGGAGATAGTTCACTTGACATTTGTCTTTTCTTGTATTCACTGCACACCAACAGACAGGAAACTGAATTAAAGGCACATTTGGTCTCTGTCATTACAGCTTCACTATTACATGACTGAATTATATCTCTCTATGACTCTTGGTATGAGCTGCCTGGTTCCACAACCACCCTAGCACCTCCTTCAACTGCCCTATCATTGCCTTGAGGAAAAAACTCAACCTTAAGGTTACTTTGCTCTACTCCAAAATGGGGTTCTTCAAAGTCCTGTAGGTATCAGTACATATTTTGCTTCTTGGTTTAAGCAAATAAATTAAGCTCAAAGAGTTCTTAGATTACCTGAAAATGGCCTGCAATAAAGAAACCCCTTTTAGTTAACAGATTATAGTATAAAGCAAGTTTTCCCAGATTCAAAGTTCTCTTGAGTCAAGAATAATTGTTAGATGATCCTGCAAGCTCACCCTCACATTTCCCATGACTCACTTTTGAACTTTGCTTTTGTTGTGTTTGGTTTGGTTTTTGCTTTTTGGGGGGTTTGTTCTTGGCTTTGTTGTTGGTGGTTCTGGGTTTGTTTGTGGTTTTGGGTTAGGTTTTTTTGTTTGTTTATTTTTGAAAATTATTTTCTTAGGAAATATCATTGTTTGAGACAGTCCATGGAGATTTTGCTGTCTCCACTACAGAGGAAATTATTTATAAATTTTTTCTGGTGCTAAAAGAAGCATTGCTCTCCCCTCATTATTTGGAAAGGTAATAACCATCTAATTCCAGTCTCTATGCCTTCTATCTGAAAGAGGAAATATTCATCCTATCACAACACTACTCAAACTAAAGTCAGAACAAAGGGTACCTTCATGGTACAGGTCTTTCTATACAGTATGTAGACTTATTATAAAGGTATAAAATGGAACACACAACTTTATTCATTTAAAATTTCTATATTTCAAAATTTTGGACCTATCATACTTAATTAATTTTCCTCTTCTATATAATTATTTAATTATTGTATATTTAACTAAAAACTTTTCAGTTATGCTACAATATTTTAGTAAAACTAGCTATAGGCTATGTCTATATGCAGTTCTATTCATATATGAAAAGCAAGAGTGGCTTTAAAGCTAGGTGGTATAATTAATCCCATTGAATTCATCATTATATTAAAAAAAAATGGCAGTACAAACTTTCCATAAATGGAGTCTAGAACAGCTATTAAAGTACTAAGCTTTAGTCACTGTGCACCAATTTACTAACAGAGGTCAAAACATTTAAGACATATTGACACAAAAGTTTTAAATAGCAAAAAATTATTTTGCAGTTTCTAGAAGTTTTTCCCAAAGGAAAAGAGGGCAGAAGAGAAAGCATGAAAAGACCAGAGGAACTAATTATTCTTTATGAAAATAAACCAGAAAGATTGTTTCATTAGGTAGCAAGATTGGAAAAGTAGAAAAATAGAAACCTCAAACAAAAGCATTCATGATTTGCCTCCCAAATTACCACATGACAAGATTTAATACTGTTCCTATACTGCTGCTCTTTTTCTCATAATCTTTCCTACTTAGTTTTTAAGTTTCCTAAGATAGAGACCCTACACCAATGCAATTGGTGTACACTCCTATATGGGAAAATATAACTAAAGAGATCTCCAATAACACCAGATCTCAAATCATTCTAAGTAGATGAAAGCCTGGGAAAGATACTGTTGTCTCTAACCCTACAGTAAAAAAATGAAAATAGCACATTTGAGTCCTGGACTTGGTCCTGTCCCAGCCTCTGCCACTTGGTGAAAATATCTTAAATCTCTCATTTTTTTCGTCTGAAAGAACTGGAAGCATGCTTAAATAATTTTTGGTAGCCTCGTGAGGATAAATTCACTATCTGGTGCAAGAAGCTTAAATGCATCAACACCTAAATACATACAGTCTTGAAACAGTAGTAGGTTTGGGTCTGGCTTCTGGCATTAAACCAAAAGGCTTTTTCATACCACAAAGGGAGAAAACACCCCAAAATGTACAAGTGCACAAAAGAGTACCAAATAAAGCTGGTTTTAGCATGGATGCTCTTTAGAATTTGACATTCACAGCAGCATCTCCTTTTGCAATGAACGCACTTTTTAAAAAAGAAATTGTTTTGTTGGGTTTTTTGGGGGGTTTTTGTTTGTTTGTTTGTTTTTGTATTTCCAAATGGTTAGCAGCCTGATGTGAGCAACTGCACAGTGTAAATTCAGTTAACCTTTACACAAGCAGCTCAAACACAAACTCAGATTGACTCCACATGGACACCTTGCATGGTGTGCACACACAAACACACTTCTGGCTAGACTGGTTAGATTTGTTATCACATCTCATGAAAGGCTTATTACCTGTTATCTTCTTCTCTCTTTAATATAGTGTGTAGGTAATAGCAGTGACTTATTTTAGCTATTTTTATTTACATGAAAAATACAAAACCACATATTCATTAATGAAGGCGACAAGTAAAACTTCTCTAACTCAATGGACGTAAAAGTAAAGATCAGCTGTAAAAAACAATGTTAAGATCACAAGTTGTAGTGAATAACATTTCTATGCATCACTTCCTTCTCTTCTAGCTAACTAAAAAACTGAAATAACTGCTCTTTCAAACTAATCAATACAATGAGCAACATCCAGAAAACAAACTTTTATTAGTGTTGTAGAAACGTGAATTTTTAATAACCTGGCTGACAAAGCTTGGGAATGAGTTTTCTGTAAATATCACTGAAATGTGCAGGTGGAGCAAGCTCCTCAGATCTGGAGTAGCAGATCAGTCAGCTGTTTGAGCATGAAATTCAGACTCACGTGACCCCTGCCACCTATAGTTCCATATTGCTGTAACAACTCCCTTACCATCTCTTCTTATACCACTAAATAGTAAAAGTAGAAACAAATTCACATTCATGGACGCCAGTGGTTTACACTGGAAACATAAAGTTAATGGTAAGTTTTAGCAAAATTCTTAAGTACACAGAAGTTTAATTTAGCATCAGCCACCCAGCTCAGTGCATAAAGCTAAACAGATACTTCACCTAATGTGGTTGAATGGCAAACAGGCTGTACTCAAAAGTCAACTGCTGACCTTGATGGACTTGTAACCAGGTTGTTTAAGGATCACCTTTCACCCAATTGTGTTAAATACTTACACTATCATTACTCCTAAAAAGAAGTGTGCTACTACAAATAGTTTTGATACACTATTAACAACACAGAGGATCAGAAAATCAAGGGCAATTTAACAACTCGATTTGGCATACGGAAAATGGAATAAACCACCACTAATACAGAGTGCAATATCATCCATTTCAGGACTGATGAAATTTCTGTAAAAAGCCAATGCTCATCTGCAGCAAATCACTTTTACAGAATGACTATGAATCAGCAGTGTAAGTCTGCCTCAGAAAAGGATATTGAATTCATAAGACAAAATATTTCTAGAAGAAGTAAGGAAGATCAATATTGTTGGTGACTCACAGGTGAGATATTGTCCTAATATCACATCTGGACATCAGAAATATGATTTGGGTGTCCTGTACTCAAAAATATGGCATTAAATTGGAATACATACAGAGAAAAGCAATTGGTATGAGCATGGGACTAGATTATCTACTTCACAAATTATATCAAAGTAGTATGGTTAGTAGAGCCAAGAAAAACTAAGACTGGTTTTATAATAATAGAGAATTTTCTGCAAAAAAAAATAAGTGAGAGAGAAAGGTAAACATGGGAAAGAACAGCTAGAAAAAGTCAATGCCAGTCTCCATGCTCCTATTGAAGAATAAGGAGTCAGCTATTGAAATGCTGAGACTGAAAACTAGAAGAGTATCTAATGACCAGATGTATAAAGTTCTGGAACAGCCTCTTAATGTTAAGCATAATTCAAATAAATGTGCCTTAAGTTTCTGAATAGATTTATATAACCAAATGTCAGACACAGCACCTGCATCCCTCCTCAACACAAGCTTCACTACTCATTAAGAAAAATGAGATTGACATTTTTTTCCCCCACTTGGGTTGGTTTTGACCAAGCCTGTACAAAATGAGCCTGCACTCAGTTTCACACAGTGCTAAAAATTAACACAAACATGTGGCAAGGTACAGCACAATATAATTCTCTCAAATTTCCCCTAGTCAGAATTATCCAGTAATTTATTCATTATGCCTTTTCCTCTAACTGTATTTCTGAAAACACAAGCTGTTACTTCTAACAAAGACTCTTTGAAATGACAAAGTGGGGTTTGAACATAATAGCTGTACGATATATTTCTCCTAGCAGAGGAGGCAAACATTTTAGAATTGTATTTGCAGTTGATACAGTTGCATTTACTAGTGTAAAGCATAATCCAACAGAGCCATAGCAAAACATTTTGCCTCTTTTATCCAGGATACTGCTTTTCTGCTGTATACAGTATTTTCATCCTTCAACATAGATCAAGCTCTCTTCTAGAAATGGATACTCCCACTGTCTTCCTTTACATTTTTATTCCCTCTTTTACTGTTTGGTTAAAGAGGACATAAGAAGCTGCAATTGCAAATTAACCACTTTTCTTTAAAAACATGAACAATGAGTCTCCAGCATTAAAAGGTCTGTGATATTTTTCCTCATTATCACAGCAGTCTAAGGTTCAGTCACGTAAATCATTGGGAAGCATGCTCTTGACTAGGCAACCAGGATAGAATGCACGGTAAACAAAAACACCTACTGAGAAGTGAAAAGCAGATGTTCTGGTAAAAGAGAGATAAAATAGCTGAAATTTTTATCTGGAAACTCTGCCTAGAATCTAATGGATTTAAAAAATGCGAATAAAGAACAAAAAAATCAGTTACTTGCTGCAAATTTTGCCGTGCACAAAGAAATCTATTTTATATTTTACTCCTTCTTCAATAAAAGTATAAAAACATTTAAAACCAACACCTGTGCCTGTTCATTAGTCTCTCCTGAGTGGTGATGAAATAATATTTTCATTACAGCAACAAATGAGAGTGGCTGGTAATTAACCCTGGACTAGCACTGTTACCCAATTTAGGTCTTTCACAGCAATGAGGACTCCCAGGAAACCTCCAATGATGGGTTAAAAAACATATTATGGGTTGGCTTTTATTCAGGGCAACATAATCCACTACTAAATATTTAGAATTGGAGTTCATCATTTGATGATCGTTTATGGTCTCAAGTTCTGTTACAGAAGAGATTTTTAGAAGTGTGTACACTTCCACAAATAGTATTTTCTGTATTTCACTGGCCCTTGATATATTAAAAAAGAATATGTTCATTTTTATTATGACTAATTGTAACCTAAAAGAAAATAGAAAAATGAGAACTCTTCTACTCACTTGGGCACCTGAAATTGTGGACATACAGAACATTATTGTCACATAAACATTATAAGTTTTCAGCAGGCTGTAGTTTAGAGGCTTTCAAAACTACAGACTGTGCCTTCCACATTGCACTTAATATTTCTTGATAAATCTTCATTGAATTAATGACTTGATTTGAATTCTTTTGTACTTTTGGCACCCAAAACATGCTATAACAATGACATATGAAGATACATATTACATACTTTTTTCTTTATTTTACATCTATTCCCCAAGAGCTTTACCCTAAATCCCTCAATTCTTTTTCTTTCTGAAAAATTATTTTTTTTTTTCTAGTGCCATGTCACTCAGCTTTCCTAAGCTGAAGACCTTACTCTGTTCAGCCTCATCCTATGTAAAAGGCATCACAGTCTTCTGGTTCTCCTTTCTTGCTAAGTACTTTTTCTAGTTCTGCTATGTTTTCTTAAAAAATATGCAACTGGAATAGCACAGAATAGCAAGTGTGCATGTATCATACATTAAAGATGTTTTTTGCTTTGCTTTCCATTCCTTTCCATGGAATTCTAATATTCTTTTGATTATCACTGGGGACTGAACTGACATTTTCTATCAGATATTCTTTTCTGAGTGTTATTAATAATTTGGAATCCACTGTTGTGCAAGTAGTTACAAGGACAGTGTAACTATACAATAGGTTTAGTGGGTTTTTACCATGTGTAGGACTTGGCATTTAATTTTCACCTGCCATATTATTGGCTCAGTTTCTCAGTACTCAAGTTCAATTTGCAGCTTTTTCTACCCAATAGGTTTTGATTTTCTCTGATCAGCAAATTTTTTTACTTCTCTCCTTACCCAGATAATTTATAGACAGATAGACCTAGAGACAGATCCCCATTGATATTTTTTCTCTACTGTAAAACACTGGCTATTTATTTCGCTTCCCACTCCTAACCAGTTGTTAATTTACAGGATGGCTTTCCCTCCTATATCATGACAGCTTATTGCCTTTAAGGAAAGGCCCTGCAAAAAGCACCTTGTAAATCTAGGTTCATTGAGGTAGTAGAACCAGAGAATACCAGGCTGGAAGGTTACCAGGCTCTTGGGTTCTCTGTTCCAACCTATCTTTTTGAAAGCACAACCTAGATGAGGTGGCCCAGCACTCTGCCCAGCTGAACCTTAAAACTGTCAAATGTTGGGCAAAGGTCATTGTTATCCATGTGTTTATTTCCTTTCTTTCAAATAAGTACTTCTTAAACAGCTCATTTTTAGGACTTATAATTTCCTTGTAAAGAAATCTGGGTTTTCACCATTTTGTGAAAAATTATGTCCCTGTGTTGACTAATAGTACTTCCTATTGTACAAATTTGTTTGGTATGGAAGTCAAACACAATAGTTTAGTTTCCATTTTTTCATTATAGCTCAATTCAAATTTCCATGTTCCATCTCTCTGTTATTTAGGCCCAACTTATCAGAGAGGTTGGGTGCACTGTTCTACTCACCCATTACGCTGCACAAATGCCTGAAATTTAAGGGGTAAATTCCTACTCAAGTTTGTTAGCTATGTCTAAAACAGACAGTAAGGCCTACAGCTGCCATTTTTGCAACACCCTACTGTGTCCAACCTTCTCTTGATTTTTAATAAACTAAAAATATTCCTAATTTTTAAAAAAATCAATTCATTAAGTAACAATATAATCAATTCACTTTTCTAATATTTTATACATTTTCTATCTTCTTGGACCACTGTTTAATGTCCTTCATATTTCAAAGGGCTCCTCAGAAGCAGTTTTTAGTAAGCTATTTTTAAACATTTTTAAAGTCCATTAAAACATTTAGAGACCATAAAATAAACCTGTGTACCAAAGAAAAGCATGACCCAAGATCCAGCTAGTATTATTGTACAGGATCTATTTGCACAATGATGATTTCCCAGCATTTATGAAGAATTCAAAGCCTTAAGAAATAAATTATAGCCAGGACCACCATTGTGCTGTTAATATCTTTATAAGAAGAGGATCTTTCTGCTCCTCTTTTAGAAGCATGAGTGTGAGGAAAAGTTTTCTAAGTCTAGAGCCTACTTCATTGCACAGATCTAGTACCTATTCTTAGTTTTCCAGATACAGAAATGATAATAAATCAATCCCAGCTGTAAAGCTGCACATCATGTCTGAGAGCTGGATCTTTAAACTCCCACTTTTTTCTAGCTATGGGAAAATGAAAATGTAGTAAATTTCTAAAGAATAAAAAAAAAATTAATAGGGATCATTCTATAAATATTTTTCACTGTTAATTGTTTTCAGTTGTATTTTTCACTTCTCCCATCTGATAACTGGGGATGAAGAAATGCATAATGAAACATATTTGGAAATGTAGAAATTTAAGAAGTATGTCTTAACTATGTTTATATACTTCCAGAAAACCTATAATGCTCATCATCAGAAAATGAGAAAACTATTATGTTGATCTTTTCCATGAGTCTAATACGACTGAACTCTGAACGAACGTCTGAATCAGAAATCTTTATGAAATCTTTCTTGTATTAGACGTAAGGAGGCCTTTGGTTCATAAGACAATTATGCTGAGCTTAATTTTACCACAGCTTACAAAGAAGGTAATCCCTCTTATTAACGGTTCAAATATCAAATACAGTAGACAGGTTTAATAGAATTATTTTTTAATCTTTCCATTGTCATCACAAGTGCCACCTGACATTAATCCCCTGGCACTAGTAATAAGATTAAATAAGAAATTTTAGCTCTGGAGTAGTATGATAGACTAAAGCACAGGAAGAAACATCATCAATTGTTTAAAAAAGATTTTGTGCCAGTTTTATGGCAACACAGGAGACATTCTCAATGGGAAAACAGCTAAAAATGGTAAGCAAAAAAATCATTACTTTTTCTGTGTAGTTATACATTGTAGAAAACTATGCTATCAACCATGTACTCTACGAATGGATACCTTATGAGCTAAAAGCACCAAGCGAATAGTAAAGTGAGACCCAAGTAGATGAAAATAAGCAGTATAAACAAACATAACAAAATTTCCAAATCAGTGGTGGAAAGGAACTTAACATCTTATAAGAAGATCTGTCTTAAGGGCAAAATACTTAGGGACAAAGTGAGAACTACAGAAGCCTAGATAAATCACATCCAGTAAAAAACCCTAAGAAAACACAAAAAACATCTACCATTTCATATAGAAATTGAGAAATGGGAAAGTATCTGTTTCCTCATAAGATGATGGATTGGCAATGAAAGCTAAACTAGGCTTAACCTGAAACCAAAAAATAAGGTTCTCAGTTTTCAAGAGCAGAGAGTTTAAGAGTAAGACCAACAACAACAACAACAACAACAACAAAAAAAAAAACCAAAAAAAACAACAAAAACGCAAAGGTTAACAAAGTACAGATGAAAGGTATAGTGAAATAGTTCTGCAAACTTAGTCACACATGGAGTGAGAATGGCCTCAAACTCTTTGTAAAGAATCTGTAAAATCTATATTGATACCACATCAGTGAAAAAGAAGTGTAACATTTTATAAAGGGTGAAGTAATTGATTTTTATGTCCAAAAGACCCTCAGTAACAAGCAAAAAGAAAAACAATAATGGGTATTTAGTCTTAGGCCTAAATAGATAATGAAATATACTGAAAATCATTTACCAAGGGCAGGTACTGCATTAGTTTGGCTGGACAGACTTATGCCTGGCCTGGCTGTCAAGACAAATGAAATGTCCTCTATCAAGTCTACTTTGGCTTTGTAAACCAGCAGAAATCATATACTGGAGAAGACCTCATTAAGGAATAGCCTGCAGGGTACATGGCAACAGGACTGACTGGAGCAACATTCCCATCTTAATTACTTAAGAATTTATTTATTTATTTCTTTTTAATAATGAAGACAAAAAATATTTGCTTATGAGATTTGTTGATGACTCAAACTTGAGACAGATTAAAGAAGAAAAGAATATTCACACAGTATTATTGCAGGCAACTCATGTGATGTCAGGAAAGCAACATTAGAAATGGAACTAAATCAAAGTGCAGGGTCATAGCCTTGGGGGCTGATAACCAGAATGGCTGCAGTGAATTAGCAATTTGAGTAGGAATTGCTGAGGCAGGAAAACACATATTATCCACAAGATGAAAGAATGCCAAAATAATGGGGCCATAAAAAAGTGAAATTTTTATCACATGTAATCCTTATCTTTCAGGCAGAGAATACAGAAATGAATAAATAAAAATATTTTTTTTGAAAACACAAGTGACTGTCAAGCGTTTACAATTTAGCACCAAACAAGATTTTCAGATAATGGAATGTGTACTAGATTATTTGGAACAGTTGGTTTCACATGTAGATAACAGTTGATTGAAAACAGTCTTAAATTAGACTTACTATATCACTTTATTTCAATCAATCCCAAATGGTTTTCAAAATTTTACCCTAGTGGTGTTTAGAATGGTACTTATGATGTTTTGGGTAAAATATGAGAGGGAAATCTAATTTTAAAAGTGACCTTTTACCTTTTCCAAGTCACTTGTGTTCTGCTCAGTTAACAGATTCCTTCAGAAACAGTGTTTTCTCTAATTTTGGAGCAAGTACCTCAGGCAATGCCATTTTTGTACAGCAAGCAGCAGGCAGCCCAGAGGCTATGGAGGATCATTTTAATTACTTGGCACCTCAATCCAATTCAATGTACCATAAAGGTTAGCTGTCAGAATGAAAATTTGGTGCAGCTTATCTAAACCACTACCCATAACCAATATACACCATAGAAACCTTTCCAAACATTTAAGATGTTTTACTTGTATTTGAGATTACACAAGAATTTGATTAACTATTTTAATACTTTTCAAGTATCTCTTTTCAAGACATTAAGGTCATCATTCACTATTAACCTGACAGAATCCTACAATATTTTTGCCTTTTCTACACTGCAATGTTACATCTAGTAATTTTGCCTATGATCTTGGAGACAGCAGCCATTTCCCCTAGAGCTTACCATAGAGGAAGCAAATTAATTTCTCCTGGAGAGCCTGAGCTTTTCATTTTCCATGTTATTTCTTGGCTGTTATTAAACTGAATTAAAATCTAGTTGGGGTGAAAAGTCTATTCTTCTTCTATTTGTGCATAGGACACAGTAACTTCTTAACTTCCACAGGCTGAGAGTAACAATCTGCATTTTCTTTGTATGACTAAGTATTATGAGTGGAAAAAAAAGAGTGAAACTATTAACATTGTTTTGAATCTTTCTAATATCCCTAGTACTTCCAAGAATGGAAAAGTTCTTGTAAAGCTAGGAGTGAAATAGAAAAGGAAAATATCTCCAGGTTTTAAAACTCTTAAATTCTTGGTTACACACAATTTCTGCTTACATCTGAAACAGCTTCACAAATTGATTTAAATCTCAGCATTTATCTTTTTACCAAGTAAAATGTAAGCTACCTCTATTCAGGCTCCATGGATAGTTTCACAGCTGCCCACTGATTTATGAATTATGTAAACTATGGAATTAATTATGACTTCAAAAATGTTTTCTAAAAATCTGGCACAATGCAACATCAGGCTCAATTGTTGCCTTCAAACACTGCTTCTGCGTGCAGACACAGAAATGTTGAATTATTAAAATATTTTTAATGCTTTAAAATATATGGATTTATGATCCAATTCTTAGCAGTAAGACCAAACCATACAAAACTAGACACAGATGGTTGTATCCTCCCTACTGGTCAGAAGGCTACAACTTCCAAGTTCACCTTGAGGCTTGCAATTATTATTCATCAACTAAATGACAATCACTGTACTAGAATAGTAATTGCAGGTTTGTTATTGGCATCCTTTAGCTGATGATTTGTTACACTCCCCGTGCAGACAATATTTTCATTCAATCCCTATAATTCTCTTTTTCTTCAAAATCATCTCAGAAATGAAGTACTGTCAGAATGGTCATTCTCCTGGTGTAAACAACCTCCACACTGCAGTCACACAGCACATTCATTACACTGCAGTTCACACTTTTTTTTTTTTTCTGCATAAAGCTGAATTGTAATATATAGGAATACATAGAGAGTTACCTAAAATTAGTTTCTGAAAGTATTAAATTGTTAAAAATATTTCCCAAGTCCTTGATTATTACTATGAATAAGCTGTCTGTTAAAATATAGATGACTCTAACAGAAAAATGATTGCATTACAAAGATTCATAAGAATCCTATACAACTTCTGAAGTTGAAAACTCAATTTGAAAGAAAGTGAAGGATTACTGGAAGAAATTTGCTATTACAGGTATTTATAAAAAATTGGTACCCATGTGTTTAGTTACCACGTAGAATATTATCACCAGTTTGAATTTCATAGAGGTAACCAAATAAAGCTTTGTAACACTCAAAGACAGAAGTTACAGAGAAATGATGTGCCAAACATTTGAGAAAAAATTAAGACCAGAAATAGAAGGCTTAGTTTTACACAAAGAATTTGGTGTTTTAAGGCCATAATCAGAAAAGTTCCTGTACATGATAAAAGAAAATCATTTTGCCTGTGGCAGACAAAACCAGAATAATTATATAAGTTTCAGCTCCCTAAATGAAGCTACAAGCATACTTCGGTATGTTTAATTATTATCATTGCAGGTTTTTCTCTAATAACTCCACAGTTTTAAACCCCTTGGGTTGTCTCCAGGGAAGATGCCATTCCACTCTATTTTGAAGGATATCAGAAGGAGAATCCTCTCTTCCAGGAGTCAAACAAAAACAAGGAAATCATCCAGGGAAGGGGGGAAAAATATCCTGTCATAATACATTTTATCAAAACTATTTTCATATAATGTGACAGATGTCAGAAAAGGATGAATAAAGTATAGAGCTAAGGTTATTGATTACTCCCAGCTAAGAAAAGTCTTACTGTTGCTTTTGGAATTAAAAGTGATCTGTCCATACACACACTAGTGTTGTTGATACCTTGATGCTCTCAAGCTCTTCCTCACATTGTTACATTCTAAAAAATTGTTGAACATCTGCTAGTGAGAAATGGCTCTCCCACCCTCTATCTTACCAGAAATCCTGCTGGAAAAATACACTATTACTTCCTTGGTTTATTAGATTCTATATTAGGATACAGAATTTTGGGAAAGCTGACTTCTACCCCATGTATAAAGGACCATCCCCTTTGCAATGGGTTAACAAGGTTCCAGAAGGCTGAAATCACTCAATACAAAATAAGCACTAAAGAAGCAGCAAACTGACATTACTTCAAGCAAGAGGGACTACCAAACAGTTGTTTTACAGAAACATGAAAAAAAAAAAAAAAGACTCTACTTCACAGGTGCTTTTTTACTTTTTCCTTCATTTTAAGAAAGCTTATTTCACCCCACAAAATACAATGTAGAATGCTTACATAAAATAAAAATACTGTCAACTTTTACCTGATCTTATAAACACTAGAATTCAGACAGGTATAACCAGACAGAGTCATATCCCAGCCAGGCAATGAACAAATATCATGTCTCTCATGAGATTCCACCTGGAATACTGTGTCCCCAGTACCAGGACACCAAGCATATAAAACTGGAAATAAAGTTGTCATGTTAAAGAGATTCAGTCTAAAAACTTGAATAATACAAAAGCTATACTGGACACCTGAAGATATAGACCAATGTCTTGTAATTCCAGAAAGTGTACATTGTGGGACTAAGAACAAATTGGATACAAATTTTCCTAAATGCTCTGCTTGTGGTATCACACAATTAATGTGCAGGACGTGTTAAAAATATGCACTCCTTCAAAAGAGAGAATACACAACAAATCTTGTATAGCTTTTTCTTTGATTTTAATCTTAAGTAGTTGTACTTAATAATGGATTTAGATCATCAGCTGAATCTGTCTTGAGAAAAATTACAAGACTTTTGTTGTGCACTTTCTGTGCCTATTTCCATCATCATGCTAGTATGAATGCTACAAAAACATACAAATTCTTTCTGCTCTTACACCCCTCAAAAATAATAAAACAGAGCTTATTTGCTTTGCAAAAGATTTAAATTCACCTGGGAAATGGAAACAATTTTGTTCCAACAGCATAGTCCTTTGAAAATACTAACTGCTGCATAAATTAACTGAAAAATATATACACTGCAGTACATGTACTAAATCAATGTCCAGCAAACATGCATAAACATGTTTCTGAATTTCTCTTGAGAGGGTTTCTTCAAGCCAAAATAGTCTTTAGCAAAAGGATTTAAAACAATGCCCTACTTCACATCAACATCTTTGATTTACAGGGTCAATTTCTATACTCTGATTTCAAGGCGATTTCATACTTTGTCTGTTAGAAGTCCTCCCAAAGCTAGCATTTTGTCACCCTAGAAAACTAATATGTAAATTCTCTACTAATAGTCAAAAGCTTCAAGATTTCAGATGGCATTTTGTGACAAGAACCTAATTCAGATTAAGTTTTTATCAGAGTGGCAAAAACTAGAGCTTGATGAATGAGTACTGTTTCACTGATTATAAACAGAACACACTAAATTTGGAGGAAACTCAGTGTAAAATTACCTTCAGAATGGATAAAACCTAAATGTATTTTCACTGAGGTTCATGAAAGTTTTCTGTAGCTAAAAGATTTCAAGTGTTCTGAAATTCTGTTGTTGCATCAGGTATTTCAACAGTACTTATTCCTTAAATCTAAGTAAATCTTCAAGTTCTTATCTCAGATCTAACCTAAGCTATATTCAATAATATTCACTGCCTTTGTTTTACATTTCCCTACTCTGTAACTCATCAGTTATATTCCCCCCACAGCTGTTGTCTGTTGATCAGTTTAATCAATAGTATTGTGAGATGTGCAAAGTACTTGAGAAAACACTAAACAAATATACATTTTTGTTCACCTCAATAGTCTATACCTTTTGTTGTTGAAAAAACACAAACTAGCAGTGTAAAGCTACTACATCCTCAGCACTCCATCTTTCTGATAACCTTTTACTGTTCTTGAAGTTCATAATTTCAAGTGCAAGATAAATATTTATTACCCAAGTAACCAGCTAAGCTCACTTTACCTGCCCCCCAGCACTGAAATGTTCCATTTTAAACAAATCCACTGTCTGAAGCCCTTCATTCAACGTTTCAGTCCCTATGGGAAATTTCAGATCCATGTCATTTTGAATTAGTTGATAGGTCATTGCCAGATCTATCATAAAACTTTCCTGATAAATATATGTCCGCAATTCTCCAAACTTCTTTATCACTGTCTGTTGTAGTAGAGCAAGTAACAAAGTCTCTTAGTGATTGGGACTCAGACTTGTTTGAATTAATGCAAATTTTACAAGGAATTCTTTTTTCATTTTTTAAATATAAGCTATCCTTCTAGAAGTTTAACTATTTAGCTCATTATTTTATATATGACACGTGGTAGATGCATTATATTTTTTTTTCCATGAATGCATAGGTATGTACTGGAAACATAGATGAATGTCATTTCAGTATAAATTCACCATATCCACTATTTCTGCATTTGATTTTTCATCAGTTCACCATATTCTTAACTATTAA
This sequence comes from Phaethornis superciliosus, assembly GCA_023637945.1. Lineage (NCBI taxonomy): Eukaryota > Metazoa > Chordata > Aves > Apodiformes > Trochilidae > Phaethornis > Phaethornis superciliosus. The sequence continues at coordinate 6,969,954 of JAJQWJ010000009.1, read as the reverse complement.
GAGAGAACATTTATTGCAAAACTTACTTTAAGATCCTTCCTCTGGCTTTCATATAATCACTTCTGCTATTAGTTATGATGTAGAGATCAGATAGACATTAAGTTTGTGCGTATCCCCCTAAGCCTGACCCTTTCCCTCCCCGAGATGGCAGGGGATTTTTTTTTTATATATATACATGATCATGTTTTAAATAGCTGCTTTTAAGTTTCCTGTCCACGTCTGAAACACACACCTTTGTTGGTAAAAGCAATTTGCTTCCTGATGGGCAGAGCAAGGTGTCAGGGCAGGCTGAGGGTGAAGCAAGGCAGTGGCCTCACCAGCTGCCATGCTACCAAGCCCAAGAAAAGTGAACTGGGCAGCCCCCTGCTCCACCTGGAATTGCTCTGCCCCCTCCCAGTAGCTCCATGGCCTTGACCCTGGGACCAGGCAGCCCCCAAGCATGGAAACATTCTTGAGGGGGCTCTGGCACTAAGGGGAAAACGTGACCTTTGGCAACATAATTTGATATTTCCTGCTTTTGCTGATTTGTTGCCAGCCTGTTGTTCTTGAGTTTCTTGACACATCACTGGGATGAAGGGTTTCCTGTGTTCTTTGGCTACAGAATCCTTGGGCTGGAGATCAAGCTGACAGCACTATTTGTCAACTGACAGCAAAAGCAGAAAAATTAGTTACTTGAGGTAAAAAGTAAAACTGATCCTTCAACCCCATTGTAAGTAATACCTGATTATGCTGGTTATTATACCTGATTAAGAACCTCTCAGGATTAATTTTTATTACTTCTCTTTTAATAAGGCATTGTGAAACTAGATAAACACAATAGTGGCATCATAGCTATTTATGGTCAATGCCTGTGAAAACCTTTCTGCTTCCAGGTTTGAAGTTATCCCTCTTCACATCAACTTGCAAACATGCACCTAAAACTCACTAACTCACTAAGTCTAAAAAGCTGCCTTCAGTAGGAGACAATTAGCTTCAGGCTCCCAAAACTGAGTATGTGTTTATATCTATTAACTCTCACATAAGCACAGAAATAAAGATAGTTCTGCCTGTTAAATAATACCCAAAGACAGCTTATGATAATGCTGTAAGACCTCACAATTTCTCTTTAGTTTTTACCTGCTTGGATTTTGCCCTAGAAACAATAAGTTCATGTTACAAAATTAGTTTGTCACTTTTGTAATAATGGCACTTTTATACTAGCCTTAAATTTTGATATATTTTTAAAAATAATCTCAGTTTGCTGTCCAAATTAAATGCTGCTATTGGTCCTCATGTATGAAAATACTAAGCATTATTGCTTATGACATGTTTATGCTTTTTGCTTGTGACTTCTTACAGTTATTTCTGCTAGTTGGAATATGACCCCACCAGGCTGTGTGGTTTGCAGTTAACATAAAAAATGCCTATTAGTCCAACATGAAATTCAGAAGATAATATGAATCCTGACACTAGTTTCCTGTGTGCCCCTATAACAAATGATTGTGGGAAGTACATGGGATATCCTTAATTTAGAAGAAGAGTTCTTGAATGTGTCATTATTCAAGCATGTCTTTACTACAAGTTTAACCTTCAGCTCTACAAGAAATAACCTCATGCTTCTGTGCAAACTGATATTCTAAGGGCAGTTGCAAATCTCCAGTCTGCATTTCCACCCTGTCTTGCTCAACAATGAAAAACACATTAGAGCTGTAGTGGTTCCATTATCAGTTTGGGTGTTACAAACCTATGTCAGCCTCTATGTTGACACCATGGTGTGCTTGTACATCCTGGGAGTCAGACAGCCCAGGACTTGTTGTGGAATCACAAGCTTCTCTGATGGCTGATACCTTCCTGCAGAAGGAACTGCCTCATTCACTGAAATCAAATTCATGACATGCTCTACAGTCTTAGCATCTGGATGTCATAGAAACCTTCTGTGATTGCTAAGACTTTGGGGTTTTTAAGAGATAGGCATAGTTGTAATTGTGCTTCTGCCTAAATTCCTGAAATTAAGGCAGTGATAACACAGTCCTGAATATAACATATTAGTTGTCTGATGACAACTTTTTGTAGAAAGGTATTGATAAAAAGATTTACAGTACTATTATTCCTGCTTTTATGCCCTGGTTAAGGTTACTGTTCAGTTTTGCAGCATACACAATGTTTACATGAGATCATTCATTTTTTTTTAAAATCCTCCTCCAGGAGTGGGTACTGCCATGCCTGGTCTCAATTCAAAGGTTAATTTGTTTGGAAAGCTGCCATAAAATACTGTTCTGTAATGCTCTCACAAGCAAGACTTTTGAAGGTGTTCAGAAAAAATAAAAATAAAAGTTTGCAAGCAATTCCAACATAATATTTGCATGACCAGAAGCAGGTAGCAGATTTTAGCAGTTTTTAATGAATTTCCCACCACTTAGGACATTGCAACAGTGTGTTCCAGCCTGTCTTGGCAAACCCATGGGACCAAACGCCTGTGCAAGAACATAGATGTGCCTTACAAAAAACCCAACCAAACAAACAGAACAAAAAAAAATTAAAAAACACATTCTATTAAGTGTGTTATCTTGTGAACTCAAGCTGTTTCCAAGTCTATAAACCCTGAACATAAAAAAAATAAGATAAAATTTCTTCACTGAGTTTTTCATTGCTCTTAGTGAAATCCATCACTGTCCAGGATGAAACCATGACAGTCTCTACATTAATTAATGCCTTAGAGAATATTAGCACACCTCCATGGCTTCATTTGGTTCAGACTACTTTGGAGATCTCTGCATTATCAAGCAGAGATTGTTGTGTTATCAAGACATTGCACTCAGAAGCTCTTAAATAAATTAGCTGTCAAAATCTGAATAAACCAGGAGAAAGCTGAACCCTCTCTGTTTTTAAAAATATAGTATCCAAAGGAGCTGGAATATCCAGCTTCAAAATATCTTAGCTAAACTGTATCAACCAGAACTATTCAGTTAGTTTAGGTAATGCTGCTGGTGAACAAATGACTGATCAGTGGCTGTAGCAAACAAGATAGACATCATTCAGGTGAGGGACTGTTTTCATTGATGTCTTCACTAATGCATCAACAGTTATTCTTTTGTAATTATAACAGAGAGAGGAAAAAATATTTCCTGAAATGTGGCCACATCTTGGGATGTGTGCCTTAATGTCCCAACCTTTGTCAATAGCTAAGTACAACTGCAAGTAGGTCATTTTTTCTTTAACTGCCTTTTTTTTTTTTCCTGGTTGTTCAATTTTGAGACCTTCCCATCACTTAGGATCTTACAAATTGTTTACCTGATAAAATGGCTCAAGGTTTGCTAAAACATGAAATTGTAATCAGTTGTGAGAGGTCTTACAGCAACTCACAGCTCACATGGGACAAATGCATTCTTTGTTTCCCTTACTTCATTTTGGATAACTTAACTGTCCCTGCTACAAATAAATCAATCCATAGACAGAAGGTCTAGCAGGTGAATCAAAATAAGTATCTTCCTCATGGCTCAGTCAGAACGAGTTGTGATAAACTTGTCTAGTGTGGGTCATTTCTTTTAATTCTTACATCCAAACAATGTCACAGGATAGACTGAGAGCTCTGGTTTAGGAAGAAGGAAAAGATAAGTGAGAGATCTGTGCAGATGAAATGTAGTGGCACAGAACACAGGCAGAGATGGCATACACATGGAAAGATATATTAAAACAAATAAACAAACAAACCTGCCAGCGTTACGCAGATAAGTTCCAATAGATAGAAGCAAAATATTTAACTGTGTGACTTTTATGTCATATTTCTTTCATTTATAGTCAAAATAAGCTTACTGGTATTCCTAGCCCACAGGCAAGAGTAAATCAAGCTGTCTTCCAGATTTAAATCAGCAACTTGCTCACAACAGTTGGATTTGCATCATTTCCATCGTTCCAAGTTAAACCAGCCATGCCATGCCTTTTCATAATTTCACATACAGCCACACCTGGTTAATCAATAGCTATTTAGAGCCTACATTTTCTCTATAAGCTGTATTTTTAAACAGCAAAAAACTTACTTCATGGGATATCCTTAAATTTAGATTAGCCTGAACAACCATCAGGCACTTTTCTAACCCAGTTGTTTACAAGGAAAATAACTCTTTTTCATTATTAAAATTGAAAGCAAAAAAACCCAGTAATATGTGACAGTATCTTTATATACTTACATTCATGGAATAACATATTGGCACCATATTTGCATATTTGTGTAGATACAGTTATTATTTAGATATATTTAGACAAAAGACTAGAAAACGGTGACACAATTGCAATAAAGATAGCATGTTAGAAAATAGGTGCATATTCTAGCTCAAATATTGTCTTGTGACATGAAGTAATTCTATTTTTGTGAAAGAAAGCAGTTCCCCTCCTTTCTTGCCATATATAAAGTTGCAAAAATGGTTTTGCTCTAGCTAGCAGCTATGATGGAGAGAAGGCTGTTGGCTACTTAGTCAGCTACAACAGACACATTAGTGACTCTGAGAATACATAAATATGACTGATGGTCTTAAAAAGCCAGCTATTAAAAGTGGCAGAGAAAAGAGAGCAAAAGCAGCTAACAGCAAGTTTCTGTGTAGAGGATTGTGTGTCCAAGTAGTAAGTTTTCTGCATCTTTCATGGCTATGATTGACAGACAGTGCACTCCACCTCTTTTCTATCTCCATGTTAAAGGGATTTTCATATTTGTTAGTTACCAAAAGAACTAGTATTAGCCAAGTAGCCAGGCTGCCTAACATTAATTCTCTTTCAGAGCTAGACCATTGGCCTGATTATTTGTCCCACCCCAATTAAATAGTTATTTCTGATTGTGTCCAGAAGTGATAACATTTAGCAGCCCAGACCACCATAGTTTTACAAATTGTAATTCTGTTTTTATGGAATGCTACTATAAGCCTCCTATGCAATAAACATCTTCTTGTTCTGATGAAGCTTCATAGTTTTCTTCTTGGGGTTTTCAGTGCAATGAACATACACAAGATAATCATAAAGGGAAAACCAAATGGTATTACCAAAGCAAAATCAGACAAAATAAGTGTTACTACCTGATCATGATTTTGCCTTGTTTCTAATAAGCTCTAAAGTCTTCAGAGATCATGTCAAAACTGATTGGCAGGAAAATTAAGACCAAGTAACTTTGAATGGAGATCAAAAGCTGCAAAACTCAGTAAGATCTATAGATCAAAAGTTCAAGGAAATTCTAGTTAGTCCCAACATGTGGCTTATTTTTCAAAACAAAGAGAACATTTGCTGTATGTTAAATGTGATAAGCTAACCAGGTGCCCACTTATTAGATGTCTATATTAGAGAAACTGCACTGCACCCTTTTCATATGATAAAAAGAGAAGCTGTGTTTCATTTGGTTTCCAATCAATTTTCATTCATTTTTAGCAGACAATATGGACAACTAATGATTACTCAATTAACCTCAGAGCACCATAGTAACCAGTGAATCATGCATTCTGAACAACCATGGATCAAAGAAGCTGCATTAAAGCAAAAGCAATAGCAAATTCCCAAAGCTTTGCATCTTCTCAGCTTCTTGTAACAATAATTAGCAAAGAAATTGGAAGCACAGAGTACAATTTTGTGCTACAGTCTACCTAGCAACAAAGAATGCAATATTTTAAAGAGCCTTAACTTTTTCCAGTGTATGAAATGTATGAAAACATTTAAAATGCATCCATATATATGTAATCTAGAAACTAAAGAAAGTAAAAGGCTATTATATTAGCAAAATGCCTCCTGAAGAGAATGACAATAGGTGTGGAACATACCAGAGCACAAAGATACTAACTTCATGAAAAGGTTTGATTGACAGATAGTCATTGTCAAATGGAAAAAAAAATTAAAAATAAAAAAGAGACAAACAGTAGAGAGAACTTAAGAGACCTGAAGATTCTTCACTAAGGACTTATGTTTCTGTGAGCTGGTTGCCAATTTTTTTCATAGCTTAGCAAAATGTGCTAAGCAAGAGTGGAAAAAACTATCATCTGTTGTTACTTAGCACAACATAAAGAAAATATATTTTAAGTCGATATACTGGGAATGATCCTTCTATTAACATATAATAACAATGATAGGGAACACTAGAACTAAGGATGTTCTAGGTCTAACAGCAGCATATCACTAGAGTGGTTCATAATGTAAATAGTTACACTATTTGAAAATTTCCATCCTAGTTTCTTGTCTACTATTGTCACAGAATAAACTTTGAAAAAATAACTGCCCAGCATATCATATGATATGCTTCACTACAAGAATACATTATATTATTCTATATTTCTGCTTGTCATCCTGTATCATTTAGCATTATTTCTCATATTCTATCAAAAAGCACAAAATAACAGCAGTTTTGGTTGGTTGATTGGTTTTTATTACATAGTTAACTACTTCTGAATGACTGACCCATCAGGCTTTCATGCATTATTCCATTTCTGTGATAAGCCTCTTAATTGCTTATTATACTGAGAAGCAGTTGTTTAATTGACATTGCTTTGGCTAGTGCTTCCCCCATCCTTACTCTTCAGAAATTTTTCTAATAGCAAGACAGACACATGGGAAAGGGATGCCAAATTTCAAATGATTTGCAGAGAATTCTACACTAGGACATTGAATGTAAAGCAACCACAGGCACAGCCAGCACTTACCAACTGCAATACAAAATGTGTTCCTGTTTTGCAATTCCTGGATTCTATGATACAATACAAAATTCAGATGTGTCTGCCGTAATGGGACAATTAAAATCAATATAGCTAGAATAATATAAATCAGCCATGGAAAACCCTTCTTGAGTGTTTCGAATTAATTGCCTGGGGATAATGAAAAGTGTTTATTTCCATGTACAATGCAGCTGGGACAATTTGGAAACCAGTGAGACTGTACATACTTATGAGAGGGTAAAAAAAGTAAATCCGGGAGATCAATTCCAATGAAAGGACTGAGGAAGCAAACTGTTTTGTGGAGTTAAGGACTTGCTTCTCACTAAATTACATTACTTTTGAAGCCTTCCAGACAGAGAAGAAACCTCTGCATTTTTTACCATCTGTTTTGTCAGTTATCAGATATCTGTATCACTCTTTTGGAAAAAAAAAATATTAAAAGTATTCTTTTAAGAACCTAAATATTTAATAACAGACTTAAGTCTTTTCATTTCAGGCTTTAAAAGAAGGTTCTGTCTGAATTATGGAGTAGCATCCAATAAAGACAAGTAACTTTTCTATTATTAGCAAACACTGGTAACAGGGATAAAATTCTCTATTTAGGCTCCTCCAGTATCACTGCAGGATTTCTGTCTAAAGCTCAAAAGAGAGTTATTAAATATTCATATTTTCTTCAGTTCTGGCAATCAATCTGCAATCATCTGTTGACAGTACCATTCCATGTGACTTGATCTGCACCATACAAAATGAGAAAGGGCTGCAAAACTGCAGTCATGCTCAGGAAGGCAGAACATATCACTCATCTGTAGTTCCCCAAGAGGTGCAGGAGTCCTTCCCCCTCTCAGCTCAAACCTCTCCCATTACAAGCCTGTAGCAATGAAGTAGCAGATTCTATGTACTCCACCTGTAGTCAGACTGCTGATTCCTGCATAGACAGGAAAACTCATATGTAAAGATCTGAAAATGTGCAAAAAGCAGATATTAGAATGTGCGTGGACCCACAGTAGGGTAGTGAAATGTGCTGGGACAGACATGAAGTCTGCCAGCAAGCTCTGTGTATAGGCTTTCCCTCAATATACCTCTCAAAGCAGTTTTTAAACATTCCAGACAGGCTCTATCTCACTGGGATGTGGAGTTGCAGATCCAGGGCTCAGAAAATACTTCTTTTTCTGCAGTACTTCATGAATTGTTTAACTTGTTAGAAATCATGACAACAAAGAATAATTTTAAATGCCACTTTACTTCAGGAATTTACAGGAACAGCTGTAAGGAGTGCACGTAAGTGGGTGGAATTCAGGAGGACTTTTTTCCTTACACTTTGCCCTATACTAAGCTCCTACCTACAATTCCTGCTTTTACTTGAAGACAGCTTGTTGGCGAATTTGAAGCTTTTCTTTTAATATGTTCCATTTTATTTCAGACACTATTTTGAAGCAGTCACTATGCAAAACTATCACTCTATTCCCTAACTTTATGCCCTATAATCATTCATTGGAGACTAGCTTTGTATTTCTCACTAACTTGATAAAAAAAATATTGCAGGATGAGAATCTCAGCTATAATGAGTCTGTAGCCTTACTACACCTGTTGAACAAGTAGGAAAGGGAGCCTATGCCATAATTCAATCCCCTTCTGCCTAGAAAGCCAAACATCATAAAGATACTTTGCATAATTAAAAAAATTCCCTGAAGCCTGCTCTAAATTAAAGTAGGAAGCCAGGGAAACTGCTGTATCAGGCAAAGCTTGCCACTGCCTCAACTCCAGTTTACATTATACAGCTCTGTAGTGTCACACAAGTAGACAAAGGTGTTAAACTGGATACATAGGATCTATCCACTCACACTGAGCTGTAGTTCATAATCACGCTTTTGGGGACAGTGAGGAGCAGACTTAACCTTCAACCTTATGCAACGTCTAGGAAGTATTTGTACACTGAAAATTTACTGCTGCAAAGCACAGCTGATGCCATCCTCTTGCATCATTTATATTGGGTAGAGATCAATTAGAAACCCCCTCCCCACTGGGGTCAATAAGCTGAGCATCATCTCTGCTTGAACCAGGCTGTGTTGCTCAGGGGAAACTCCACTGCTGTTTGCAGCCCCCAGAGGCTGGCTCATCAAACCAAAAAAAGCTACTTTTTTTCTAAGGCACAGATTAAACAAAGCAGCTCACATGAGTCTTGTCCAATCCGTGCACCTTACTTTATGCTATCAAATGAGGGCACAGAGGATTCATTTGCTGCTCTATTCAGTGCTGAAAGCAGTTATTGAAAACTATAATTTTTACTCAGGTCATTTTACTGCATTAATTTCCACAGTGTTGTCTCAAAACATTTGACTCAGCAGTTCCTTGCATAACCCAAAGCAATGTAATAAAACCTGACTTCACTGAAAATAGAAGGTGAAAGTCCTTATTCTTCTGTGAGATTCCCTGAAAGGAAAACTGAATAAACCTTCTTTGTAGATTAGGTATTTCTAAATAAAGAGGACAACACCATGCAAAATTTAAAATTGCTGATAAGAAGCTGATAAACTTTCAGTTTTTAGTTCAACAATGTGATTAAAAATATGACACATCACAAATTTTCCAGTGCAACAACTTGTAGCATGGCACATTTCCAGAACTTTGTGGAGGCTTTGGGGGAGGGGAGGGAAAAGAAAAAAGAAACATTCAGTTTTAGCAGAAGTAGTTGCTGACATTGGAATACTATTAATGGCAATGAGTACTTGATTCTGTGCAGGTATATTCACAATTTCAATGCCTGAAGGTTCAACCAAGTCTGAGGAAAAAAAGAAACAAGAATAACTCAGAACATCAGTATGACTCAGAGGACAGCATTCCTTGTGACCAGCTGATGCACAGAGGCAAAAACAATTCTGCTAAAATACTTTCATTGATTTATAGGAAGCAGTGAAGAGTTCAAGTAAGTGGGCAACAACTGCAAGCCAACAAGGGAACAAGTATAATCTGGAGTAGATATGAATGAATGTTTTGAGTAAGTTAAACTCCTGATGGGCTGAGCAAACCAAATTCAATACTCCTCTTTCAGTTTGAAAATGAGCAAAATTAAATTTTGAAAACAAAAGCTTTTGAAAGGTTTTGAATCTTTTAAAAACTATTACCATAGCTCAGGCAATGTTTCCATATTGTCTGGAGTAGGCTACCACTGCTTCCTCCTTCTGGGCTCTTCCTTTGCCCATCTGAGCTGAGTCCCAAGTGCCTCCTCCATCCATGCTTTCTGCCATACTTGGTCAACCTTCTGCATGCTGATTGTTCCCAGTCCTGAGGAGACTCTCCTTGAGGATTACCCAGCTCTCCTGGACCCCCTTAAGCCCCTCAGTCCTGTTCATAGGAGACCCTGCTAAGATTCCTAAACTCAAGTAATTGTAACGCAACTGTTTGTCTTGCACTCTCATTGCCTGACTCTCAGCCTGTCACAGATGGGTTTCTTAAATGTGCATTTACAGTAAATAGACCTGGCTAATGTGGGCTGTTAGATTACAGAAAGAAACAAATCTGAAAGAAAAAACATACTCCTTTTATATTTATTTCTTCCACTCTAAGAATCTCAGACATAATTCAATATAAAAGTGTGATTTATGGGTTTAACATCTCTCATATTTATTCCAACTACTACAAAACCTTATAAAGCAATAGAATATGTTTAGAAAAAAAATATCTTTAACAATCTGTTCAAGTCCTGGATGCTACAGAAGAGTTAAATTTTCCAATAAATGTGTTAAAGAGACACATCTATCAGTGAGTGAACAACAATTCTGCTTTGTGCTACTAATGAGATTCCTGGTTGATGACCACATTTCTCATTCAAGTTGCTATTTTTTTGTTTAACATCTTAGTGTGTCAGTTTAATAATATCAGGGCTTTTTATTGTAACTATCACGAATAATTTAAAAACCTCAATTAGCAGACCAGGAAAAAAAAAAAAAGAATTTTAAAAATATATTTAATTATCCATAGCTAAAAAGAGTATGATATCCACTTTACAGTAGCAGTGACTCTAGTTTGAAGACAAGATTCCATAAAATATGCATTGGTGTGCACATAGAAGGGAGATCAGACTGCATTACAAATGCCACCCAAGAGGAACCAGATCTTAAATTTTGATCTCTATCTAAGCTAAAACAAACCTATCATCCTTGGATTAGAGAAGACTACAAGGCAAACAAAAGCTTTTTAAATTTATTAAAAATAAGATGGCATTTGCAATTAAACCACTAAATGCTTCAGTAATTGATAACAAAAACACAAAGTGGGCTATATGTTAATCCTAATTTTGTTCTATGTATAGAAATATTTGCCATTTGTCTATTTCATATGACATTAATAAAACTTTAAACATATGAAAACTTGCTATTTATATGGCTTACTCCTTTTGAAGAAGGATTGAGATTAGCATGTATTGCCCTTTACTGATTTATGAATAAAAATAAAACCAAGTCATTCAGAACCAAAGTTGTTTAATTGATCTAGAAATGAAAACCTGAAGAGGGCAGAAGGAAGAGTTGTAAGGCAAAATGAGAAAACCTGCAGGGCTCAGAGATAGCAGACCAACACACCAAGTTGAAAGCTTGTTCCTTAGATGGTTAGTTTGCTTTTAGAAACAGCCAAATTTCACAGACTCACAGAATTATTGAGGCTGGAAAAGACCTCTGAGATCATTAAGTCCAGACTTTGACCTAACACTACCCCACTGGTTAAACCAGAGCACTAAGTGCCACTCCAGTCTCTCCTTAAGCACCTCCAGGGATGGTGACTCCACTGATTCCCTGGACAGTCCATTCCAATTCTGATCCCCCTGTTTGTGAGGAAGTGGAAATGCTTCCTGATCTCCAACCCAAACCTCCCCTGGAGCAGCTTCAGGCCATGCTCTCTTGTCCAACTCTGTGTGTCCCCCCCCTGCTTCCAAAATACCACTGCTCTAACCCAAGACAAATATTTTTTAGCACACATACACAACCCTAAGAGATAGATGCTGAAAATTAATCTTTGTGGGAGAAACCTTTTCTCCATGAAAAAAAAAAAAAAAGCCAGACTACAATACTTTTCATTGGAAGCATCAGAGCACTGACTTTTTTTACTTGAGAAGCTGAGACAATGCCACAGGATTTCCTGAGTCTGTCTCTTAGAAAAAAGCTTCTCTCTACATAAATGGAATTATAATGAGTCCTGCATATTTTTTTTTATTTGCAATAGCATGTGTTTGTAAAAGATGCCTTGGAAAGTCCTGGGTGTATATCTGTGGTTGCACTGTCACTTTTTGCATAGTTTTTCTCAAGAAGAGTCTTTAAAAACAGTCATAAAGCCAGCACATAAAATAATTAGCGCTTTGCAGAGCTAAGCAGCCATAAGACCTACTACATTTTACACTTAAGAATGTTTAGCATTTTATGGGCTGTTTTCTTATGTTCTGTACTCCAGAAATTTCCCTCATTCACTGAGACATCTGTGTCAGCATCTAAAAATCAGATACCTTAGCTAAGACTGCTTAGGGAATAACAGCAAGCATATTTGCATCATGTTCAGTTACTCAGTTCATAATTCCCCAGTTGAGAAACTCAGTTATTTTAACCTAGCTATTCTAGTTAGCTATCTGCATTTTCTAATATAAAATAGCCTTTTTAATGGTCTGAAACCTATTCTACTATGGCACAGATTAAGAACTAGGAGTTTCAATACCAAACATTACCAAGCAACATTTTTTCTGATTAGGATCTGCTGCGAGTAGGGAGGATGCATGAAGAATAATAATACATTATTCCTAGCAAACATGCAATTTTATATTCCTTACAAAAATATGTTTAAAGTGTCCTAGTCGTGCTTTTTCAGGCTCTGCATGGATCATCAGCCATCTTGTGGGTGGCTGAATGATAAAGACACATTTATGCATCCCTGTTGAAATTAATTAAGAGTATAAATGTTTAAAAAGAGTTTCCCATTTCATAAAGTCTAGTAATTGAATACTGAGCAGATACTTGAACCTGATAGATGAACAGAGCCTGAATTTGTGAACTGTAAAATTGTAGCTGAAGGTTTGGGTTTGCCCCAAGTTGCCCTAAGGACAGCCCTTCATTGCTATTGAGCTGCCTCATTCCTCACCCTCTCACTGCAACACCTCCTTGTCTTATTCTTAACAAAACAATCCACTCCTAAAAAGTAATGACCCTATCTGGGCTCCAGCTATCAACTAAAAATATGTTTTATATTGTTACCTGGTCAACAAAGTCTCTAAGAATCTCCCTTTCTTCCTATACGAACACTTGAGAAATATCTAGCCCTGAAGATTTTAATTTCTATTTTATCATAAATAAAGGAGTTATGTTTTCTTAGAAGAAAATGCCAGTCTTCAGGCAAAAGCACAGCAGAACATCAGGGCCAGGGCTGATCCAGGCAATAACCACCTGAGGACAGGATGGAGAACTGGCAGACTGAACACAGCATGGGGAGAGTGGGGACCCTGACACTTGAGCTGCAATGGAGCCGTGCCCTTGGGCAAGCAGGTTGGGGGCTGGAGTAGCCACTCACTGCAATCAAGGCTCATAAATGCCCTCGGGGCTGAGGACTTAATGCAGCCCAGGAGAACTGAAGTGCCAGGGCAGGGGGTTGCCTTTTTCCTAGAGTTAAATATTATGAAAGTTTGAAATTATCTATTTGGGAGTTAAAAAAAAAGAACTAATTAGTCCATGATGGAAGAACCTCTGAATGACAGTTATCTGTTCTCCATCAAGAGAGGTGAAACTTGTTAATTTGTCTTATTTTAATCAGGATCAAGTACATATGACAAACTGTTTCAAATCATTGCTTCTCAGGGGGTTGATGACAGTCTCACAGATACATCTGTTCTTTAGTTCATTAGTAAGTTTCTAAAAAAAGAAAGATGGATCCTCTTCCATTTTCTTAAAAGAATACATTCCTTCATCAAGACAGATATTGTATATGTAGGACTGGGTAATTCATTCCTTCCTTTTTCCTCAGACATGGAAACTCAATCTGTCCAAGGGTAATATTAATCATGAATAATCATTCAGCAAAAAGCTGAACTGTGTCCTGCCCCTGGCATGTGAAAAAAAAAGATGTATAAGCAAAGATTACTTGCAACTTATAAAAGATTACTTGCAAAAGATTACTTGCACTTACTATATTTGTGCTCAAAGTTAGAATCTAGGAGACATACACACAGCTTTTTTTGTTGTTGTTGTTATCAGACTGCCTCAAAATATTCTCATACTATAATTTTTCACCTTCCTCACACTATGGTTTTTGTTAGGAATTCACTAAAGTGATTACTATGGGAGTGAGGCCAGTCTGGTTCTAAAATGAAGAATGATTCTTTTGAAATTACTGCAAGTTGTAAATTGGGTGATAAAGTACATCAGAGAAACAAGAAATTTATGGTCAAAGCAGAGTTGGGTCTCAGAAGGTGGTTCAGTTTCTCTGAGCATTTAGCATTTTTTTTTAGGTATTTTAAATGATTTTTTCTGTCACTGTTCCTATAACATAAGGTTAATACTTTCTCCTGTCTTTAGGATTTTCTTTTTTCAGTTTCTAAGGTCTTTAAGGCAAGGACTGTTCACACAATTTCTAGTACAAATGGCTGCTGATTTAACTTCTGGCTTCTGAGGTTCTTTTGTCATCCAAATGATGATGCTAATCATATTGAGTGAGTCTCCAGAAACAGGGCATTTTAGATGTCTGATGTAAATCAAAAAAAGGAGGGGAAAAAAACAACCTTATAAACCTGGCTGTTCTAAAAAAAAAACCAAAACTATGCACTTTTTATTCTTCTTTAGGTGCCTCCTTTAGTTTGTAATGACTGGCAAACTAACGGATCTCTGGCAAAGGAAGACTTTGCATCACTCAATTCTTTGAAAATCTAGTCAGATTACAGGATTTTTGCCTTCTTTCTTTCTTTTTCCTTAACACATTAAAATGTTTCTTTTCCATTTCACTCTCTTTTTCATTTCTGTCTCCCACTGCTTTAGACAATAAGAGGCTTATATCACAACCACAGATAAATTAAAATTACTGATGTGAGGTTATAGATGCACACAAGAACAAAAGGCCTGATGTCTGAAAAGAAAGAAGTGCTTTAAATTATTCAGAGCACTTCTTTTCCTGTCTATGTTTTTTTTGAGAGCAGGTGAAAAAAGTGATGAATGAATATGAACACTGCATGAGCAATCTGACAGCGTCAGACCCAGTGTTAGTGCCATGTGCATTTTCCTCTTTTGATCACCCAGTTCAAAACTTGTTCAGTTCTTTTTAAATAGTTTACCTCTTTTTTCTTAAATGCAGAACTTAGAGATTGTCCTCTAATTCCACTTCAGAAATTCCTGCAGCAGCACACCTCAGTGCCTACACGGTGTATACCCATGAGAATCATAATGTTTTCCAAACTTTTTTTTTTTTAACCTTGATAGCAGTGTAAAGGAGAATCCAGTATCTTCAAAGTAATGGAAAAAAAAACAGGAGTAGAACTAGAACTTTTACAGTTACTCCCTTCCACTTGAATTAAAAAGCAAAGAGTAAAAATATTTTTTCCTTACAGGTACTATCAAAGCAACACAGCACCAAAAAGATTAAAAAAAAAAAAAAAAAAAGTTCATAGTGCACTTGAAGATGTCATCTCAGCCAAAATCCTTGATTTTTTGAACAAGAAAAAAATTATGGATAAGGATGTCTGGGGCGTGTGCACATGTGCTCATTCAGGTAAAATGAGATTACACTTTATGTACATGATCTGTACGAGTATAAGTATCAAGCTCTGTTTCTTGCTATATGTACAAGCAGAAAATTGTGCTCTTTCCCCTTCTTTTTTGCTGAAGGCTGGAAAACAATGCCACCATATTTCTTCCCACAAAGTGCAGGACTTTTAAGAAAATTTATTGTGATCACATCTCTCCTTTTTGTTAGCTATACCTTCAGAGCACAGGGCAAATGTTAGGGCAGTATCAGTTGCCAGAACCAATGTGCAGAAATGGAGAAAGACTTTCTTGTAACTGACTGACAACTGGGCACAGTTCAAGGATAACAACAACAACATGTGAAACTGAGCAAATTAATTTAAACGTGAACTTTAGAAGATAATTTCCAAAGATTAAAGCTTTCTAAAAACACTTAATTACTCCCAATTTTGTGATCAGCTGTTCATAAGCTGTTCTGACCTATTTCAGATAGTGTAGAGAGAAAGATACATGTTTACAGAAGCAGGATTATAGAATATTTTTCCTGCCAGGCATACATTAATGCCATTCTTTTCTAAATTAAAATGAAAATCAGCAATATTATATACATATATGAAAATATATACATAAAACAGAACACATATAGACAAATAATATCTATATGAAAGCTTTAAATAGTTGCTTCTTTTTACTGATGTGGCCAAGGCCACACAGGTTCAAAAAAAATTTCATACTTTATATTCCAGCTATCCTTCCTTGGATGTTTAAGGTTTCAGCTGTATTCCCAACAACAATGCTAGAGCTCAATCATGTGGGACAGAAGGTCAGTTTTCTAATACATAATTTTGATAATACTAAGAACTCAAGGGGTTCAGTCTTCTTCATAACTCAGTTTAAAACAGGCACACAGGATGCTAAAGAATATGGTGAAATTGCCTTGACTATGAATTTGTTTAGTTTTGTAATACAGAGAAATGTTTCCCTCTTTTTTCATGATGTTTTACAAATACATTTGGATTTGATTTTCTCTTAGTTTATGCTTTTTAATTGGTTGACATGAAATCACAGAATCACCTAAATTGGAAAGACCTCCAAGATCATCAAGTGCAATGAAAATTAAACTAAAAAGTGTTAACCTAACACTGACAAGTCCCTAACTAAACCATATCTTTAAGGTACTATTTCTAAATGACTCTGAAATGCCTCCAGGGATGGTGACTCTACCACTGCAGCAGCTTTTTGCAATGTCTGATAACCCTTTTGGTGAAGCAAGTCTTCCTAACATCCAACATAAACCTCCCCTGGTGCAACTTGAGGCCATTACCTCTTGTCCTATCACTTGTAACTTCATTGAACTGGTTGATCCCTAACAACCTCCTTTAAGGTAGCTGTAGAGAGTGCCACAGTCTCCTTTTCTCTAGGCTAAACAACCCCAGCTCCCTCAGCTGCTCTTCAGAAGATCTGTGCTCCAAACCCTCCATCAGCTTTCTTGCCCTTCTTCAGACATGCTCGAGTAGCTCCGTGTCCTTTCTGTAGTGAGGGGCCCAAAACTGAACACAATACTTGAGATGCAGCCTCACCGCTGCAGAGTACAAGGGTAAGATCTTCTCCCTGGTCCTGCTGGCCCCACTGTGCCTTATTTTTCCTTAAATGCTGTTAAGACTGATGGCTTTTGACAACAATTTTCTACCTACTTTTCATAATTTTCCACTGCAGTTGCAAGTAGATGCAAACTCAGTTCCTCAGTGACTCTTGTGATTCCTCCAAAGCTATACACTGGTGTTAATTTTTCACCCCTTAAAGAGTTTTTAACTTTTCTGGTTTTACTTCTGCTTTGCAGCTTACTCCCTCCAATAAGCCTAACTATAACTGTGCTGAGAACCAGATCAGTGGAGAGAGCCCAGCCTAGGAAAAACCTCCATCAGCAGTGAAAAGCAGGTTAGAATACCTAAAGGAATTCCCCTCCATTGCCAGTGCATACATAGGAAGTCTGAAAGGAAAGCATAATGCAGAAGCTATCATCCATGCATAATAGACAGCCTGGGGAGTGCATGTTATAAAGAATACTATATGCAAAGAAACAGTGTCCATAAATAAATTGTTGGCCTCTGTCATTTCCTTGTCACACAAGGACCATACAGTTGTCTGTTTCTCCCATTGTCAGTCCCCAGTAGTCACCACTAACAGAAACCTTCTATTCATCTTATTTAATGTGACTTTGGATCCAGTGCTCAATAGAAACAAAGAAAAGAATTATCTATACTTCCATGGTTTTGGATAAGATTCTTTCAGCTGGAAAATAATATATATCACATAACACAGGAAGTACCAGAAGCTTATCCTGCAGCAATATTCTGCCTGTATTTGTTGAACTGGTTTCTTTTTGACTCTGTTGCTAATATTTTGTTCCTTCTGGCAGAAAATGTGAACTAAATCCCACTACAATGAATGAATGAAAACTCTGCTGGCTAAAATAATGATAGTTTTATAACATTTCTCATTGATATATCAGTGTAATTATCTTTATTTTTCAGGGCAAAAAGAGGCATGGGGAAGAGATGTGTTTTATCCATAAGGCTGACAGCAAAGGCAAAGAATTCCAGAGTCTAAATCCAGGGATTTATTTTCTCCTTCTTTTGGAAGAATCTGTCAATCAAGTGAGATAATCTTCTCTTTGTCGTTTTACATACTGTTTTCTCACATAGATTGAATTCATATTTTACATTATAACTTCAACTATTGCAGTATAAACTATCAGAACGCTAATGTCATTTTTCCTGATACAATTTAAAAAAAAAAAAATCCTACCAGATCAATTTTCTGCAAAGTATATCAAATACTACCATAATATGAAGCTGTAAAAACAGATTCTGGAGCCCAGGATAGGATTATTCAGTGAAAATCTGTCAGGATACAAATGAATCTTTCTGCTCACAGGTTTTGCTATTTGCTCTCTTGGCTTGTTTTTACTTCACAAAGTGTACTTTTGATTAGTTAAGGAGTTAAGAAGGGCAAAGTTTCTCATTTTACTATTGCATGTAGGATGCATACGTATGTAACTGAAACATAATTTCTAGGCAGATCACTGACACCTAATGAATAACTCATTTTTGATAGAGTACATGTATACTGAAACATCTCATGGTGTATATGTTCCTCAAGAGCTACAATTTAATTAAAGCAGTGGCTCTCCATACAATTATTTAATCATAAAGAAATTTGAATTACTAGTGTAGTTAAGCTTTCTCATCCCAGAAACCAGGGATTCCCCTTTCCTTGTCTCTCCCCAAAAATTATTTGTCTGATTTCACAGAGCATTAATTCAGCTCAATATATATCTAACTGTGATGGCTCCATTTTCTCTCATTTAAGACTTTTGCTTTATTTTAGAAATTGCATGATGCTTTTCTGTTTAATGTTTACTTGTATTACATATGATTATCCTTGTTTGCAACAACCGAAAATCACGCTTGATTTACCTTTCTCCTGGCTTTTTAAATTATTGCAGGGTGCAAACACATCAGATCCAGGGCACTGAAGAAGGTCAAAGCAATGACAGCCTTCAGGGCTCTGCCAGTGAATGCTAAATTGCCCACTCATCACTCCTCACTACCACAAGCTCATCCAGAAAATACAGCCATGGCATAATGGAAGCAGTGCTTGAATAAGCTTTAGACCTTTTTTCATCACTCCCAGCTTTCCAAATTTTACAGCTAAGGCCTGATTTTCTCAGCAGTGAGCATCTTCTCCTCATCCTGACTTGCAGAGAAATTTCTATTTGAGAATATAACTCCTAGAATTCCAACTTCTCCCCACGTAACAAGAAAGGTCTCTTACTGGACAGCCTGCAGGCTTGATGGTCAGCAGCACTGCCTGGTGAAGCATAATGATACTAGGGTGAAGGAAAGGAATATATGGAAACCAGACTCTAAAATAGGTTTATTTTTTGGCCCTGACAGCAGTATCTAGTACAGTCCTTACCAGCATAGACCAGGCTGTTCCCTTTATCTTAGGCTGATGAAACAGAAAGCCTGCAGGTATTAAATAGGAAGGTGTCTTGTTCCTTGTGATACTTTTGTTTCTTTTGTTTATGAAAAGAAACCACACAATATTTGTTCTCTGTGTCATGCCCGCCACAAAAAACCCCACACATTTTATGAGTTTTCTCTTACTTTCCTGTCTTGGAAGTGCATAAAACAGATATTCTATAGCAACAGGGATAAAACACTTCATCAAGACCTTAAATTAAGTTTGTGCTTACATTCTTTTAAATGGAGACTTACATTTAAAAGGAAAAAGTGGATGTTGGAAAAAAGTTATATTGAAAATGGATAATTGTGAGATTACACATGTCCTGGGTATGTCTGATTTCAATATCACTTTCATCCATCTTGGGCCACATTGGAAAATCTTACATTAAGCAGTACCTTGTCTCACTAAGGTAAGCTAAGATACTGACGGGCTTGAGTGAGTGTTTCACAGAATGTAGCGATTTATAAACAGTATTTTCCTTCAAGTATGGATACCACAAAAATAAGTAGACTTGGACAACTTAATTCTTATTGTCTAATGCATAATTGCCAGCAACAAAAACGTTGCTTTCATTCTACACTGCACTCAAGAAATCTCCTCAGCATCAGATGCTGCTCCAGGTGACAATGCCTGGTAGTACTAGAAGGCTGGAATCGCACAGGGGTCACTACAGACATCATTTGAGAGCTGTGAAGTTGTGCAAGTGTAGCTGAGAGCACAATTTAGCTCACAGAATACTTGTTTGTGGTGACCAAGTATAATGCAGAGAAGCTAGCATGGATGGTAGGGTCTAAAGCTGAGTTTTAAGTATTGGCAGCTGGTAAAAGAAGAGTTTTCAAGAGCAACATGCTGACATAAGGTATGGAAGTTCAAAACTCAGTGATCCACATCCTTTTATATCAATATGTCATGGCCTTTTGTGCCTCTTTTCATGGTTGAACTGCATTTTTAAAAAACTGAAAAGGAGATTTAAAGTGCCAAATACGGAGACTTCACCAAAACCATGAAAACAGTTCTTAAAGTAAAAATTAATCAAGAGTTTTCTTAATTTGGTCATCATTCTAACACAGTGCTACTTTCAGAATGGCATATATTGGTTTTCACCATGTTTCTGAATACTTTCTGAAAAAGAAATATTTCTTCTTTCTGTCTAGCCTTGAACATACATATTTATTTAAGTATATAAATATTTTCAGTTTATATTTCAACAACTTCTTGTTCTACCTGCTGGTTCAGATTCTGTTTTACCCTAACTTTGATATAGTTTGGATTGCTATAATTATTTTATCACCAATTGAGAGTACAATGGTTGTATAAAAGCAGTCAGCATTTAGGTCTTGAAGTGTAAGCGTGAAAAGGATTTTATCCATGAAAAGAAAGAAATGGCTGAAGTTAGGTTTTTTTAATGTCGCTGTTATGCGACAAAAATGATTGTTTAATGCTCAAAAAACCTGAAATAGGATAAGTGCTCCTAAGCCTCAAAAACTAGAAAAAGTTAGAAGGAAAGTATTAATTTTCCCACATTGACATCATCTATAACAAACTCCAGCCCTCCTTTCATTTCCAGCTCCATTAGGTTGTCAAAAGCTCTAGATATGCAAACCTCATAGAACCTGGACTACAAAACAAAACTTCCATGATTTCCTTGTCCACAGCATCATCACCTGCATCAAGGGAGCAGTATAAGCAGATGCCACACAGTCCCCTGCATGTCTTAGGTCATTCTGCCACAACTTTCTGCAAGGCTTTGTGCAAACCTGCTGCACTCTTCACTTTTGTACCTTTTTTCTTCTACCCTAGCTTTTGCTGTTCAGTTTGCACTGCAGCATATTGGTCATCAAATTAAAATTCATCAAGTTTCTGTATGAGATACTTGTCTTTACACACAAGTGATAATATGTGTTCTGCCAATGCACTCACTATGTAATTGATATTACAAGAAACAGCACATATGTAAAACATGAATGAGAAGTCCCAGAGATTTTCTCTCGAAAGGAATAGGGCAACCCCTCCTATCTCAAAAAGAAAAACCAAAACAATAAAGCTGTCACTAAAATAATTGGGTTTTAAGCTCTTTGTCTCTCTGTATCAATTAATTTGAATTAAATCCCATTAATATTTCACTTAGTGTTCAAAATTTCAGTTTTTGTGGTTGAGAGGGTGGGCTGTCATTTCAATGAAGATTTTTTTCAAAATGAAGGTTCAAAGCTGCTTCATACACTGAATACTTTAATGTGGGTGCTGCACTCTAGCAAGTTGAAAAGAAATCTCATTAGAGAGGATTCCAGAAAAAAAAAAGCACCATCACTGCTAGTGCTAATTAGCAGGGATTTTTTGCTTTTTCAAAAGAAGTTTCCAAACTGAAAGAGTAGATGGATTACTTTACCCAAGTGGTATTCTTCCAGGTCTGGGCGAGACACCTTGTGAGTACAGTGCTAGATCTTATTTTGATCCAACAGCTAAACAGCCTGCCAATTTCTTAATCCATCAATAGTCATAAATAAAGGTCTGCAACTCTGTAGTAACCATATCAGGAAACAAAATAAATGTAACATGTAATTGAACTCTCTTTCAAATTTAACTGAATGTGTGCAGAGCACTCAGTCAGAATTCTAAAATCTGATCTGTATTTTAAAAATAGTCTGTGTGATGTCCTAAGATAGTAATGCATTTAATCCACACTGTTAATGATTACTTGCTAGATATGCAGACATCTTTTAGCCATGAGAAAACTGAGTGAATATTGCTGCATGCTGGATAGAGGAGACACAAGGAATGGACCACAGAGTCAGTGCAAAGGAAAACTCTCATCTGAGTTAGAAAAGAAAAAGAAAGATTTCTGAAGCAGGCTATGACTTTAAACCATCATCAAGGCTTTCTCTTATTCACTTTATTTTGGATTATAGAAAGGGACAAACAAATAATCAAAGACACAGCATACACTGAAACACTCAAAAAAAATTAGAAACTACAAAATCCATCCAACCTGTCAGGGTTCATAATCACCTGTACCACATCTGCTTCTGTTAATTTATATTTTCTTTAAACATACACAATCATACACAAAGAAAACCTATGATAATCCATGATTCCTGATTTCCAAATAATATGCTAACAATAACAATGTTCTTGGTCTTTCTCAGTCTCATCTCCATAGCTCTCAGAACCTTTAGGAAGCATGCCCAAATGCATCCAGGTTATCATTCAAATGTTAATCTACACAAAATGTGCAAAACCATCCTATATTACATGAAAATATCTGTAGTTCTTGGAGAGATAAAAACAGTGTGTCAGTGCAAAATATTTAATCATGAGAACATGTGTGAAGGTAATTATATAGTCGATACTCGGTCGTGTGCATTTTTGATTCTCTAGTCAAACAAAAGGGATGTAGGAAACTGGAAACTGTAGATTTCTGTTAAAGTCATTTAGATGTCTCTCCTGTGGATACCCATTATTTCAGAAAATATACATCCTTTTCAGCTTGCCCATAACTGAGGTTTTTTTGATCAGGTTTTGCCAGCTGTAGGCAAACTCCTGAAAGGAGTTCTTACTTTAAACTTAACTGGTGGGAAACAAGACAGAAGGCCTCTTAATGGTGGTTGTACTTTGTTGACAAAGCCTTGAAAGATATCTGTTGCTATATGAAAAATAATGTGTATTCATCCAAATTAGGCAGCCTATATTGCTTAGTGAAAACCTTTGATAACGGTATCTAAATGCTCTAATATTTTCTTGGCTATCTTTCACCTTGATAGTAATACACTTCAGCTGTCCTTTTAAGGACAGCCACTCTGAATTAATTTTATTGGAATTTAATATCTCTTGATGTTCATTCAAAAGAAAACGAAGTTTAACAATAAGAAATAAAGTTTCACTGAGGCTGACAGAAAAACTTTCACAGAAGCAGAGTAGACAATGATATCTTCTTGGAGGTTAGAAACATATTTTGCTGTGAACAGTTCTCATTTCTTAAATGCTTTAAGCTGTGTTTAATGGGATTCATCTCTATCAAGTTCTCTTATCTCTTTCTTTTTCATGTGTTTCACAAACTGCAGTACATATATAGGTGGTTCTGAACTAAATCATTTGACTATGAAGTTCATTACTGGCTTTTGATTGCTTCAGTAACTGCTATAGGCATGCTCTGCTTGAGTGCTGGTGCAGAAGATGGGATAGGTGTAAACATTTGAAAGAAAGAAGATATGAGAGCATTTGTTTTAACAGAGACATAATCAGTAGAGGCAATAAAATGCCAATGTTGATTAGGAGTTTGAAAGCCAAATAAAAGCCTGCGGGGGCAAGCTGAATATTTCCACCACTCACACTACAACACAGCACTTGTGTGTGGTGAGAGGTGAGTAGGGAGGTTTTAAGCATGACCTTTTCATCATGAACAGGCCTGTAAGCTTTCTTGGTGGTAAACAAAGCAAGGAACTGAAAAAAGATGAGAAATCACATAACTTTTCCTAAATCTTGTTTTGATTTCTAAACCTGTAAGGTGCTTTCTCATCACTGATGTTTGATGTAATTGTGTATCCCAGAGCTGAGAACCAAATTTATCATGTGGCCTTATTCAGACTGCTCAGACTGAACTTCTCATCTTTAGCTACTAAAAAAGTAAAAGCAGAAAACTCAATGCACATGGGAAATGCATTAGATGAAAATACAGTAGAAAGTTAGACCATTGGATATGAAATCTGAGACAAAATTTTAGTACTCCAGACACCTAAAGAACCTGGTGACTAATTCTACCTGTGTCATTTGAATAGACCCACAAAATGACCTGGAGGTGTCTCATAGTCTCTCTGCACTGCAACTACTGAAAACTGAATGAGAAAATCAAAAAATAACTTCTGTCTTCTCTGGAAGTCTTTCATGCTTCCATGCTTCCTCTTCCTCTTTACTCATGGTGTCTGAGCCATTGCACATAAGCATGTAGCAAATAGAAATCCTTTCATGCTTCCCAGGGAAATTGCTTTCAGCAGTATTTAATAACAATATCCTCCATGGCTCCAGTTTTGTGCAGTCTTCCTACTTGCTGAGCCAAAAAGGAATGTACCTTTCCTGTCTCTGAACTCCGTATTTAACTGAGACACTGAGGACGCTCAAGGGAGGAATTTGCACTTTCTCAGAATTGCACTGTTTGGGCAGAGAATGCCAATATTGCCAAAATTATTGCAGAATGTGGCTGGGAAATTTTCTGGTAGAGAGACTTTTTATTAGAGTGTCTTTCAACAAAGTAGCAGTAGAGATGCTTCATTTTGACTCATCCTTCTATATATTTTCTATTGGAAAACGCAATGTAACAAGCAGCTTTATGAGCACTGGAACTAATGGAGATCTTTCCAAGTATTTATGTTTCATGGGAGACCATAGCTAAGGAAAGCCTTGTGAAGATATCTCTTGTTAACCAACATGAGATCCTAATATGAGAGGAAAATCCAGATAATGATGGATTCTCTCTTTTTAAGAAAATATTTTGAACTTAATACAGGGAATAAAACTAAAAAAAAATAAAATAACATAAATGAAACTCTTTCCAAGATTAGGACATTCCCAGTTTTTTCTTCAACGTGGATTCTCAGGGATGTAACATTCATCGAGTTTTAACTTCATACTTTGCTGGAAAGTGGTAATTTGCCAGCCTATTTCACAAAATTTGCGGGAATTTAAATTATTAATTTTAAAACATTTTAAATTAAAAAAAAATTCAAATTATGGTTTAATGTGACACATAAGCTAAATATTATTTGTAGACTGATGATTAACTTAATTCCTTAGCAATGCAGAGAAAAAAAGTGAAGTGATATTAAGAAAAACAACACAGAAAAAACAGTATTTCCAGTGATGCTGCAACAGGACAGTTAATAAGGTCCAAATTAAATATTTCTTTTAAAAAAATCCAATTTTTAATTTTTCTTAAATTTGGTTTCAAATAGATCAAGAATTTTAACTGCAGTTTGTAATTTAACTTAAAACGAAAATCCAAAGTTTTAGGCAGGGTCACTATACGACTATCTGGTTATTGACCTTGACCATTAATTTTGCTTATTATGCCATTTCTGGTCTAAATGGTGTTGAGAATACACCTCTAAAACTAAAACTTATCTCTTAAACAACAATTCAATCTGCCTTTCTTTTCCAGCAGCATCTCATAGTTATTTAGAGAATAAGACAAATGCCTTATTTGTAAAGTGAAACAAATGACAAAAATAAATACATGCTTGCTTTTCTAAAGACTTCAGACTAGTTAATAGATAAATGACTGTAAGTCCACAAACATGAGGAAAGTAGAGGATGAGAAAGCTATTCATCCAAACTGTGGACAAGAAACAAGAGAATTCAAATTCAGATTTTGTAATTTCTCATCTCTTGCTTTAGATACCAGATTAGAGAATCACTGGGGAAGTGGTTATGGTCCATAGGGATATTATTTGATACCTTTCCCATCCTTGGAATTAATGTCATGCATTTTCATCAATAGTATCCAGGTAAGCATGGATTTCATTCAGTCAAGTAAAAAGAATACCCACAGATTGAGCAGTCACCAGGTAGCATTTGTTTCTATAGATGGGTCTGCCATTAAACAGTTTTTATCCCAAAAGGATGATATCAGCCATTACAGTGATTTTGTTATTCCATATTAAGGATGGTTGTCAAACCAATATTTGTGAAGAGCTGCAGAGGACCCTGGGCAGTAAGTTGCTTAGAGAGGAAGTCATGGGTCAAATTCAATGCAGGTAATTGAAGATGATGTAGCCAGGACTAAAACTATCCCAACATTATTATCCAATAATAGTCTTTCAACTTACAGTCATATAAGAATGAATTTTTCTTATTACAATAAATATCTCTCTGAAAACACAATCTCAGTGCTCAGTAGTGGTTAGAAAGCAAAGAGTGATAGAAAATGATTGAAAAGTAATAAAGACCAGAACAGACAATGTTATTATGCCACTGCATAAACTGAAGTCTGCTTCCTCCCAAAAACATACCACAGAGATGAGAAAGGTACAGGGAAAGGCTACAGGAATTATAAAATGTATGAAACAGTTTTTGTAAAGGGAGTGACTGAGTAGATTAGCATTTTTCTGTTGGAAAAAGAGACAGCTGAAGGCTGAATAGAGAGAGGTCTAATATTGTGAGTAGAAAGCAGACGGTGAATAGAGATTGATTGCTCACTGCTCCTAATACAAAGGGGGAAGTGAGTGAGAAAGGGGAAGAAATAAAACAAAATTTCTGGGCTAGGACTGGAGCAAACTTCTTTGCACGATATAGAATATTTCTTCATATAACATTTATTTAAGTTATGTAGTATCTAAGTTATTAAGTACTTTCCAAAGAACTCAGCAGATACTGAAAGACTACACTGGTTGAAAGAAACATTGCACAAAATCTACTAAAGATTTAATGCTCTAAAGAAATTCTCATTAAAAACAAAGTTCTCTTTTTCAGGACATTTGACTCAGAAATCACCCAAAACTAGGATATCCAGAGGACATATTTGATTTATCTTACACTCTTACATATTTGGTCTTATCTTGCACTCCTCCATAGGCTGATGGCCACAGTCACAGCAATAAGATGCTGGATTAGGCTGGCCTTAGTTTGACTCTGTCCTTGTTTCTAGATTGAAATTCTCCTAAGAGCCATAGGTATTACTCAGATAGCAGTTACCCAGTTCTTTTTTCTCACACTTCAAATTTAGATAACAGAAAAACATTCAGTAGAACAGCCTTTTCTATCATTATTTGTCTGTGTGAGAAAGAGAAAAATATAATAAAAATAAATAAATAATTTTTTTTTAAAAAATTAAAAAAAATAGAGAGGGGTGGGGAGACAAGTTTCTGGTGCTTCCAGCAGAATAAGAGTCTGTTATCCCCTTTACCAGGAAAAATTGCAAGTCAGATTATCAACTGGGTAAATTGGAATAGCCTTTTGCAATCAAAGGAACTGTACTATTTAGTGTAGCAGAGGATTTAACCTTCATTTCTTAAGCCTTAGAACAGCTCTCATGTTTGCAAAAGGATGTTGCCGACATATGGTACACTGCAAAATTTTCTCATTTGTCCAGCTGATTACACTTCTCACTGTAAATCAGATCTCAGATCCATCTACTCTCTTGCCCATCAATTCTGCTCCAAGCCTGAACTTTTCTGCCCCTTGACCCTGTTTTGCCACAGTTCATCGTAATTCTTTTACTTGTGCATCTCCATCTATCTTACAATTTCTCTCTCCTTTCTTACTTCAGTCGTCTGTACTATAAAAATATCCACTAAATTCATGTGCTGCATAGTGTGCCAAGTTACCTCATGAAGGACACTCCATAAAAAGCTGTTCAGACAATTGTATCAACTACACAGTTTATATGAAACTATTTTTGTGCTTCAATATGTGAACAACAAGCAGGATTATTTTAAGTAAAAGTTTATCCTAAAAATAGAAAAACAAAAAAAAAAAAAAAAAAAAGGAAAAAAGGTGTTACCGTTGTTAGTGTTGATGCTGTACTGAAGTAGTCTTGGGAATAATCAACAAGTGAACATTGAATTCCTGGCTTTGCAAACAGGCAGCCTGCACCAGAAGGAAGTAAAGCAGTCTTCAGACACTGTGTCTGTTTGCATCTTAAACTCTTCTGAGCTGGCAATTTTCTTTATGTAAATCAGTGTGTTTTCTACATCTACTTATCACATCTTATTTGGGGAGCAGGTGGTAATTGGAAAGTTTGGTTGATTTCTATTTTCCTCTATTTCCTCAATTTTCTATTTACCTCCTCTGCATCTTTCCTATGGGAAGAAATACAGCTACAGGCAAACAGACTAAGATATTCCACCTGCTCCGTTAAATTTTGTAAGGTGAGTAAAGTGGTATAACAAATTACTGTAAAACCCACTTTAATGATCCTTTTTCTAGTTTCACCTTTTATAAGGACAGACAGTTTTTATAGAAGTTATTTTATACTGGGTATGTAGGTATGTAAAATGTGGCTAAAGAATATTTGAGTTACAGTCCTAATGGGATTAACAAATTTAATTTTCTGTCCCGTTGATGTTTATATCTTTGGTGGAGAGCATTAAGTTCAGTGGTTCAAAGCTTTTAGATAAGAAGCAGGATGAACCATTCCAACGGGGAACAGCACAACATGGCAAGAGCAGGGTGGGAGACCCAGGGGTGGGAGAGCATCCCTCTCCTGTGGCTGCATGGTGTGTGAGTAACCAAAAACACAATCCCAGGAGTAGCAGAGCCCTCTGGTACAGGGGTTGGTAGTCCCCAGGCCAAGTGCATTGAAGGCTTTTCACAGTGCATCACCACATCAGGTCTCAGGACCTCCTGGCATGAAAACTTCCTTGTTCACTCACTTGTAAATTCACCCCCTACAAAGTGCAGCCCTGCAACATGCCTGAACTCTGTACCACAGGTAAGCACAGGCAGACCCAGCAGGACAGCTAGAGATGTTCAGCTAGCAGAAAGAGTAACAACTGCTTCAGCACTGAGAACTGCATGAGCTGATTAACCTTCTTGCTTTTTGAGGAGAAATGAGCCTTTGCAGAGCTCCTGCAGACAGACTGCACCTCACACCAGGACAGTTTGGGTGTGTAAAGTCCAACAGGGGATAGGTTCTGTAGTCGATTCAACACATCCATGTTGGTGCAATGCAGCTTTGTTTACCTTGAACTATGCTATCCTAGGCTTATGGAGAAAAAAATATATATATACAAGTATAGGGAACTTAAGTGAGATTTTCCAGTAGTAACATGGCAGGGATTTGATTCTGCACCAGGCCTCTTAGAGGGAGGAAGGGATGGAAGGGCAGGAAAGCCTCCCAGCCTTTACCCCACTTGGGCTGGATGGCAAATTCAGCTCAAGGCATGTGTTGTGACTTTAGTGGATCCTGTGTGAAACATCAGTTTTACACCACAACTGAATTACAAGACAAAATGGGATTTATTTTTTTAGTCAACTGATGAAAATACCTGGGGCCAGGTAATATTTTACAGCCGGTTTTGCCAGCAGTAAGAAGATTCATACTCACTTGAGCACTCTGTGCCCCAGAGATTTGACTCACACCTGTTTTGTTTCATGTAGGTTCTCAAAAAGAAAGAGGAAAAATAAAATAATATACTCGAGAGTTTAACCTCTGGGTCAGATTATAGGAGAGAAGGGAAAAAAAATCTACTTCAACAGGTTTAAGCAGTACAATAAATCTGTTCTGACAGATATTTGACAGCCATGTTTTTACTGACCTCTCTCTTTTTGAGGAGATGGGAAGGAAAGCAATGCTTATTGAAGGTCATTTTGGAACATAAAAGCAATAAAAACAATCAGAAAATTGCTATGGTTTTGTTGCAGCAGCTAAGGGGCCTGGCTGTGTCAGTTTAATAAGATATAAATTTAACTCACTGTATTTACTTTTCAAATCTGGCAGAATACTTACCTACACTTACTAAAAACCAAGATGCTTTAAAATATATATTGTATTCTAAAGGAAGTCTATCTCTACTAATGAATAATTATTTAAAAATACTCTTGAAAATGCAGTGCTTGGAAGCAATTCTAGAACACCTTTTCTGTGTCAGGAAATTACCAAGCAAAGTATGTTTTAAGACTAAGAAATTCTAATTAAAAATAGTTCATGAACATTTCAACAAGCCAGAAAAAAACAGGACATTCAGAGAAGAATCTCTCTGCCTGTGAAGCTGTACATCTCATTCAGCAAACAAATAGCATTTCCCTGTCAGCATTGTTGGTGCAGTTGAAGAATAAAGAAATACTGATTTACATCAGCTCATGTAAATAGAGATCCTGATCAAGATCCTTAGGAGTTTATTGTTATTTTAGTTTTTGACAGATGCATAATTTTACATGGAAAAAAACACTGCTATTGAAAAAGAAATATTAAATAATTACAGAGAAAATTTGAAAGCCATGGTGAATTCCTTCTTGTAGCATTTTAGCTAACACTGTAGTGTTACAGTGTCAGTTAAAAGGATGGTGAATTAAATAGCCAGGAAGAAATGTTCTTCTTTAAAAATACTTGTATTTGTAGATGCAAGAGGAACATAAGGGAAGAACAAGAATAATCCTGCTGGACCAAAACAAAGGTCTAGTTAACATCAAGCAGCATGTCCTTACAGTTAGAAGAAAAATAGATACAAAATAAAAGAATGGGAGAAGTATATTTGATCTGTAAGTACTCTCCAGCTTTCAGAAATTTTTAGCTTAAGGGCTTCCTGATTTGACTTTACTGGTTTCCATAGACAGAAGAAAAGACACCACATATTTTAGGAATCTGTAGCCATTCCTGCCTTTCCAGGCAATACAGTTTTAAAACCAGGGGAATCCCAGCATCACTGAAACACTGACTTTACTTAGGTAACAGAAGGGAATAAAAATAATTTCTCTAAGAGGCTGTATATGAAGTCACACCAAAGTCTTTCAAGAGTCCAAGAAAATTAGGTGCCCAAAACACTCCAGATTTCAGAGAAATATAGGATGCTTGCCTCCTCTGAATATTTTTAAATGATATTTCAGACACTTCTGATATTTATTTAGGACAAGAATATATTCATCAAACTGATGATGATTTATGAATTATTTTGCAGGCAGAATGGAAGCTTCTGTAGACCTGTCAAAAAACAGATGTGGAAAAGTGGACAACCTGGTTTTCTTAGCAGCGGTCACAGAAATATTCTCATAAATATCATTCTTTTGTGAGTGCTGCTCTTTAACTGTGAGGTAAACAAAGGTTATTTTTAGCCCAATACATGTACATTAAATGCCTCTAAAGCATATGTGGACTCTTTCCTAACTACAGTATTATCTCTTAAGTGATCTTTTTATACTTATTGGTCAAAAATGGCTTTATATAGTTATAATAAGAGCTAAATTTCTCTCCTAATTAAATCTGAATTAATATTACCTTTTCTTTTTTTTAATTTTCTTCTAGTATTTATATCTGAAATTCCTTTAAAGCCTATAATTTTGGAGTAATGAAAACTGACAGACAGATATAAGAAGAGGAAATTATACTGTAACTTGTGTTGCTTCTTTGGATAGCAAAAAGAATTAGATTACACAGAGTTAGAAAACTGATCCCTGAAACTTGTTCTTCAATCTTGGATAATGAGACAAAATTAATACATACTTGGAAAAATTCATATTTTGAATTGTTTTGTTAGTATCAGAATGACATGAATGTCATCAAGCAGCCATTTAACAACAAAGGTAGCTCTTGACTTTCCAAATTACGTTTTCAAACTTCACCACATACATTTCTTCTTGAACTCATTAGGGGAGTTGTGATGGATACAATTTCATTTTGCTATACTCTAAAGGCTGAGGATTTGATACAAGTGCTCCCTATGCCATGTTTCAAAGAAAGATGGAACACCTCAGGGGGCTCTTTTGCATCAGATTACAGTTTATTGTATAATTGTAGCTTATCAACTTTTTGTCATCATTTGCACTACTTAATTTTAAGCTTGCAGATTTCATTATACATAGCTTACTGTAACCTTGATAACTCTTTTCACTTTCTGTTGATGGTTCTTGAGCAGCTTGTAGTGCAACTAAAGGCAGAGTGCAAATATTTTATATATAAGGCAGAGTGATAAATATTTTATAACGGCATTTATTGTCACCTATTCATCATTCATACTGTTATGAATGAATACCTTATATGTATTAGCATGTTACATATGTTGTGCTTCTATTAACATATGCACATTATTAATCCTTCCTAAGTCATCCAGCATTGTACCAGTATAAAAAACAGATTGAAAAAGCTGCTGCATGTTCAAATGATTGCATCACAAAGCCATTAGGCTTTTGAAATGCCCATACATACCACATTTTGGTTGATACTAAGTCACAACATAAGGGAATGATATATTTATACAATGAGACTTACTGGAAAGTGTGACTAATTGTATAATATCCTGGCTAATACACCCTGTGGGGATCTACAAGTTTGTTAAAGTACTCCAAGTCTGTGAGGAAGAATAGGTAAATCAAATTATCATCTGTGTATGACTTTGACTCTTCTTTCTTCTTGTTAAAAAAATTTTTAATAGGGCTTGATTTAGTTCAGATTCACAGCTTATTTTAAATCAACCACAAAGCTAAATTTGTAATGGCTGTAAGTGTGGATAAAGCAAGTACTGAATGATCTACAGAAATCTGGGAAACAAGAGCAGACAGCATAGAAATGTTCAATATTAAGAATCATAGAAAGTAAAAAGCACAGATATAGCAAGAGCGAAGAAAGTAACAACACTAAAGTATTTTTTTACTGTATGATCTTACTTTTGCATACATATATCAAGATAATTTTCACATATAATAAATGCAATTAGGACAAAGGTATGAAAACTATAATCCTTGAGAAGATTTTTGTCAAAAACTTTTGACTACTATTCACCTCTCCAAAGTCATGGGATCTAAAGTTGTATGAATAATTGATGCTTCAATTCAGAGCTCTTACTTTCTCAATTTTTCTTGTCCAATGAATAATGCATTATTTTTGCACAGTGGGACACTTTAAATAGGAAAGATTAAGAGAAAACCATCTTCAAATACTCCATATCACTTGACTTGAAAAAGCAATATACCAAAGTTCCTGTCCCTGTCCTGAAATTGCCAGACAGCAGAGCTGAACCCATATTTCTCAGATGCTGAAAAATTGTGTGAGTAGAAGGATCATGGGTACCTCTACTTTAGATCTAGGAACTGTACCTGAGCATCTTGGAGAACCAGCTCTCAAAAAAAAAAACCAAAAAAACAAGTTGTTCCATTTTGAGTAATGCTGCTTCAATGTTTTCTAGATTTATAGCTTTACCTAAATTTGTTCCTTGAGTTTTGGCCAAGATGACAAACAATTTGTACTGCACTGAAATTCAATTTTTTGATGAATAAATTATTCCCAGAAAGATTTTGACCAGCTCTTGTGTGATCATATATTCATTATGAAATGGTCTACAGATGCTGTAATCTTTAACAGTCTTCATCTAGTAGTGATTTTACATATGTGTTAGTATATCATCTCTTTGCTTTCTAATATGTCTTCTAAGACATTATATTTTTGTCAGGATGACTAAGTGTTGCAGTCCTCAGACTTCTAGTATTCATTATTATTTGAAATCTTAATAAATCCATAAAATGAATTCATTTCTAAGGCATTCAGAAAGAAAAGACAAAAGATATTGCCTCTCAGGTCAAACACTATGTTTTCTGAATCCTCAAGCTGTTGAAATTAGTTTGTTTTAATTATAACTTTTAGTTTTAATATTATTTTTTAAATGCTTATTTGGCTTTTCCAAGCCTCAGACCTGTATCACCTTTATGTATGTTCCTTTTGATAGTAAAGCTGAGATTTCCAGATAACAGAAAACAGAGCTACTCAGCATAACTCATAATTATTCTCTATATGCTCTCTTTATATAAAGTGAAACAGAGTGACCAGGAAGAATTTGAAAGATCCATCCCAGAATATTTAGAGGCCACAGTATGTATGTTGCTTTTAATGAGTGAATAGCTCATATATAAATTCAGTGCTGGTTTAAAATACCCACTGTACTCATTAGCTGATAGGTGGCAAACCTGAATTCTATAAAATTGTCAGCACATTCCTAATTGTGGTGACAAAAGCTTCCTTATCATCTTAAGATTTTAATTCCAGTCACACTGGACTTTAGGTGATCAAGTTGTCAGAATACAAAAGCTCATAATATTTTGATTACTACTTTAAATCTACCTCAATCTTATCTAAACGGCAAGAGAAATTTTTCTTCTTTCTTTTTCCCCTCCTTTTTTTCATATTAACTATATGGCAAAGACTTATTCTAGTAAATGCATAACTAAAATGTTTCATCTGCTTGAGCAAATTTGTAAATTAGCTCCAAGTTTCACAGCCCACAAAAAGCACTCAAGCAGTAATGACAGTCTGAATGCTCTAGAATCTAGAGAGACCAGGAACTGGAGTTGAGAAAAGAAGGTCAGTGGGCTCTGCAACACATTGCTTCACTGCTCAGATGTCCAAAATAATGTGCATTAGATTTTAATTAACTTGTCCATGTAAGATGTGGCTTTATTTAATCATCTATGGCAAGCCATCACAATAGCTCAGCTCACATCTGCCTCTGAGACATATCACTGCAATATTGCTGGTTTTAAGCTTGTAATTAATATTCATCTCCTGAATTGCTCTTTATGAAGATTCTCAGCAGCCAGTCTGAACAAGGGAGTCCCCCTGAGCTTTCAGTTACTGTATTATTTTGAAAAGTTTACATATTTCGTTCACACTGTGAAAAGGAAATATGAGAAGGAAAAGCTATAGCTTTCTGAAATTATACTGCTTATTAATTGGGTAAAATGCTAAATAAAAATCCACTTAAATCCTTTTTATTAAGTTCAACAGACTGACTATAAAATAGATAATGCCTTTTAAGTCTCTTTATTCCCACCTTTCCTCAGGTGAGCCTCTTCCTACCTCCTTTACAGCAGATGCTTGTTAAACCCAAGAACTCAGTGACTTCATAGAATTAGAGCATTTGAAGAAAACAAAAGGTATTGTTTTTTTCCTCTTTCCTCTCCTTTCTTTGACAGAACTGGCTGAGTAGGAAAGTGAATTTACTTTTCTCCCCCTCCCTGCATAAAATCACAGAGTGCTGTATCCCTGTGGTGTGTACAGCTGGGCTTCCATTAACAGGAAACATTTCTAAGACATAAAAAACCTACATGTATTTTAGGGTATTCCTAAGATCATCTAAACTACTCTAAGCATGTCATGTGAGCATATTATTGAAGTGCTTCAATTCTGTAATACACTTGTTTTCTTGGTACCCTGTGTTTTAAGGTTCCTGCTTTCTCCCTTTTACAGAGGAACTGTTGAAAATTCACATTCATGAAGCATAAGAAAATCTGGGGCAGAACAGATTTCTGTTCTCAAGCCTGCTTCACAAAGTTATAGCAGACTCCAGTAATAGCAGACAACAACTAAAAAACATTTATCATAAATATTTTATCATAAAACCATAGCTTCAGGCTTCTAATCTCATTATCTAGTTTACATATTATTTTCTGTTATTATCTGACACTAATTAAACACATCTTCTAAACAGAACACCTGACAACCCATAGAAGTCCACCAATTTTATTCTCCTTATGCCCCCAGGAGAAAATGTGAGGTACATAACAAATGCTTCCCATCAAAACCAATATAAACCCCTATTCACCTAGCCTAGGATACAAATGATACAGAAGGACACAGAAGGATACAGAAGATAGGATACAAAAGAGGACACATCCTTTGGTTTAAAATGGACCTGGAAGTGATAAACAGGGATTCAAAATACATTTAGAGGCAAGCTTCAGAACAGGAGTGTTTTCCATGCCTCTTTCTTTCTAGGTATCACTTGAGTATCTGAATTCTCTTCTTTCTATACAGGATTTCCTAAGAAACCTATCTACCAGTGTGTGGTTTCCATCAGTTCATCTAGGAGTCTTGTTTGAGGAAATCACACCACAGGATTGACCGTCTGCTGTTATTCACTCTCTCAAACAATATCCAGTTTCTCATACAAATGCTTAATGCCTAGAATGAACAATTTTACCCCCTTTACATGTGTCACAGCAGATGGAGCTTTTTTCATTCTACTGTAACATGAATTTATGGT
The DNA here is from genome assembly GCA_023637945.1 of Phaethornis superciliosus. NCBI lineage: Eukaryota > Metazoa > Chordata > Aves > Apodiformes > Trochilidae > Phaethornis > Phaethornis superciliosus. Next base: position 6,933,888 of record JAJQWJ010000009.1, on the reverse strand, counting down.
AAGAGTGATGAATGTGACTAACTTCACAGTGCTGCTATGTCAGACTCTACATAGCCAAAGTCTCAACATTCATTTATAAAGGACTAAAATTCTGTTACTATAGTAACTGCAGTTTTACATGCTCTGTCTCTTCTGTCTTTAAAAGCTTTGCCACAATGCTGCTGCAAGATTTTTTTTTTCTCTCTGTAATGCTATAAATTATGAGTACCTCACCAAGCAGTCACATTTAAAGATTTTCAAACATTTATCTCATAAAAAACCCTCTACTCTCTAATTCTGCCTGTCCTGCAAGAGCTAAAACGATAGAGGAGTGACTTTAAATTGCTTGATTTAAAATTGTTAGGTCTGAACTTTATAAAAATAATGTGAAAACAAATTGGTACAGCAACTTTAAATTTTAATTTATAATGCACCAAATTGTAATGTTTAACATAGCACAACTGATATTTTAATTTTATAAAACTTCCATAAGCAAGACCCATTTTGTTAAGATATAAGATTCAAATCCTTCACAACTGTAAACTAGAATAAAACTATGCACATGTCTGAAGATAAGAATCTACAAATTTTGCAGAGTGCTACGAACAAAACTTCTTTTTATTAGTAAATTTTTGAAGTCTAAAACAGGCACCGCTTCAGTTCCCACTTCAAAAACATTCCTTTGGTATTGAAAATTTAGAAAGTGTTCAATTTGTTACATTTAAATACATGCATGGGATACTTCAGGTAAGTAGCAGGACTGCTCTGTGGCAGGACCTTACTGGTCAAACTCACAAGGTGTGAGAAAAAATTACATTAACCTGGGAACTGCCCAACAACCACTGCTGCTGCTGTGCAGTATCAACACCTACTGTGCCATGGCCCTACCTTTGCCTCTGATGCTGCTGCTCAGTTTTCTTCTGTAGTATGCAATGTTAGTAAGAAATAAAGAATGCATGTCTTGCAGCATTGTGTATTGTAATGTGAGAGGTAGTGCTTCACAAATACAAAAAAATAAACAAATCAAAAGAATATCTCTGAAAAGAACTCCATGTTCTCAGTCCTAAGATTTTTATATCTTTGTTCTTCCTCAAGAACTTCTTTCCCCTCTAATCTGTCATGTAGTTTACTGACTTGCCAACCTAGAGATCTGACAGTGGATAAATAGTTCAAGTTCTGGATCCCTTCCTGTATTTTTGACTTTTCCATCAGTTACAAGATTCTCTATGCTGCTACGACCACCATCCCTTTTAATGCATCAGCATAGAGGAGAATCCTTGCAGTAGCACTGTATCTCATTGTCTGAACAAAGAAACTGAGGAATGTGTCAACCTAAACCGAAAACTTAGTCCCCCATTTCTATATCTCCCTTCTGATTTTTGAGAAACACTTGATCAGGACTTAAAAATTCCTGACACTAAGAGGAGAGCTGCTGAGGAAAAAGGTTTTTTCCCATTATGAACCACCACAAATTCCTCTGATGAAGCCCTGGTCTCAGATGTTTGTATCAGACTTGTAAATGTAGTTGAGGTTTCATCTCAGGACCCTCTGCTCTCAGCTCTGGGACATGAATCATCTACTTCATGACTTCTGCTGCTGTTATTGCTTGCTCTGCTTTAAAGAAATCCTCATGTCCCAGAAATCTCATATTGTGCTACTTGTTAAAGTATAAATTAATTTAGTGCCCTCCTCACCATGTGCTGTTACCAGGTGTTTTGTCTTTCTGCCTGGAACAGGAAACGGAGTGTCTGGAATGGTTCTTCAGATATTCAGAGGTAGTTTTTTTCTGTAAAAAACGCTGACTTTGTACCAATGCTGTTCATAAGCTGCCTCCTAAGGCAGTGCTCTACTATCAGTTAAAAACTCTGAGAGTTTGAAATACTTTGTGACTGATAACTTGTATATTATTTCTTCACTCATCTATTGCTAGTCCTTGAGTCTGTATCTTTCAACACTATCTTCAGGGATTCTCATTTGTGCAAGCAGCATCCAGAAAATAGTTGACCAGCAGTTTAAATTTCTGACCTTGTCTCGTAACAACAGTTCAGAATAATTATTTTTTCAGGTTCCTGGCATGTGTCTGGAGTCCTTCAAAAAATGTCAAATAAGGTTCCCCATTCAATATTGCAAAAGCTGTTCCTATCACTGTGAGCTAATAATTGACCAACTGTGCCATCTTTTTGATACTGGTAGGTCCTTTTGGAACAAAGAGGACTTTTATACTGCCTGAAAATTCTTTTCCCACCACAAGGCAACTGATTCATTTTGCAGGTGTTACAGAAGTTAATTTAAGGCCATTTATTTCCAGAAATATTCTGTCTGTATTTTTTTTCTGGTACATAGTTTAATCATGTGGTTTTAGGATATTTTAGGACCCACATCTCTTTTGATTATGCCCTGTAGATATCCACCTCCTCTTCAAACATCCTTATATCTTGTTAAAACCTTGCAAAGCCCAACAGAGATTCCTCTTCTTCCCTTTTGCTGAGACTGTTCCAGACTCATACTGGGATCAAGTGCCTTGTTTTGAACTATTCTGTTGCACAGAAACAGTCAATTCCTATGTCTGTGTCAACTACTGTAAGTTCTTGATGCAAATCAAGATGCCTTGTGGTTTTTGGAGGCTTTCTCTCCTCAGTTTCACAAAATAAACTGATTTGCTCCCAGATAGATCTAGGCCAGATGGCACATTTTGCATGGTGCTGGATTTGCAAACACAGGGTCTAATTTTGAAGTTATGTTGTTTATACTTAACAGGAGCTATGGTTGATGGGAGTTTTGCTAGCTTGCTTGCACTGCTTAGCAATGCCAGTGGACAAATACACATTTACCCACTTTCCTTTCTGACCTGCTTTAGGTTATCCTGCCATGGCAAGGGGGTTTGACTCAACGAGCTCTCAAGGTCTCTTCCAACCCCTAACATTCTGTAATTCTGTGATCATTGCTGTAACAACTTCTCTGAGCTGGAAGACTGTAACATCTTTTTCCTGAGCCAACTATCACTGTCTCCCAGGCAAGCAGCAGCCACCTCCAAATATTTCCTCAGCATATCTGGGGAAGAGAGTGCCATTTTGTATTTCTGGTTTGTCAGGGAAATTTCTGGGGATGTAAGAGAAAGACATTTGAGTAGATGAAAGCCCTGGTATTGTCACAAGTTTTCTGCCAAATAATTTAAATAAATGAAAGATGAAAAATACAAGCACTCCTGAAGGCTGAAACTCTCTCTGTACACTATCCAGGTTGAGAGGGATACTATGTCAATTTTATAAAATTCCATTTCAATTTTCACATTATTTGTTTACAGAACTGAGACAGAAGAGCTGTTTAGAGGGAGTATCTCAGTATTATGTTATTTGCTGGTTTTACTTATTTCAAATAAAAAAGAGACCTTTGCTCCAAAAAAATCTAAGTTGCAAATGGTGGCATAGATATTAGCAGCAGTACAATTAGCCCATCAGACAATCTGCAATTACTGTATGTGTGCAGATTTCAGTGGTACTTGGGTATAATTTTCAGGTATCGTAAACCTCATATAAAGCTCGAGTGTTCACTGCAAATAAAATGTTCACAAAGTTGCAAGAGAAGAAAAACTTTCCTATCACCATATTTAGAAACACAGCATGAAATGAGTGAAGGACAAGGTGAATGAGTCATAAACACCTCCCTCTTCCTTTCTTCTGTTCCCCTAGAAAATCTTAAATGTTGAAGTTCATTTTAGGAATAAAGTTTTTCTTCTCATAACTTTTCCCTCATGTCAGTTAAGTGCAATAGGATGCACACAGCACTATCAAATCAGTAACCTTTTATTTCACTGTAGGACAAAACTAACCAAAGAAAAACCCCTCTTTGTTTGAATTAACTGTTCTTTCTAAGACCCTTTTCATCCAAATTTCCACTGAGTGGAAATTGAGTGTCCAATAAACTAGAGATGAGAAAACCAACAAATGTGAAAGAAGATGCATCAGTCCTCACTAATTCCTTACAATGAAATTAGGCATTTCTCTTAAGAAGATAAAAAAATCTAGTTTCTTTATATATATATCTGTATATATCCATGCTATATGTAATTAATGTGTACAAAAATGTGAATGTAAAATTCTTATAATTTTATATGTAAATATACAATGAAATACAAACAAAGTAGCATTCATTTTGTCACTGGCTCCAGAAAGAAGTTAGTTTTTATACTCTGAAAGGCAAGTAAAGTCCTGGAATTGAAGGCAAAGCAGGCAAGTTTGACTTGAAAGGAGGAAAGTTCAGAGGAGGAAAAGATATTTTTATGTCTTAGTGATGAACTGTCTTGCAATTAACATGAGTAAAATAAAGTTGCATGAAAATTTATCTGACACACACATGTACTTCCAAAATGTGTTAGTAGTAACTCACAAGGTTTTGGTTGATGGAAATTTTAAACTTTTGAAGCTTTAACAAATCAGTGTATATCTCTGGCTGTCTATAAAACTGGACCAGTGATTCCAAAACATCAGCTTTTTCTCCAGCAGTTTAGGGTTTTCAGTATGTGTATTCTAGGACTCACAATATTATTTTCACCTCTGCTTGTCTGCTTCGTAGACTATTCTTCCAATACTTCATAGGAGGGCATAAAGATTACTTTCCAGTACACAGCTTTTTTTGTACTCACTTTAATCATTCTTTGAAAGCTCCTGAGAACTGCTCTTGAACCTAGCTAAATGGAAAACTTCCATTTCAACAGCTCATTCAGAGAGATGAAATTCTGCCTACTACATGATTGAACACATTCCTGATCAGAAAGTAGCAATCATTGAATACATCAATGAACAATGACATTGGGGAGGGCATTGTTCTTCATTCAGTCCAACAGACCATGGCAAAACACCTCTTTCATACCAGAGATTGCTACTGAATAAGTCAGTGTTAGAAAAGCATGTGCTCTTATACTCTTTTTTCCCCCTACTTTTAAAAAGTAATTGAAAAAACCCACAAACTTTAGCAAGGTTCTGCCCTAGAAGCATCAAATTAATTTAAATTCCCACCTCATTTTACATGGCATTAATGTTCCTTAAATGTTAGGACTGAACACCTGGTAGCTATATCATTAGGCCTCTCTTCAGATTCTCCAGATGTGTCCACAGAGGGAACTGGGCATGACATCTTAAATACTTTTACCTGGAAGAGGTTTTCTCTCACATGTATCTAGACTCACATGATTAATTGATAAATTAATAAGTCTGTGTATATGTAAGTTTGGGTGCAGCTTTTAGAGACTGTTCTTTGCTATAAAAGTTACCTTGGTTACTTGTTTCAGCATCCAAGGGTTTAAAAAACTCAAACTCTTACAGCTGGTAATTGACAAGGAAGTGGAATTAGACATGATCCTTACCTTGCTATGACCCTAAATATGAGATATGACTAATGCAAGATGGTTAGGAGCTGGAATATAGGACATATGATGAAAGGCTGAGAGAACTGTGTTCAGTCTTAAAGGGGAATGTTGCTCTCTACAACTACCTAATAGCAGGGCACAGAGAAGATGGAGCCAGACTTCTCTCAGATGTGAGAGAGATGCTTTAAGAGTGAAAAGACAAGAGAAAATGTACACAAGTTGATATACATAGGAAATTCTAACTCAATACAAACCCTTTTTTTCTTAATAAATGGGTGTTCAAAACTGGAACAAGTCACCCAGAGAGGGTGGTGAATCTCTACTCTTGGAGATACTCAGAATTTGATTAGACTGAGCAACCTGCACTCATGAGCCCTGCTTTGGTGGGAGCTCGGATGAGGTGACCTCTGCAAGTCTCTTTTAAAATTATTACTAAGTCTGGCTTTCAAAATTATTACACTCCCCTCAAATGTGATGTCTCTCAGTTTTAGCACTGAGCACTGTTCATCTCAGAAATAAGGACTTAGAGTATCATGGTATCAAGGTATGGCCAGAGAATAATTTACACAGAAAGAATTAGTACCTCGCATTATTGCATTTATTAATTATGCATCTGCCACATATCAGGTAATTGATTGGCTTTGCATCTGGTTCTGGAGGCTTGACAGGCATGGGGAGATGTTAGAAACTAGAAACCTAACTGAGTAGCTCCAGTCAGCAGTTTCTGCTGTAGTATTTCCCACCCTGCAGGAGGCTGGAATAATAACATCTCTTCTCTGTTTCTCAAACAGCATTTTCTGACCCAAAGGAATCCTTAACAGAGTTAAAGCACTGTGTGTCTCTTGGCATTCTAGACAGACCGTAAATCCTAAATTGCAAAAAGTTATCTTGAATACCTAAGCTCTCTGTAACCACAAGCTAGTATCACAAAAGCATAGGGAAACATGCTGTATAAGCATTACAATATTAGAAGGTCTCATACTTAGCACTGACTCAAAATACAATGAAAAGGTTAAATCTAGCTATTGAAATCTGCTGCTTTTATTGACATTGTACAGTCTGCCAAATTGGAATTGGGAGCCATTTATCTCCAGTGCAATAGTATCAACTTATAAAAAACATTACATTTTTTTTTCACTTTTTCTTCTGCAGCTTACTTCTTTTTTCTTGCTGAATAACTTGCTACACATGAATTATGCAGCTCTCATTGGCATCTGGAAGAAGGCAATAGCTACCAAAGGACTTAATACTTCTAGTGCTATGAGTAAAATACAATTTTAAGGTTTTTTTCCTCTTCCTCAAAAAGAGGAATTAAAAATAAGATAAAAAAATACCCATCTCAGTTTAGCTTATGGTATGTTCACTGAATTTTCTTAGATATGCTTTAAATAAATAGAAACTTTAAAAAAAACAAACAAGCAATCAAACAAGAACTTTCTTTCCTCTGAGTAGCAGAGGGGGAGTAAAAGAAACAATCATGAAAATATGAGAGGAAAAAAAAATGCAGATGAGAAATGAAAATTGCATGAAAATAAAAATTCTTTGCAGCAGATTCCAAACCATTCTTCACCTATATAAATTATTGGCACTGCAGCAAAGTCACTGAAGCTACTCTGGCTGACTTTCTCAAAGGATCCAGCTCTCTCTTTTCATTAGATTCTTTCCCCTCAGCTCACTTTAGGTCAAAGAACTGACAAGTGACATCATTTACCAAAATCTCAGATATATCAAACAGTCAGGGTCTGACCTAGCAGTGAATTAGCTGATGTTGATTGCTTTGTCTGACATAACATTTAAAAAAAATCATTTTGAGAGTTACTTTTAATGAAAATGTTAACTGACTTATTAAATTCATATATACACACTTGATGCACATTTCCCAGGTTATGTATTACATCTATTAAATATATATGTGTAGATATTACCCCTACGATTTCTTATGAGGCAAAGTAATTGATCAAGTGGGAATATACTCAGTCATTTTCATGGCTTTTCTGGACATCTTAATCCTCATAGGTATAAATTAGAGTGGCAGGTATACTGGAGGTTTTCCAAGTTTATCTTCTGAATTATGAGCTGCTCAGCAAAAGCTATGCTGCTGACTGCTTCTGCACGGAATATATGTGGGTGGGGGAAAAAAAGGTAAAAAGAAAAAAAGCTTGAAACTAAGCATATGTTAGCCCAGCTTTCCTGCTATTGTCCTCTCTCTCTCACACATGCACACATATATTTGTATCCATTACAGTCTAACTTTAGTATCTTTATCTTAATTTTCAGTAAGCAAACTTTCAAAAATTATCTTCGGCGCACAGTGAAAATAACTTGGCACACCATCCTTCCTCTGCTGCTGCTTCTTTCCTTCTTTTGCCTTTTCCCACCTTCATATCTCCTTGTTAAGTCTCCCTCTTTCTCATGAGTAATTATATATAAGGAAGGAATACTGCCCTGGAAAGAATGCATCCAACACTGAATAACACTGAAAGCTGTCAGAGTGAACATTTTTTTGTAGCTGAACCTTATGTTCAGGTTGCATATCTGGACATGGAATTAAAATAAGAAGCAAAAAATTCATTAGCCTAGAAAAAATAGCAGTTTCAAAATTTCCCATTGAAGCATCCAATATTGCAGTAATTCTAAATTGCAGCTATGATGATCTACTGTGTATCTGTAATTGATGTATAAGAACAGGGGCTTTCATTCCAGTGACCCAACTTTGATCACTAAGTGCTCACTAGTGGATTCTCAGCTGAGTAATTAACAGCCTGGACATCCCATGCAGCTTTTGGTAGCCCATAGAACCTCACACATATGCAGTGACCTACTATGTTAGCCATGGAGTCATTTCCTTTGTACCAAGGAGAAAGACTTCACTGTGTCTCAAATGAGGTCTTTTTAAAGAAAAGCATTCACTTTAATGCTAGCTAATTTTCTTTCTCTTCCCCATCAGTTTTCCCTCTGTGAGAATTCAGATGATTCACAGTGTAAAAGGGATGTATATAATCACTGATCACTATTTGAACCCTTGCTATGAAGGAGTGAGAGAGAAGAAGGAAAAAAAGGCAAGCCAGAGCAAGTAAAACTTGTAAGATTTGGATAAAAATAGACAAAATAGAAACAGAAGTAATGATAGAAATGGACTTATGAAGACCTGGAAACTAGTTTGTTATTCTACCTGACTAGAGGAAAGCAAATAAAGCCTTCCCTGTAAGTACAAAAGAAAAGCAGGAGGAATTGACTGTATGCCCTCCTAACTGAATGCTCTACTTTCACTGAACTTTCAGACTTCATGATAAATTTGTAAGTGCAACATCAGACTTGGAGAAAAAAAACAAAAGAGCAAATAAGTTGGATAGTGCCTCCATGCTTTCCCATAGTCCCTTTGCGAAAATAAAAAGCTGTGAAAGTTTTGTGAAAATAAAAATTGCAGTAACAAAAGCCCTAAATGCAGAAAAAGAGCTAATGCTTTCCAAAGCTCTGAGCTGATGTGTTAAGCTGCACCCCAACTCCCACACTTATTTATCTGCTATTTAAATGTGTCCAGTAATTCTGCCTGGTGCAGTGCTGTTGCTGCTTGCATCTGCAGTCAATCAAAAATACAATAAAATGTTTGATGGAAGGGCAAGAAATGACCTTTCATGACAACATCTTGGTCATATATGATTTGTTCCCTGAAATTGAGGTCCTAAGGGGCAATTTCGATCTTGACCTTGTATTCCCTCTAGGTTATATGTCTGTTGTAATGAGCTGCCTTCCTCTTTCTTATTGTCTGTGCCATGCTGTTATCTTTTTCTGGATTTTTAATGTCCTCACTTCATGATGCAGGAGGAGTCATTTCTTCAAATCAGGCAGAAGTCGCCTGTTGCTAGTGCCTTAGTACCTAATGGAAATACATTCTAAATCCACTGCTTAATGCCAATAAAGGAACTGGAATTGAGGGATTTTGAGATATAGATGTGGGATTTCTTCTGGAAATGTATGAAATAGACAGGTCACCTGAAAATAGCACAGAAATACCAGAGTCAAAAGCATTTCACGTATTTTGTACCCAGCAAGTGCTCTTGTGAAAGCACTGAAGAAAACCAAGCATATCCCTGGCTAATGACATGGCATGAAATCTGACATTGCTCATTTCTTGAATTTCATTAGAACACAACTGTGCTGTGTACAGCTTTTACACAGGGCACTCAGAAGCAGAAGTATTCATAAATAACTGTGAAGCAACCAAGTTACAATTGTGTATGCAGGTACAGAAAATTTAGAATTTTAACATTAGCTATCTATACTTGTGCTGAAAGTGTAATTCCCAAAGAGTTTACAAAACTTGTTGGAAAGCACAGGATACAAAATAACAATTTTTAAAGGATATCATACTGAAATACCACAACTCAGATATTCAACTGCAAGATATGCAGTGAAGAGAAATTATAGATAGAGGATATTTGGTGGGAAATAGCATCTTTATCTTGTTATATACCAAGATTATGACCAAAAAAATGAAGATGTTCATAGATTATCCTAATGTTGCCACGCAAAGAGGTAAATCAACACCAGATAAATACATATACACACATTTCCAGTCTCCCATTCACTCTACTTGAATTTTAGGTTCAACTGTGTTACAGGGTCTGAACACCTACTATTTCTGAAAACTTGCTAATATCTGAACCAGAAAAAGATAAATAGAGGAGAGAGTGCAAGCAAATGGTTGTCTCTGCCTTCCAGATATGCCATTCAATGGTAATAAGAAAACAACAGATTATTTGATTTTCTGGAGAGTAGCAAGATGACCTCTCCTTAAGAGCTAAAGTGGAATGCAGTTGCCTCTCCTGAACTGTCACTTCAGTTGGGTGAGACTCAGGCAGAAGTGTGCTCAGCTTAGAAGATTGAACAAAGACATAATCCTTCCTTAACAACAGCACAGCTTGCCAGTCACGTGGACAAGAAACTGCTGATGAAACAATTGGCAAAATGCTACGGCTGTAACTGGCTTTGACTACCAGATTTTAAAACTGATATTTAGGGAAAAGCTGCTTGGAAAAGCTGAGCCCTAGAATTTAGTAGAAACCACAGAGCCAAAGAGAAGCCCAGTTGGTTAGTGTTCACATAATCAGCTTAGATTTCAGCTGCCAGACACATTGAGGGAATACTGGCAAGTAAAATGTTACAAATCTGATGTTTATTTTCTTTTATGCCCATTCGTAAAATTATAGAAATGCTTTTACAATGTAAACACTCCATGCTCCACACACCTATACTTACAAGACAGCATGAATACTATTGCTATTTAGCCTCGTTTAAGTTCCCTAGAATTACACATACCTGATGAAAAGCTGTAATAATGCAGTAATCTAGCATAAATGGTGCACGTATATATATATATATAGAAATCTCAAACGAGTATTCAATTCTATGCTCTGCTTCATAGAGCTAAATTAGTCATAGAGTATGGATGAAATGCAAAATAACATCATTTTCCACAGGCAGGCATGTTCTACCCAACAGCCTGTACAGTACATATAAGCAATATTGAACACACCAACATCTCTTCATATTTGCAGGCCAAATTCAAGTTTGAAGTAATCAGAGTCAACTTAAGAATGAAGTCAGCTAGTTTGATTTTATTTTTTTTTAATATTTTTTCCCCCCGCCAACTTTTCCAAAGTTTTAGTGCATATGACAGATGCAATCAGTGTGCTTTTTCAGTTAGGTTTGATTGCAAAAGACCCTTGCTTAAGTGAGAAAAAAAAAATCTTCAGTATAAAAACTGGGTGCTCAGCACATAACCTTTTCACCTCTGAGCCATAGTCCATACAGAATAAAGCACACGTAGCTGCCATAACTGCAGACATAGCAGATGCCCATCTTGCTGCCATAACTGGAGCTTGTCACTAGGAAAAATTGGAGCTAAAATTTACTGCCTGTGGCTGATAGGCACTGTATGCTAGCTAGCAACTGTAGTATTAATCCAGTTCCTCATTATCTGCAGAGGTCCAATTGCTGTAGCTAACTTTCTTAATTAATTTGGTGGTAGAGAAAGGACATTTGCAAAAGGAAAACGCAAAGGACTCAAAAATAACAGTAAGCAGAACTACATTTTACTCAGATGTGCTAGAATATTTTTTTTTTCCTAATGAAAACCTCGTTAAGTTTAATTAATTTGTATATCAGGGGATGTGGAGTGTAGTTGCTGATTTTGCAGCTCCAGCATTTGCAGCTTACTTTTGAGTAAGCAAGGATTTCACCTGACTTACTGAGACCAATTTGGCTTAGCTACTGCTAAAATGTTACCCATCACAGCCAGACTAGGTTGCTGGGTTTTCTTTTTCTAGTGAAGCTTTTCGAATCATCACCTTAAATAGAGATTATAATGTCTCCAACTGTGTTAATTTAATGGTAAATTTAATGCTAAACATGCAGAGTAGTGCAGTTCTACAGGAAAAAAAAACCCTAGAGACTTACCTCAGGTGTCTCTTTTAAAATACATTATTTCTCATGTTAAAATTGCTGGAAAGTTAATCTAAATGGACACACAGCTGAACAAATAAGGGCATATATGCATGTCTGTAGCAATATACTGCCCCAAACCCATACACATATATGTTTTGGTGAATGCAAATAGATTTATGTATTGAACAGCTTCAGTTTTTACAAATTATGTATTTCAGGAACTGGCTTTATGACATACTCCTATTTTATATGCTCTTCCTATTGTAAGAGAATAACATTCTGAATATAAATAATGACAAAAAGCAAGCAACCTCATTAGCTACCCATGAAATTGTAATGATCATTAGTCTTCTAATGATCATTAGTCTTTTAATGCTGAGGAAAACATCTATTAATTTTGCATTTAATTTTGTGACCTGAGATACTGATATCTTAACAAAAAAACCAAGTCCATGAGCAAGAGGACCAAAATGTACAATACCAATCTTTGTTTCTTCTACATCATATACACCTAGGAGCCAATCATCTGCTGTTCTACAGATAAGTCTCCTGTTACTTGCATCAGCTTATAGCTGATAAACTTTAGAGAATATTTATGCACTGTTTGTGTTTCTGGCAATAAAATCTCTTACATTTTCATGGTGTATTAAAGCAGCAAAATATGCTACAACAAAGTTGAGCATCATGAGAGTAATATAATGAAAAGTTTGACCCTTCCTCTAACAGAATCTACTTTGTTCTTGGAAAACAGTAATCTCTTTCCATCTCAAAAGACCATATTTTATTCAATAACTGTTTTACTAGCTAAATAAGTTCTATTATTTATCTTTAAAAAAAAAATTAAAAATTAATCGTGTTGCATATATTGTGCACACAGAATGTCACTTGAAAACAAAAAGCAAGAAAAAGGCATGGAAGCAAATAAAGGAAGAGGAAGAACACATAACCTATTTCAGGAAGAAGTGTAAAACATAATATGGTTACAACTATTTCAAAATAAGAGCATATTACCCTGTGCCATAGAGTCAATGGACAGCCCTGGACTTACATGACAAATGCAACCCTCCAGACAAGTAACCAAATACTGGTCCATGTTTTCTCAAATGGATTTCCCCCAAAGGAACCTGGAAATAACATTTCCTATATACTCCAAGGGTATTAATTGCAATCCTGGAGGCAATGTGTACCCTCACTCAGCAGAAAGAAGCACACAGAAATGAGAAAAGCTATTGATCTTCTTATCAAGATTACATGAAGAAAAAGGGTTTAGCTGCAGTGAGGACCTGAGACAAGGACAATAGGACATCAACATCTGAGTGAATGGGGTTTTTATTTGAGAACAGAGTCTCTAGTGTAAGGAGTAAGAGAGTAATTTGAAGCACCTGAACTCAAGACAGAAAGGCTGAGATGGAGGTTAGAAGTGAAGAGTTGAGGTTAGGCTAAAAATGGGATCTGAAGAATAGTAGGTCCCGAGTCCACTAAAAGCATTTATGGAGTCAGGAGAAAGCTGAAAGTACTGGGTTAGAAGTGGAAGAGCTTCCATAAAACTCCTAAAACTGTACAGACCATAAAACATTTAGATATTTGTTGAGGTCTTTTTATTTACCTTTCTTGCCAGGGAGTTATTTCAGGTAGTACAAGCTCAAGGGTTCTCCACTTCACTGTAGACTGAGCTATAGATGACCCAACTGTATTTCTTTACAACATGCTGCATTCAAATCCCACAGCAAGAAATGCTTCTGAAAGACAGGAAAAAAAAATGGCTTGAAAATTCTTTACTTAGCATACATTTCTTCCTCAGAAAAATGCAAAATTATGATAACTTTAAAATCTTAATTTGTTAATAGGAAAACTGATCAATATGTATAAGTTCAAAACAAATACAGACTTCAAAATCACACAACTCCATAGCCATAGCAGTTCCTTTTAAACTGAATACAGAGCTTAAAACCCTGTTAGTTCCAAACCCACGTATGCTCTTCTAGTGTTAGAGGCACATACTGTATAGCATGGTTTTCAAAAAAATCCCAAACATTGCCATGAAAACATCACACATTCTAAAAATAATTCTATAAGTTAGTGGATGAAAGGTATAGAGTAGTTTAGAGTGATATATAGTGCAGCAGACTTTAGTAAATCGAAGTATGTGTCAAATAACCTGCCTTAAAAGAAATCATTCAGATTGATTTGTTCCTGAGCACAGACTGAAAACTGACTAAGGGATTATAAACAAAGAAAGAATGATGAATGACAGTATCAGTATTTAGGTACCCAGATGCTATTGGACTGTTTTTTTGTTGGACTTCTTTTACCTCCTTTAGCCAAGATAAAAAATTGGATGAAAAAACCTATTAACTACAGAGCCAATTTTTATATACTGTTTACTTAGCGAATCCTGTAACGCAAAACATAACAAAAAGTGTTTTTTACAGAATATATAAGGAAATCAAAAGCATTTGTGAATAGAGTTAAAAAATAAGAGGTACTGTTTCTATAATGCCATAATCTTCCTTGGAGAACTGAAGATGTGAACAGAACTCATTCTGATTTTAGTACAGCTTTTCCACAGTGGATCAGCAGAATGAAGTAGTGGCAGGTGAGAACATGTAAGCTATCATTGCATCACATAGACAAAGTTAGCACATACAACTTCAGAGGCCATAAGAGATGTTTCACAGGCTACTAGAGATTAATGTTGTTTTTCAGTCTGCACTAAACCTGTTGTGTGTCCTTGGACATTTATTTTCACTCTAGAAAAATGGAGAGAAATATAATGTATGAGCATCCAGGACTTCCAATTGTCAGTAGCTGGGTGTGGATACTATGAATAAAGGACTCCCTCCACAGAGCACTTTAATTGGGGGTGCAGGGGTAAACATAATTCAGGTAAAATGAAACACAGCTATGGCCACTAAAACAGAAAATGAAAACTGCTGTACCTAAATTCATGTTCAGTTGTTGGCATGCTGGCAGAGAAGCATTAATCACACAAAAAGCACCATGTTCAGCTACAAGCTACACAAAGAGAGATACATGGACCTCCAGAATTCATGATGCACTTTGGTCTCCATTAGGAGGGGCTGAAGGCTGAGCTAAAATTGCCATTTAGGTGCAGCTAAAGGCTGGGCTAAACCTGTCAAATGCAATCCTTTAAAGTATTAACGTGGTTTAGACTTCAAAATGAGAATCAAAAAGGAACTATCAAGTCAAACAATGCTACAATGTAGAACTCATTTATTGAGATTCACACTAATACCTGTAGCAATGTAGTCCAGAACCATATTTTTAATTAAAAGGCCAACTGTATATATTTTGAGAGCTAACTGAAAATATATAACTTGATATTTTTCCAATACCATAATCTTGAAAATTTCACTAAAATCTTCACAATTTTCCCAGAATGTATGTTTCCTGTATGTGCATAGACATCAGTGCTTGAAATATAGAGACACTTAATTTTTAGAATCTTGATAACAGTAAAATACTGAGATCCTCACCAGTAACACTAGCTTAGGTGAAAGTGCAACACTTTTCACCACTTCTGTGTTATCATTTTGTGTAATAGAAGGCCTTTTAGAAATAATTTATCTGAGGGTCTTTCAAACAAGCTATCAATAACTTGCAATTTTTCCATCAATCCATAGTTTTAAAATAAAATATTACCAAGATACGTACTAAAATATTCATTTTAAAGTCAAACACGACAGACAAGTTTTGTTGTATTTTAGATAAATATTTTCATTCAAATTTGCAGTTAGCCAAAGTTAAAAGCAGTTTAAAAATGCAAAATAACATCACAGACTATGGGATGCAAACAGAATTAATTTTACTTCCAGTTGAAAAGAATGAAGGGCTGTTAAAGCTGTTCTTTTTCTTGAAAACTTTCATTTTTAAAAGGTGTCAGAATGAATGTCCTTTTTCCCTGGCACCTGCAATGTTGAATTAAATGTCTTGATACACAAGCAACTTTTTCAAAGCCTCCATTTTGCCTCAGATGAGTATAATCAGTGAAATGCAAACTGATGTGTAAAAATTGCCTACAGTGCTTGATGTAAATTAAAATTACTCCTATAAATTCAGTGTTCAAATTATCCAACAACTGTCATTGTATTAATTTTGCTGCCAGATATGTTAAACAACTACAAATTAATTTTCTCACATCACAATTACTTTAGATGCTGGTCAGGAAGAGCAACTAAATACAACTATAATAATTTCATATTTAATGCCTGTTTTAAGTAGATTTATCTAAAGTGAATGATCTTATTAGTGTTAGTATTTCTCTTGCAAATTTAAAAAAAGATACCTCAGTGTCAAAACCTTCTGTAAAGTGAACAAGTTGCATTCCCTTCCTAGAATATACCAACACAAGCCAAAAAAAATCCTTGCTCTTTCTTTCAGGAGAGCAAAAATATTTGCAATCTGCAAGTTCTAGTAGCCTCACAAAGACATACACCCACACTTCTGTATATTAAAATCAGTGCATGGTCAAGTCTGAGTGAGTGAGGACCAGGAATATAAAGAGAGCTGTAGGTGATAGAGCAGGGAAGTTCAATTTGGGGTCTCTGAACTCCTAAACTAGTGCCTGGGCTTCTGGGCCAATCATTTTTTCAAGATAGTTATAAGGACTCTTGCAAATGACTTTGAAACCACTTCACCCTTTTTCTTGCCATTTACCCTGAAACTTTGAAGAGATGCCAGAAGCCCATAGAATATGCCTCATTATTTTGATTTTGCACATCTACCCTGCTTTAGCACTGGTTCAGTCAGGCTGCTCAAGACAGACATCAGTAAAACATTCATTGTATTTGAAGCCTATAGAATTTTACAAACACAGCTAAAGGGGCTAGCTGCATTCCCAAGAAAATCTTGTCCCTGCCTGGTCCTAATTGCATGGAATTCAATTTCTCTGTGGCAGGGTGCAGGATGGGCAGGTGCTGCCCTGCATCAGAAAGAGAGCCAGGAGCCAAGGTGACAGCAAGGCAGTCACCTTTGGTGTCCCCTCATCAAAAGGGACACAGGGATCCCCAGATCTTGAGAGCAAGGTCAGCAGAGCAGGCTCAGAACCAGAAGCAGGCTCAGCTATGCTCCAGTGATGGTCAGGTCAGTCCATAGGGACAAGTCAGAGCTGGAGGGATGCTTGGAAGAGGCACTCTGACAGCAAGGGGACACCTGATTGCTACTTGGTATCATCATCCCACCTTCTGTCCTCCCTGTTAAATTAGGTTTAATGTCATGTTTCTAGCAAATACATCATGCTCCTGGATACTCCCAAAAGCTGGAGGCAAGATATATCCTCTTTCATTTTCTTTTGTGAGAAAGAACTGTCAGTAGAAACGTGTTCACTTTTTACTGTATAAATAAAATATTTTCAGTCAGTTATAGGAAAATGTTTTACAGATTATTTTTAACATAAATTTAATTTACATAGTTTTCTTTGTTTCAGTTTTTGCTAATTTTCTTGAAAACATCAAGACAAAGTATTTTCAGAAGATTTTGTGTCAGCCCTAACAATGTTTACATGCATGCAAATAAGTATAACAATGAACTTCATTACTTTGCAATTTTCAGCCTTTAGACTGGATAAGGTTTCCTTTAAATCAGTTCTAGAACTACATTCTCACACCTCACTTTTCTCACATGTATATGTAGGGTTAGAGACAGAAAAAGATTTAGCTGCAGAAACACTTTTGCAGTTGAGATTATGTATAATGTTGAATCATTTCACAGAAACATTCTGCCAGTTTCAATTATTATGCTCAACAAGAATCAAATTGCAAATTATTTTTTATGTTTAATATGTCAGCCTAACTCTAGGGTGTAGTTCAATCATTCACTTTAGTGATTTTTCCAACATTAACACTTTCTCTTATGCATTTATTTCCAGCTAAATAAGAGATAAAGCAGTTCCTGGAGATACTTTACATGTACAGCCTTGCATCTCCTTCACAGTCTGGCTGAGAAAGTCTTGCCTTTAATGAAAGCATTCATCCAGCTTACAAAATACTTTAACACACATTCTTCAGTCTTGACTAGTTTCAAAAGTTTTATTGAAGCTGTAGAAAATTACAGTTAACTCACATACCTAATCCACATTTCACACCTTACTCCATTTTCATGCCACAACTAGTTAACAAGAAGACAATCCTGTTTAAAGTAGAAAGATATTTCTATATTCACTGGAGAAAGTAACTGATAAGCAAAATGCTTAAAGTCTCTTTTTCCCAGGTTATATCACTAAATATCACTAAAGTATCACCTTTCCAAACCACAAGTTCTTTCCTTTGGACTTCAGTAAATGTTTATAGGGTTATTTGATTACATTTGCCTCTGCTCTCCTCCCAGTCTCTTCTGACAGCTGAGTTCTTGAACGCCAGAGGAAACAAAAAAATCTGTTTCTGCCCTTCATCTCTTTATCTCACAGTAACCAACTCCAAGGTATATTTGTGGTAATTTCCAGTACTGACTTTCTCCTCCCTCTGTCACTGTTATCAAACACACAACCTCCTAATATTAAAAGGTTGTAAGTACCAAGGACAATTTGTTTCCTAACTGTTGTGAGGGAAAAGTAAGTTTGTGATTCAAATTCATGCACATAAACTTTGGCAGAATGATTCTGGGTCTTTTAACTTCCAGTAAGATTTTTAAGACTTCTGTAGCTTGTGGCTGCAAACTTCTAAATTTCCAAAGGCCAAGCTCTCTGCTGGCACAGTTCCCTTGATTTCTCTGGATTTAGCCTAGCAGCAGATTTGCTCTCCCTCTGTCTTTATACTTCACTGAAACTATTTTAAAGAGATACAGCATATGGATAAACCTGCCAGGATTTCATAACTGGACATAACCTGGGGAAACACGGTGTTATATGAAGGAAGAATCTGCACCTGAAATTGCAGAAGCAATGCTGGCCTGGTAAAAGTTGGTAGTGACAACTATTCAGAGTTTAATAGTTAAAGCTTATTTCTTGACTTGGTGTGACAGAAATGACAAAGTGAAAGTTAGAACAAATATTTAGGTACTTTCCTTTTCCCACAAAGAAGAGTTTACATTTCTATCACATTTAAACATAGGTAGGTATGTATCAAATCCCTTTAAAAACTATGTACTATTCTACTTTTCTATTCTTCAACAAAATTTTCAGCCCACTTTAAGAATACAAGTGAAACAAAACAGACAATTAACTAGTCAATAGCTTCTGGAAGCAAAATGGACTTTCTACAGACAGAGAAGTGATACCATTTAGGTAACACTGCCAACTTTCCCCTTACTTTTTATTTTTAACTTTGCTATTTTTTAAAAATTCCATTGTGATGTGGGGAAATTAATTTTTATGTATTTAATTTTCAATATTTTGACACTAGCCTTCCATTCTCACTGTCAAAATTGGAAAAAATAATATATTATCTATTGTTTTGTTTGGGTTTTTTGCCAAGCAGTATTTATCTTCTAAACATCAAAGTAGATTTTAAATGTAATGTATACTTTGTTTTTTAGGGTTGAACAAATTGGTAATTATCTTTCTTAATGAAATGTGCTGTAATGTCAGGTGGGTTTTAAATGGGGCATGACTCCTATTTAAGAGCACCATTGCATAAATGCCTATTAGTTGCAGTTTAATGAGTTAATGCCCAACTTATATTTTTTCTATCTATTCCTACATGATTTTCATCACAAAGGAGCAACTTTTTCTTTAGATTAGGATGAGCCCCATTATTTAGCCTTGTGAACAACAGTGCATTCTTTGCTAGACTCTGCCTAAAACAGCAAATTAAACAAATTGGAACATGAAAGCAGCAGAATTAAAGAGAACTTACCAGTTACTACCCAAAAATAATTACATTGTTATCATTGTAGTGGTAAAGTGCCTGTCTTCATTGACAATCATTCTCAAAGGGCCTCTATCTTTCCAGGGACCATTGCCTTTAGGTCATTAATGGATATTAGATTTACAGTGATGAGTAAACAGGATAGATTCTGTTCTGCCTCTTACCTTATCCTTTCCACTAAAGAAGCAAACCCACATGTTTTTAATGGCTTTCATCTTCCAGTGACAGAGAAAACACTTGGCATCTCAGTTACTCACTGTGTGCTTTGGTACACTTAATTTGCAAAGTATGGTGTCCCAGAAAAGAAAACAAGAATTTGAAGACATGTCCAAAGTACTTTGCTAAACAGAACTGGACTTCAGTATATGTGTTTACTTACACTATACCTATAGTACCACACCCCTGTAATGCATTCACAAAGTCCACCTCCCAATTTTCCTCTCTGTGAATAATGACAAACATCTTATCTCACACAGCCTGCACAGAAGGGATGTCACCCTTGTTCATATGGGTAGGTATGGACATTGACTTATCAACAGCTTGGGAATTGTCTCCAATAAAAAAAAATTACCTGCTAGCCAAGAGAGCTGGTAAGAAAGTGGGAGATAAAGCAGATCCCTAGTGTGGGTAAGGTATTTAGGTATTTCTATTATAGCAGTGTTTCTGAAATATGATACTTTTTCTTTCTATATTTCTAATTTATTGCTGTTATTATTTCTTATTCTTCACTGAATTTTAAAACTGTAACAAAAGGAAATTTCAAAGTTCATGGCAACCAAATCAAGCTTTGAGTGTATTCATCACACTAACAACTTTATCCCTTGGTATTTTATGCTCCAATTCAAACAACACATCTGTTCATAATTGCATGCATGACTTGGTAAGATTACTACAGGCTATAAATTTATGTCTATGAGTACTGGAAATACTGTAGGAAGACAAGGACAAAGCATTTCAAATGAGAACACCTGTTAAATAATATATATAAAATATAATTTCAGACTTATATCTTAACATTATTTTTTTCAATTCGAAGCCAAGAAAATATTTCCCTACCTTAGTCTGTCTGTAGTGATGGTCTGTCACGCAATTACCCTAGAAAAAAGAAACCAAGAAACCTTTTTTAAAGAAAAAATAAATGTGTACCCCAGCTTCACAACAATGTATGTCCACCTACCCTCATTGTAATTCAGGTCCTTTATTGTTTACTACCAAAAAAATTAACTTTAATATATACATGAACTTTAATATATAAATTTTATATATATACATTAATCTATACATTTCAAAATTCAGTCTGTTTCCCCTAAAGATAAGAATTTTTTTATTATTATTCCATAATACTGAAAAAAAATGGTTAAGTTACAGCTCTTCCGTGAGTGCTCTATAAAATCCTCATTCCCCTTCAAACAAGATACTCCTCCAAATTTCCAATGGCATCAATCTGCAAATGGAAGCTATCCCACCACATGCATTTTCAGAAAAGATAGAGTAGAAGGCAGCTTATATTCTGAGGAGCATAAATATCTGAAAAGTGAGACTGGAACTCTCTCTAATCAATTGAACTTGAAGATTGTGCCTTTCACCAGAAAGGAAAAAGACCAATGATTTTCAGCAAGGGTTCTGACTTAACCTAAGAACTCAATATTGTGAGGCTCCATTACATTTACCATTCCCCTCTTTACTGCACATCTACAGGTTATATTAATGCACAAGGAGGTGTTTACAGTGCTCATACATTTGTAAAAATTTCATATCTAAAAGGAACATAACTATTTTATGTTAGGACAGCTCTGTTAGTTAATGTAGCAGAGAGCACGTCTGACAGTGTTTCACAAAAAAAGAGACATGCTATAAACAAATGTGCAATTTTTGCATTTTTAAACATCTCTCAGTGCATATTGTTCCCTGTTTCACTCCTAATACCTCTTCCATCATCAAAAACTTCCAGGCTGAACTCGCTACCCGTGATGTTGCACAATAGGAAGTTATTTGAGCAGAAAGAATGAGACCCTCTGCCTCTTGTTTTATCTCCATATGTTGCTTTCCAGCCATTTACTGAAGTGTTTAGATTGAGTGAGATCCCTTTCTCCTTATGCATTTCTCAATGCTTCACTTACTGCAATGACATTCTTCTGTGTGATAGTCTGTAAGGAATTCAAAATATGTTTCCATTACCATTTTCTGATGATGATTCCAAATCTAATCAATTTTCAAGAGTTTGATGCTAGAGTGAACCTAGAGGCTAGTATCCATTTTCCAATTTTACACGACATATTGCATTTTCTGAACCAAATAGAGATACCTACTACCCCCTGGCATTAAACTGACTTTCTCTGAGCAACTTGGTTTAGTGGAAGGTGCCACTGGCCATGAAAAGGGGTTGGAACTAGATATCTTTAAGGTCCTTTCCAACTGAAACTATTCTATGGTACTCTGACTTAGATTGAACACCTACATGAAGTAAAAAATCAGAGAGAGGTCCTGACACTCTTTGAAGCAGGACTTTTTACCTTTCTCACTAGGTGGATAGGAAGTCAAGCCAATTGCAAATGTTTCTGCTAATTCTATGTAAGAAATCTAGAGCTAGATAAGAAAAATTATCTTGAAAAAAAAAGTGGGAAATGGTTGGACTAAAGGCAGCTCATGCAATTACATTTCCAGAGTATGTGTTAATGAATAAGAATAAAGAGAAATGTAAAAAGAATTTTTCATGGAAAACACTGCCTTCTGAACAACGCTGTCAGGGCCCGTAGGTCAGCTTTAGGTATGAGGCAACGTTCAACAGCACAGTAACATAACCCTCTCAAAGGGGAATGAAATAATAATTACTTTTATTCTCTCTAGATACCTTATTCAGTTTCCTTGGAAGAATATAAATGGAATAAAATCACAGAAAATTAAACCTTAAAATTAGATCAAAGATTAATTTTCTTTTTAAAGAAGATAAGTCCAAAATCGAAAAATCTGCAGAAAACTTGAGAACTTCAGCAGCCTTAGAAAACATAGAATCATAGTATCGTCTGGGTTGGAAGGGACCTCAGAGATCATCAAGTCCAACCCTTGATCCACTACCACTGTGGTTACCAGCCCATGGCACTGAGTGCCACATCCAGTCTCTTTTTAAATATCTCCAGGGATGGAGAATCCACTACTTCGCTGGGCAGCCCATTCCAATGTCTGATCACCCTGTCCGTGAAGAAATTCTTTCTAATATCCAATCTAAACTTCCCCTGGCACAACTTAAGTCCATGCCCTCTTGTCTTGTTGAAAGTTGCCTGGGAAAAGAGACCAATCCCCCCCCCTGGCTCCAGCCTCCTTTCAGGGAGTTGTAGAGAGCGATGAGGTCTCCCCTGAGCCTCCTCTTCTCCAGGCTGAACACCCCCAGCTCCCTCAGCCTCTCCTCACAGGACTTGTGCTGGATCCCTTCCCCAGCCTGGTTGCCCTCCTTTGGACCTGCTCCAGGACCTCAATCTCCTTCCTGAACTGAGGGGCCCAGAACTGGACACAGGACTCGAGCTGTGGCCTCACCAGGGCTGAGTACAGGGGCAGAATCCCTTCCCTGGACCTGCTGGCCACGCTGTTCCTGATCCAGGCCAGGATGCCATTGGCCTTCTTGGCCACCTGGGCACACTGCTGGCTCCTGTTCAGCTTCCTGTCAATCCAGACTCCCAGGTCCCTCTCTGCCTGGCTGCTCTCAGCCACTCTGTGCCCAGCCTGGAGCTCCCCATGGGGTTGTTGTGGCCAAAGTGCAGGACCCGGCACTTGGCCGTGTTGAACCTCATCCCATTGGAATCAGCCCAACTCTCCAGTCTGTCCAGGTCCCTCTGCAGAGCCCTCCTGCCTTCCAGCTGATCCACACTCCCCCCCAGCTTAGTGTTATCTGCAAATTTGCTGATGATGGACTCAATCCCCTCATCTAAATCATCAATGAATATATGAAACAGAACTGGGCCCAACACTGATCCCTAGGCCCAGCCCTCCAGCACAGAGTGCCCCTGTCCAAGCTGTGGGCTGACAGCTTTTTCAGGAGAATGCTGTGGGAGACGGTGTCGAAGGCTTTGCTGCAGTCCAGGTAGACCACATCCACAGCCTTCCCCTCATCCACCAGGCAGGTCACTCGATCATAAAAGGAGATCAGGTCAGGACCTGCCCTTCCTGAACCCGTGCTGGCTGGGTCTGATCCCCTGTCCATCCTGCAGGTGCTGTGTGATTGCCCCCAGGATGATCTGTTCCATGACCCTGCCAGGCACTGAGGTCAGGCTGGCAGGTCTGGAGTTTCCCGGGTCCTCCTTCGGTCCCTTTTTGTGGATTGGCGTGACATTCGCCAACTTCCAGTCATCTGGGATGTCCCCAGTGAGCCAGGACTGTTGG
This sequence comes from Phaethornis superciliosus, assembly GCA_023637945.1. NCBI lineage: Eukaryota > Metazoa > Chordata > Aves > Apodiformes > Trochilidae > Phaethornis > Phaethornis superciliosus. Next base: position 6,909,900 of record JAJQWJ010000009.1, on the reverse strand, counting down.
TAGATGATAGAGAGAGGCTTGGCGAGCTCTTCTGCCAGCTCCCTCATCACCCTGGGGTGGATCCCATCTGGTCCCATAGACTCGTGGGGATCCAAGCAGCTCAGTAGGTCACTGACTGTTTCCATCTGCATTACAGGAGGGCTGTTTAGATTCTTGTCTCTTTCTACAGGCTCCAGAAGCCAGCCATTTCCATTCAGAACTGAAGCTTTTACGTGTAATGAGATAGTCAGTTTTTCCATTTGAATAACAGTATCTGCCCTGTTATTTAGCTTTTTCAAGGATATTTTTATTTCCAAGCACAGTACTCATCAATAGTTGCTCAATAATATACATGATTACTGGAGTACATGCAACAGTGTTTTCTGCTTTCTAATGTAATAGGAAGCAAATATATGGGAAGATTTATTAAACTCATTTGGACACTATTCCATGAAGAGCTTTTTTAACCCTTGTGATCTATTTTGTATGTTTTAATCAATAAAGCTCAACTATCTAAGCATGCAAGTGACATTTTTCTGATTTCTTAAAATATCAGCAGATGTCCATCACTAACTTGTTGAACATATCTATTTGTTTAAAAACAAATAGATCAAATTACCTTTGAACAACCTAGCTATCATAAGAAATGTTTGCTTTTTAGTAGATAAAAGGCATTGCAGAATTATACAAATTTCCACAGCTAATAAATAATGTTTCTCAGGAGTTCAACTGCATGGTTCTATAGCCTGTAAATCCCAGAACTTCTGAAAACATGCCTTAGCTTTATGATTCTCTAGGATCAGTAATGTTAGTCCTTTTATAGCAAAATGCTTAAAAATTTGACTTCACAGGCTCAAGGTTAACCTTTAGGTCAATGTGATTTTGAATCCATTACCTTCATATTTCCAACTACAAGCAGGAACATGGAAAAGCTAGACAGTGCTTACAAAGCCAATCTGTGTCAGAGAAAGAAACTGAATTCAAGTTATCTAATTTCATGCCTCTGTCTGGAAGTCTTTCACTTCTAATTATTAGAAATTAAATAAAATTATGTAGGCTTTTTTCCTCTTTTAGATTTACTTTATGCATTGCTTTCCCCAGATGTCTAACCTACAAAAGAATGAAATACAAGGTATTCTAAATGGTTTATCTAAAATGAACAGTGAATCAATGCTACAGTTGTCACCTTGTACACCTTCAGTCTAAAAGTTTAGGCTGCAAAAATGTCTCTGAGATGCCTGGAAATGCAATTGCTATCTACAAGTCAATGAAGCTGCTGAACTGGAAGGGCAACCCTTAAGATTGTCTGGATGGATCAAATAATGTTATAAACATGATTGTTGTTGCCTTTCTGCTTGAGATTGGCCTGTTTTAATCAGGAACAGCAAGTATTCAGTAGCACAGAAATGTTTCTGAGAAAAACAAAAATTTACTTTTGTTTAAACACCTGTTTTTAAGCAGCAGTAATAGAAGCTAAGGCTTACAAAAAATGACTGATTCTACACACACTCCCACAACATTTTCAAAGAGTTTAAATGTCTTTTAAGAAATTAATATTCCAGGGAATCCAAATAGAGAAGGGATGAGTTATGAAAAGAAAGCACTGTTTGGAGAGTACATTCTGCTCATAACGTGAACATTACACATTTGTATGCATGTTGTGCATCCTAGGCCACATACCATGAAACTAAATTAGAACCTGTCAAAGTCAATGGAGAGCATTTCTTCCAACATCAATGAACTTTGGTTTAGGCTATGTTTTCAGTGCAGAATGTGACAATAGATAAAAATACAAGAGAGCCTACTCAGTTATCTAGTGTCTGTTTCCACTTTTATCATTACTCTATTGCATGGCCTTAGGCAACTCCTACCCTCATTATGCTTTATTTTCCCCAACATGTAAACATTTCTTAGACTGGGGAATATAAGGCACAACAAAGCCACAAATAAGTGTAGAAGCTCACATGATAAATTCCCTTTGAGCTGGGTTATTTGCAGGTAACACTACCATATACAGTCATCAAAGGATGAGCATCTCAAATTTTCAATGCTGAATGAGAACCACCTTGCAAATAACATCCTTATTATCCATTAAGGATGTCCTGTAGACATGGTTAAATTTTAAGGTTGCAGAGTCTAACGTCACTCTAATATCTCCCTCTCAGACTCTCAAAATTTATTAGACTCCCAGCCATGCTGTAAATAATACACAAAACCATCTTCATAACATTGGCAACATTAATAAACATTTCTTTCTAACTGAATTGAACACAACCAAACCAGTAGTAAAGATGCAACTAATGAGGCAGAACTCTTCAGAAGAGTATTAAACTGCTCTCCTCAAAGTCACATGTAAACTTTTTTCAGCTTGTTTCATAGAATGTGAGCAATCACATTTTAGTGGTGTTCTTAGTGAAACTTACAGAAATGTTAACAAAAAGACCATTTTCATTACTATATATATTGAAAAAAATACCCAACATTAGCTAATGAATGTAGACAAATTTATGCTACAAATGGAAGATGTATTAGTGAAACAATAAAAGGCAGCTACACAAATATTCCTGTCAGAATTTGGATAGACATTTGTGCAAATACATAATATACATCCCTCCTATTTAGCCAAAAATGATCCTCACCTATTTGGACATCATGAAAACTAAATGTAAACAACTGACAAAAAAGCCAGCCCACACACATTAGATTTTGCTGATGCTGCTACATAGTTTTTTGACCTACTATTTCTTAAGGTTTTGACCAATTGAGCTAAAAAGAGATTGCTTTGTTTAAATGACTGTTCCTTTTCTCCAGACTTTGATACTTTGGTCATTTTCAGTAGACATATCACAGATCAGCTGAAGGTTGATGATTCCTAGTTTGTGTATTACTTCATACAAGATACAAAATTTGAACACAACCTATGAATCTAAAAGCTATTTCCAAAGAAACCACAGGAAAAGGGCAGTTTAAAAAGAATATAAATTTCAGAAATATTTTACTAAATCCTGCAGACTTTTTTCCTTCAGGGAACTATTTTAAACCTGGAAGCTAAAAGCTGAATGCCAGTCTTTGTTTTTAAGACAGAGGAAATGGAAAATTTAATGCCCACAAATCCTAGGCTAGGAACAGTAACTGTGATCCACCGTAACACCCGTTATTTTCTAGCTACAAGAAATATTTTGCTAAATTTTTTTTCAAGATACTCAGATTCTACTTCCCATAACGTTTCCCATAATATCAATCTAATCCTGTCAGATAGGTATAACTAAGAGCTGAGTTTTAGCCAATAGCTTCAATTTATTTAGATTTACCATAGGTAATGAACTCTCCCTACATAGTGCCAAATCCCTATGCAAAATGAGATTGTCTGCTCCAGAGACCAAACTCTAATCACACAGAGGTGCAATTAATCTTGCTTTTGGCAATTGCCAGTTCCCTTGATTCTTATAGCTATAGTTTAAAACCTTTCAGTGTAGCACGTGAAATGTTTTACTCATTCTCATCTCCAGTGACAATTAACTGTATATAATGCATGGATAATACCCATGTTACTGTCTTGGTATTTTGTCAAAATCTGATAAAGGCTGATAACCACATGTACTAATTTCTGTATGAACCTTCTAGCATCCCTTTTCCCTTCTGTTGTTTTTCTTTAGTTTTTTAATTCTGTAGTACAAACACATTGAAGATGCAACAGTGCAAGGGCAGCCTCAGTGACACATACACAATAGGAACATAGCAACATAGGAAAAAAACTCTGAAGAAACCTTCAGAGAGAATTAAAAAAATCCTGATTTTCAAATGTACTGGGCACTGGTTATTCCAGCTACAGTCAGCTGAAGTGTATGGACATTACGGAACCAAGCAAACACCTCCTGTTTCCCACTGTCACTACATCCCATGCTCATCCTTTTTGTAAAAGCCTAAGAAATGCAAAAAAAATTTAGTCAATTACCAGAGTGAAAGTTTAAATGGATGCATTGACATGTGCAAATGGACAACTTTTAAATTGTGATTGATCTCTTCTATATGTCTATGTGCCCTCACAGGACCAGCACTAATGCACTGTTAACAAGTGTTCCATCATCTGATTTTAAGCTCACTGAGAAACTGGATTAAAGATTCAGGCATGAATCCTGACTCTGTACATTTTTCTCTCCAAATGTAACAAAATTGTTCAGGACTCAAATACTATAGGTGTCTGATTTCCTTAAATTACTTGTCTCATTGTAAACTTCAAATATTTTGTCATTCCAAGATGATTTTATGACACTTTTTCCTTTGCTAGACTTTTTAAGAAGAACGAACTCTCCGTCTCAGGCAATGGTCTCCTTGCTTCCACTCAATCAATCAATGAGAACAAGTCAATAAGAACTTTTGTATTATTATTATTCTATAAATAAGAACTAAAACCTTTGTGAATTAGAAAGTAAGTGTGGAGAGACATACTGAACAAGGCAGATACAGAACAAAAGCTGAAAGCTTAGGGGTCATATTTTAATCAAAGGAGCTGAATAATTCCAAGGCACTAAAAGGAACCTGATCTTAGACCATTTCTTGGGGTTAGGATGCACAGTCCATATGAATAAGAAACTTTTGGCAGATTTGGTTTGGAAGAAGCTTTCTTCTGTTTTTTTAATCTCTCCCTGTACACATAGGATTAAAAGAAATGGCCTTTGTTGTTCTTCCAGGGGAGGTTTAGATAGGATATTAGGAAAAAATTTGTTACTGAAAGAGTGGTCAAGCATTGGAACAGGCTGCCGAGGGAAATAGTTGAGCCACCATCCCTGGAGGTGTTAAAAAATTGTGTATATATGGCACTGCAAGGAACAGTTTAGTGAGCATAGTGGTGTTGGGCTGATGGTTGGACTTGATGATCTTAGAGGTCTCTTACAACCTTAATGACTCTATGATTCTATAAATCAAATTATTCATAGCTCTTTGTAAGAAAGCTTCTTTTGCTGCAAGAAAAGCTGTATTGTGTCTGCCAGTTTACTTCTCCATTCAGCACAGCACAAGATGGTAGCTTCAAGCAGTCAGATCCTTTTCCTCTTTTTCTGTCACCAAGACAAAGCAGAACTGCTCCTTCAGAAATGTACTGGCCTACAGCATTGCTCTGAGCCATCTAAGGAAATCATTTCAGTCAGAGAAACAAAGCTCTCAAACATAGCAACAAACAACATTTCACAGAGAGGAAACTGGATCAAAACAGCAATGTGAGCATTTGAGATATTGCCAGCTTATGCAGCAGAGAAAAAAAGACAAAAATTCACCCACTACCCTAGGAAAGATGTAAGAATGAAAGATAGAGTGTGGGAAAGGTGCCCTAAGTGGGATGAAAATTAGAGGTATAACCTGAATGTGAGAAGGTAACGTGGTATAGTAGTTGGTTATTCATGCTAATGTAAACAGCACATGAAAAATAAAGCAAACAGAGGCAAGAGGGGTTTCCTCAAAATCCTACTTACTGTACTGGTATTACTTAGAAACTGACAACTAGCCTTGTATTAATGTTCAATCCTGAGTAGAGCAACTCTTTTCCTAAATGAAAGTATTGGTCTCTGCAAGGCTCTGCTCATACTCTTATTTTCAAGCTACTTTTGATGTCTATTTCTTTTGATTTCTTTTCAATGTTTCCTGATGAGCAATTCTATCTACATGCAAGTTCCTCATTTTCCATATTGTTCTAGCATCAGAAATATCATTATAAGGTCACAATAGAGGTAAAAATACATATCTACTAATTTTGCACAGCCAATACCACAGGCAAAAAATACCTGCTCACACAACAGACTAAAGCACCTACAAAGTTTTCATTGTCTCATTACCTATTCCTTCCATGCAAAAGGAGCTCAGAAAATCTTCTTGAGTCTTTGCTGACATTTGAATCATGTCTTTTCACTAATTAAATCTGCCTACGTATCAATGATTTCATCACACAGTCACAATACCCCCGTGTGTTGACGACTTATTTCTTATTCATGTGTTTTTTTCATCTCAGTTGATCAGTTTCAGTTATGGCCCCTTTGAATACCTAGGTAATGAACTTATTCTAGTGATGATGCTACTTTCAACATTATTTGAACTGGCCAAAGCAGCATAATTTAATTAATTTTGTTCTTTAATACTGTTTGTGTTAAAGTCCTGTTCTCATCAGGCAACACTTAAAAACTCCAATGGACAAGACTACTTTAGCTGATGATATTCCTTAGTATCTTACAGTCAGATTTCTCACTTTCATCAGTTATAGATTGATACATAAAAAGTCATAATGTGTGGAAGGTTTGGAGACAATTAGAACCACCTCACTGAAAGTCTTTTCACTGCTCTAATGCTAGCATTGTGATGTGTTGTTCTTGCAGCCTTTAAATAAAATAACCCTAAAGAATATTAAAACCTTCCATCAAAAGTGGATGGCTTCAGGCACACCTAAAAAATTAAAACTGAAGGTGTTCTGTTAAGGAATAGCTTACATTTCACAGACACACTTTTCACAGCCAAAGCACAGAACCATTACTCTAAACTTATTTCCATGTAAGAGAGCATTACACATATAAAAGAAAAGCTTTTGTTAAAATGAATCCACACTACTGTATAGTTTCAAAGTATTTTGATTTGGTTGATTGCCACCTATTCTGAACGTTCTGTGCAATCTGAATAGCAACTTAGGTTAATGTGGGTAGGCCTACATTTCAGCAGCATGATCTCACTTTTCCTTCATTATATGTTTCTTATAAATACACAAATGAAAGTAATTTCACACAAAACCATTTGTTGCAATACCACTTTTAAAAGCATAGTTTCATATCTTTTCTGTACTTCCCTTTAATCCTTATTAGCAATGTTTCATGTAGCATTACTCTTGCATTAGTGTCATCCTATGTCAGAACTCACTATCATCACATGGAGGTGCAGTTGTCTCTTCCCTTAATCTAATACGTAGATTTATTTGAGGCACTGGTGGCCAGGTAATTATGTTTGAAGAGTTCTGTTTTGAGATATTTTCAGTTTAGGAAGGGAAACATATTTCTTTCAATAGTGTAAAAACCTCTCTAACAGCACACACTCATTCATATCACTCTTGTTTAGGAATTCCTACACATTGGTGGTTTACAGATCCAAACCAGACATATTTCTGGGTTCAACAACTAATAATTTTTGAAATGTCCAAGAGTTTATTTATAATACAAAGAGGAAATAAAATCTATGCTGCTTGTAGAAGGCTGTCATATGTAAATTTAGTTATATTCTTAGTATTTATAGTACACATAAGCTGTTTTTCTGTGCCTTTCACTCTGAATCAAAAGTAACTTAACTGAAGGGAAGTGCAACATTGTGTTTTTAGCATTACTAGGGGTAGATGAAAAGTTTGCATTGCATCCCTTCCCTTCAAGCTTCCTTTCTTCTCCCTGGGTCTAATACAGGGCAGTGAGATTGCTGTCAAACTGAACAATTACAACCACAGTTATACACCTCTTTCAAGTTTCCTGAGCCAGGAGCATTATGCAGAAAGTTGCTGGACTTTCTTACATCTCCCCAGGCATCTGTATAACCACAGAGAGAAGAACACAACAATGTATTGTTTAAAAGGTAGTACAAAAGGTGAACATAGATGTCATAGGATACTTGAAAAGTTGAAGTTCTAACATTCCCAAGGACATCCCCACCTGCTGCTTTTAGACACAAATAAACATGGATGTTGAAATAAAAACTAAATAAAAACTAAAACAAAAAAAACATTCCAAATTTGCACAGTCATTGGTAAAGCAAAGGATTAGAGGTAGAAATTTAACTGCAACCTCAGTCTGTGCCCAGGAAAATAAGTATTAATTATAAAACATGTTTTGTAACACCCTGAATGAGCAAAGCCATGCTAGAAGAACTCTGTATACTAAGTGAATTTCCAAGGTGAACAGAAACACTTTGAGCTTTATGCATCTTTTCCTCCTTCAACAAAAAATACCCAACCTCACACTGGATAATATCTTATTCAGCACATAAAGTTAGCACCTCCAGTGGGTCTGCTTCACACTACCTGAGACATGGTAACCAGGCAGGAAAATTCACACAAAAGTCCTTAAAACTCACAAGAGAGATTTCCAACTGATGTGAAATGCCACAGCTCCATTGACTTCAAATAGAGCTATGCCACTGTATCTGATATAAGGATGTGGCCTCCAAGCCTTTAGCTACCCAGCAGGCTAACATTATTCAGAGAAAGCATGAATGTCATCTATTAGGTTTGCTCTGAAGAATATATGGAAATTCCAGGTTGTGAGCCAGCAGGAAAGAGGTTTTTAGAAGCATGAATTCATAGCAGAACTGCTAAATGAAGCTCCAAGTTCTGCAGATCTGAAATTATCAGAAATTATACCACTTGGAACACTGAACGGCAACATTCCAATATCTGAAGGGGTTCTATAGGAAGGATGGAGAGGCACTGTCTGCAAAGGGTCTGTAGTGATAGGACAAGAGGCAATGGTTTTAAATTAGAGTTAGATTGAATTTTAGGAAAAAGTTCTTTACCATGAAGGTAGAGGAAAAATGGAACAGGTTGCCCTGGGTTGAGGAACAGGTTGAGAAAAATGGAACAGGTTGAGGCCTCATCCCTGGAGATATTCAAGGTAAAGCTTGATGAGGCTCTGAGCAACCTGATCCAGCTGAGGATATCCTTGCTTAATGCAGGGGGGGTGGACTAGATGACTTTTGGAGGTCCCTTCCAACCCAAATGATTCTATGCCACAAAAACAGCTCCTCCAATGGCCCCTGTCAGCTGAGGGACAGCCTGAAGAAGGAAGAATGAATGAAGTATGAAAAATACAGCAGAAAAAAATGAACATTTTCAGAGGGAACTTTTTTTCCAGTGAGTATCAGACATAAAATGGAAAATAGATTAACTGTCAAAACAGCACAGTAAACATTACAGGGTAAGAGATACAGCCTGGTGGAAAGGCAAGACATTAGCAAAGCACATGCTGGGCCTTCTTAAACAGCACTTTTAAAGTATAGTTGTCAATCAAAAAGATAACATTCAAAGATAAAAGCTTTCTATCTAATATTGTTCTTAATAATGCCTAAAATTACCTAAGAGCCATTTCAGCCAAATAAAAAAAAAAATCAATTTTCTCAGTTTAGTTTATGCACTTTGTGGTATAACTTGCTCAGCTGTTCTCCAGGTGTAGTCAGTTTGGCACTAGTCCCATGAAACTCAGCTTATTTAGCTAAAAGGAGGCTAAGACATAATGAACTCTTCAAACGTGTCGAGGTGTAGATACCTCTAGAGAAAATATACCATAACTAAAGGCAGTGCTGGGCCATGAAAAAAAGCTACTGTACACTGGCCATCACATTTAGAGTCAGAAATAGTTGTAGTTTTTGAAGCATGAGAGGAGAAACATCCTGCAACTATATTCCATTTGGATTATCAGAAGAAAGACCTTGCCTGTGTCAAAAATGGAATTATTTACATTTCAACTAGATTACATACAGGTGTCTGGAATACAGACTAATACAAATAGTCTCATCTCTAACACCCCTGCTGCTTCACCCACAATTTCTACAATCACAGGATCCCTGGTTAGACCTTTGCCTGACTTGTAACTTGCTCAAGTTTTCTTAGCACCATGTACTCTTAAGTAAAACTATCACTAATTAAGGTACCAGAGTAATTTGATTTTCATGGAGAATTGGGTACTTCTCTGTAAGTATATTTGATTTTGCTTGGCAATAAATTAGTCAAATATTTTAGATTATATTCAGAATAATTTATTTCAAGTAAATTGGTTAGAAATACAATTATTTCAATTAAAGTATAAAAATTTAGTCTAATAAAAGAACTATGAATGTTAGCTTTAATCTTTGAACCCTTTGTCCAAAACTATCATAACTTGCATTTCTCCTCAGTTATAGATCTGCTTTTTATCAATGACCTCTAATGTACCTCTAATGTAACATGGCAAAACCAAAAACTTTTGTAAAGTAAGATGCAAGGATTTATATCATTCCAACACAGTTTAAGGCCCAACTCCTGCAAGAAAACTTAAAGGGAACTCTCCAGGCAATGTGGTATTTAAGATCTGGTAAGATACTCATAAAATCACTTCTGGGATTAAAATCTTGTGCCAGACACACATGCCCACACAGACATTTCCTGGCACCTGCCTGGCATTTGGCCTATTAAAGACCAAACATTCTAACAGTGCTGGCTTTTGCCTTCCAGTCATCTCAGATTGTTAATGGTTTTTGCTTAAATCCGTATAGATGCTGATTTTCAGAAAGATATTACCAAATCATTAATTTAAATCTTGTGTGTAATGGAATAAATGATAGCATATTAATTACGCGATTCTATGTTAAAATTAATTATTTACACAATTAATTACTCAGGTAGCATAGTTTTTTAATTTTTTTCATTCAGCCTATTTCCTAAATTAAATTAGATAAATGAATAAGTTAAACATAAATAAAGCCTATTTGATTTATACTGATTTATGTATTTTTTCCATAGGAGCTGCCTTCCTTTCCATTATTGAAAAATGGCAGAGAAGACTGAATCAAGCATGGCACCTCTGTCCTAATTTTTCTAAGGCTCAAACTGTTGGGCAACTCAGTTACTTAAGTGAGACCTCAGGAGAGAACGACCATAAAATCAAAGGCTAAAAGTGTAAGGAATTATGAAAAAAAAAACCCAGAGACACAAAATGAGATAGAGATGCTGGGGAAGCCCACTGCCTGCTGCTCAGGACTCTGCTAGTGAAGTGCCATTTGGCTCTCAACAAGTGTGTGTCACAATGCATCCAAGTAAAGAGCACCACACTGGTATGGAAAAGGCAAATGTTCAGCAATCCACACTTGTGAACTTGAGCCTTACTCCCAGCTTGTATCAAATTTTGCCTCCAGGCAATCATGGGAGCAGAACATTAAACATAAAAAAAAGCAGAAGTCTCAAGCACAACCTAAATTAAAATCCCAGGAAGGGACAAAAGAGAATTGTGGGCAAAATAGCCACTGAAAGTCAGTGGATATGGTACAGAGAAACTGGCATCCTTGGTTGTTGGAGTCCCCTAGAGATTAATCTGTTCCCAGACTCCATATTAGCACCCATCAGATACCTTTAAAATAATTATTAAAATATTTCTGTTACAAAATAAGCCATGCAGGGGAATTCTCTGCAAACATTTAACCTGAAGAAGGGTAAAAATTTGAAATTGGGCTTCTCATTTTTTCTCACCCTTGAAAACAGTAGAAGAATCACTTTTGTGTCTGAAAAATGTTATCAGTGTTAACAATATTTGCTAATAGCAAAATTCTAAAGCTTGTATATCTGGAAAGTTCTTTGTAACACGTTGTTTCCTAATATTTTTTACCATCTAGCTCAGAAAGTATGGATTTCAGTTCTAATCGGAGCTAGCACAGCCTGCAAGCAGATGCTGAATGGGAAACAGCCTCATCCCATGTACTCTATGACAAGTCACCCCCCAGGTAAATCACCACCACCAGAGCCACAAATTTCAAGGGACACTGGGATTGCCATGTGCAAGGCAAATAAACTGGGCAGAACAGGAGCCAAACTGTTGATGTCACTGGATCCTTTCAGCCCAAATGATTGATGTTGCCTGCTTATTTTTACAGAAAGCACTGATTGCCTTTTTCAATGGTCAGCTCTCAGAAAGCAGAAGATCTTTTAGCATTCTCTCCTGTAATAATATTGTAGACCTTAAAAATAAGAAGTTCAGTATTTTCAGTCAGGGTAATTTAAAAGAAATACCTAGAAGAAAACTGTTATTACTTGTGCTTACATGCCAATCAGTAAAGGCATATGATCACTGAAATTCATCCTCTTAAGAGTTTTTTACTGCAGTGTCATGGTGTAGACTCCTTGTTATAAACTAAGGGACAATTTGCAAACAAGCTTCAAGTCCAAAACAAAGCTTGGGTTTAAAATGATAGCATATTTTGGTAGTGTTTTCATCAGAGAAAGTCTTAAGCATTACATACAAACTTAAATATATGCCAAAAAGAACATATGGCAAGTCCTTCACTCCTACAGTATTTTACTTTTGGGGCTTTGTCAAGTATTAATCACCCTTTTTTTCCTCTCATTCTTTAGGCAAAACAAGAGAATAATCAAATGGCACACAAATATAAACCTATAGACTTTTTCTCAATGCACAGGAAGAACAAGAGCCTGGATGGGTCATAAATAACTTGACCTGTTCCATATTCCATGAAGTTAAATCTGAGCAGCTCAGAATGAGCTGGCTGCAGCTGCCTCTTATGAAACTGCAATACATTTGGTAATTTAGGTCAAAATATCTACAGGCACAGATTAAATCCAAACACTGGGACATAAGTCATTTAAGTTTGTCTTCAATCTTCCATATTGCTTGCACCTTTCCATATTATTGCAGTGAAAGAATTTGGGGCCTCTCTATATAATACCTGTGAAAGACCTTGAGAAAGCTGCAATAATAGGAAATTTTATGCCTCGATATTAACTATAAATCAATGCACAGGAGAGACATTTTCCAGTATTAAGAAGAGAGCACAAAAGCATGACTTAAGCAGGAACCAAATGAAGAGGATAAAAGTTAGATTGGTGCTTTCATAATCAACACAGCTGTGCAGTAATTTGATTTTCATTATAACGATGCTATTTAGACATGCCCTGCATATTGAAGATTGAGCATAGTACATAATTATTGATGAGTTATAAACCATTTGTGTTTTATGTTTATTTCATCTGACAATAATTATCATACATTTGCACTAATTAATTCATCATCCTTTATTACTGGAAGTGAAAGGTAACTAGCACAAAATATCAGAAAGGGCACTGAGAAGAAAAGCAGGAAGCCCTGTAATGCAATAGCATCATTTGCAATATAATACTACAATGTTGCTCTTTACCTTTTATTTTTCTAACATAAATAGGGACAAACTATATTCCAGCTAAAACTTGCTTGAAATTACTAGTAAATTGCTCTCTAAAGCATGCTGAAGTGAAATGCAGCAAATATGCTGATGAGATGGATATTGACCTATCATTTGGTCTTAATTTTTTTCATGAAGGTCTGTGAAATTATTGGTGATTTTGGAATACATTTTAGAAATTGCACAAATGATTGTCTGGCTTTGGGAACTGAAGTTCTAACACTGCACATACATCAGTGCATTGAAAACTTTAAAAAATGAAGCTGTATAACATTTTGTGAACCGAAGTTTGTTCCCTAAATAGAAATAAGAAAGCTTGCATTTTTACTGATTGATGGCTTCATCAGCTAGTAAACACAATTATTGTGTTGTAGTGCTATAAAAACTCTGTGCATCACTGCATGGTGCACACAGTCCTAGAGCCAGAGCCAAATGAGATGGAGGCTAAAGAAGAAGACACACATCAGCATGGTGTTGCTACTAAGTCTTCTCAAGAGACACAAGACACAAAACAGCAATACTAATGTGGTTCCATTTGCTAAATCTGAGTTTGTAACACAGTGGCACTGCTGTATTGTGTACAAACTGGTCTGTAGTTTGCAGAATGTGCACCTGATGCTGCACTGTACCTTGTGATTACACCTTTAAGGATCAAATAAGGCAGTGGGAAAAAAAAAAGTAGAAATTCTTTGACACATTTGAATGTTTATTTGTTCAATATACATATATAATGTGATGGGAACAGATATGCAAAGAGCAGCCTGTTCTTCCAGAGGCCCAGATGCCTATTTCTGAGGAGGCATCCAAAGTAAAACAAGACATTTCCCTCTCTGTTGAACTCTGTGTGTTATAGATAAGCCAAAGGCAGGCAAGGACCTCAAAGTTCATGAGCTGAGTGTGATGCTGGAGGCAGGATGAGTGTGATACACAATGTGCTGGGTGCAGCCCAGAGCTCTTGCACAGGATACCAGTGGAGATGTGGCTGGCAGAGCTGTGCACTTGCAGTCATTCACTGCTTCTCTGGTAGAGTTCAGATTTTTTTTTGAAACGTGAGAGATTGGGTAATGGTGTACAGTGCAGTTCCTGTGCATTCATGTTTGAAACAAACTCCAAATACAGACTTTATTGCCAACTACAGACTTTATCTTCCTAATGAATTTAATATCTTTTGAGGAAATATAGTAAATATAGTAAATCTATTTTGATATATGAGAGAGATGCATCCTGAACTGGAAAACCCTGCTTTACTAAAGTGAGAGCAAGGCAATTTCAGAGCACTGAGCCAGAAGGCTTACAGGTGATCTGTGTGATGGTGGTGAGAAAAAGTCAACTAATAGGTTTCACTTTATCAAACTCATGCAGTACCAGTAAATATTTTCCTATTTTTATATCAACTTTATCCTTGGCACATCTTTCAGGCAGACTGTAGTGTCCTTAAGCACAGGAAAGCAAACAAATTACAAGAACTTTGTATAAAATCTTAACACTCCAGAAACAGCAAAGCAATTCTTTCCATGCTTAAATTTGATCTTTAGGGAGCAATAGGATAAACTCTCACAGAACAGCCTGATAACAACAAACAGAACCCCTGAATAAATGGAATTTTGAAGATAAGACTCACAGAAAAGCCAGAAATCATAGAGCATAATGCTACTGAATAAATATCAAAACACTCGATGTCACCTCAGAGCAATATACTTCACAACAATTTGCACTTTTTGTTCTGTTTTGGGGTGTTTTTTTGCAGTTTCATCTGATTTAAACATGATTCAAAGACTGGTTTAAGTTGGCTCAATAATTTTGTATTTAGGATATTCAAAGACACACTTAAGGTATGTAATTTATTGTGGCAGATTATATACTAGAATTTTCTTAAGCATACACAAGGCAACAACAATTAGACTGCTTAGGCAAAAAAAAGAAATGTGGCTTAATAATTTGTTTCAGCCTTCAAGTTGTGAATTTTGCTGCACACCTCTCCCATGCATTCCCTTCCCTTTCTCCCATTTTTCTCCCTATCAAATTATCCCCAACAAAAAGCTCCATCTAATACCTGGCACCCATTCCTGTACCCATTTGTACAGTCCTTATCTACATGTGCAGTACAAGGTTTAGATTAGGTACTAATGACCTTGCAACTGAGAAAAATCCTGAAATGGAAGAGAACTTCTTCCAAGAGAGTTAGAAGCTTTGGTTTACGAAAAAGAAAAAAATAATGCTTGCTTTTGAAGTCTTCTTAACATACAGAAGAAATAAACCTGTTTTTTTCAGTCACCGTTTCTTTTCAATGGTACAAAAACAGAATATGGCCACATTCATTCACTGCTGATTTTCACATTGGGAGCTACTGCAGCAACACCTGAAATGTCATCCATCAAGAGGTACTCAGAGGTTCTACTTTCTGAGCTCTTTGGTTAAGTGTATGAATTTCCTTGTTTGTTTTTCTATATATTCTGTGGAACAGGCTTATTTCACCCCATCACAAAAACCTAAACAGAAGATCAAAAGCAGAATTAACTGGTTTATCATAATAGTATTTCCTACATTTGCAGATACTTTATTTTTGTAGCCAGACTAGATATACAGTGTAATATTAAACACTTTCTTATAAACGTATATTTGTGCAAGAAAATACCAACACAATTCAGCAAAATGTCTGATAAAAAGGTTTTGCAAATTATTCAGAATTTTCATCAGTCCTCTCAGAGCTGATATTTTCTGTCTATTTTTACACCAAGCCAAAAAGAGCCAGCAGGTCACATCCCCTGCTACACAAATACAATCACCCTGCTGTAGAGAGTGAATGACAATCAAAGTATGTTTTAGTATGACTGATAAAGGCATTCATCCTTTGATTATAATCAGAACTTGATTATCAGTAGCAGAAAGAAAATGCTGACCTGATATTAGCTGGGTAAAATTAAAATATAGACAACCATTATTGATTATTTGTCATCAGACACCCTAACAATAGCTAAAAGATAGTTAGATTTAAGGGTTAATTCTTACTTGCTGCAAAACTACTCACATGAAACAGAAGCAAGTTGTGTTAAATGCACATGTAAACATACACTAGAAAAGAGCTATAGGTGTATCACATGGGAAAGCAGCACAGTAGCAGGAGACACAGCATATTATCACCTTCATTTTTAGACCTGAACACAGAAGTAGAAAAGAGATTGATTGATTCATACATAATCAAACACGAAATTTCTGGCAGTCCTTCCCAAAAAGGGGATCTAACTGAGCTGTAATAACATGCAATTTCAGACACAAGTGAAATTTAACACACATCATCCTCTAAATTAACTCTTTTAGTGCTATACCGCTCTGTAAAAAAACAAACAGGGCTTGGCTGCCTGGAATGGCTGAATTACATCTCCTGCTGACCCTCCAGCAACCTTGATTTCTCTCACCAGATTCCCTGACACAACAGTTTTTAGCAAAGTGCTGTATATATAAATTCAGTAAGTGTAATTTTCAGAACTGGTGATTGGTGTGTTTTATTTTTTACTTAGGGAAAATCAAATCAGAAGCTGTTGACACATTGTAAATTAGGTCAAATTTCTAAAGCCTTATTAAATAATCAGTAGTAGTTAACGACTTGTTTCATGGTTAAATGTCAAGAGGAAAAGACCAATAAGTTTAAGGCTACAGCAGATTGGTGTTAGCTATATTAGCAAATATTTTTGCTGTTGAAAACTATAATTACCAAGTAAAGTAACAATAACCAGTATTCAAAAGAATAATGCCACAGGTGACCCCTATGAGGCAGGATAAGAACAAGGGAATGTGTTCAGTATTACAAACTAAAGAGAAACCGTGATACAGGTAAAATCTGCCACTTAGCAGGAGTGAATTTCTCTATGAGCCAAACAAACAAATGGAGAGCACAATTAACCTAGTTTAAAATAAATAAATAAATAAATAAATACCACAAATTGAAATTACCTTTTAGTTTTACTTCTGTTGTTTGATAATATACACTATATCACTTTTCTTAAATGGTGCAACTAACTTGGTAAAAACTAATCCCCTCTATAGAAAACCATCTAGGAGAGTGCCAGTCACAAAGAATCTGCATTAAAAGTTTTTATGGAGCATATTCACCATCAGTATAATTTGGGACAGTATTTAAATATGCCAGAACCCCATATCTTGGGGCTTCCCCATTATCTTCTGTATGTCAGGCATGTTAATATGCACTGCAGAGATACCCAGCACACTCTTTGCTTAGCATCATTGCTTCTACTGCAAAGAATGGTAAAATCAGTAATTCAAGAAGTGTAAAGTTGTTTGGAATGCTAATATAACAAAAGCTAACCTACAGAAACAAATGAACAGATCATACAAAGTATTGATAATGATTTATCAAACCTCAGGAGGTTTCTGAGTCAGTGACTGATTCTGGTTCCTGCTTTTTTCCACACACGCAGCTGATGGGAAGCACAAGAGTGTGGCACGCACAGCATAAGGCTGAGGCCAACTTTAATGCTGCTTTCCTCACAACAGTCAACTTCATGGAATCATACAATTGCTCAGGATAGGAACAACCTTCAAGATCTTTCTTGAAGCCTCAGCCTAACCCTATTCTTTTGTTCTTCCTTTGCTCTCCTTTTCCCTACAGGCAGGATATTCTATGTGTGTATCCTTAGAACTTGTCTGTAAAATGAAACAATTCAGTTGAATATCAGGGGAAATGATGTCTTCATCATCTCCTGACTCAGGGCCACCTAGGAATTACTTTCCCTGGGGTTTAAAAGTGGAAGTGCTTCAGAGCAAACTAGTCCCACCTTTGTCCTGAGACACAGGGAAGTGATGTTGAGCAACAACTGAGTCTGCCCTTCTGCCTTCAATAAGGTGACTATGGATTTATTTTAATGCAATTGCAACCAGTCAGGCCCTCAGGTCCATTAGTGATTAAGAAACAATCATGCAGTGTGCACCCAGCATAAAATCCTTTTAAAAGAGGGAAGAAGAATGTTGGTATTTTACTACAGTTGCAAAGTCAAGCCTACTATAAATACCATTGTCAAATAAATTGTTATTGGAAAAATACTATATTCAAAAAGGAATTGTAAGCCGGAATTTTTAAAATGTAATTTCATGAAACCTTTAAAACATTTTACAACGTGAAGCTTTATGGAATTCAATTTGACTTATAACTGACTTTGGTCAGTCACCACACTTAAGGTGATTGCCTCTATTGTCATGCTACCTTCCCATCTGACATTCTTCTGGACTAAATGCAGTTTAAAACACCCAATCTCCAAAGCTAGCTTGCTATTACAGACTTAAATAGAATATTCATGTTTAATTACATATCAATTTGATCGTTCTTCTCTCCATGTGGGATTATGAAATAATCACTTCTCTTTTCCTTGGTCCCAGAGGGGAGGAGAAAGAAAACCCACAAAGCTTGCAAATTCCATTTTCCACACCCAAAGAATATTCTAAGAGATGCAGCACACTCTTGGGCATGCAGGATGCATGCAGGAGGTTGCAGTATGTGCTTTTCTTGATGGTTTTGCAACTGCCCTTGTTAATCCAGCCCTGGGAGGAAATGTCCACAGATATATTGTAGGTGAAAATATAGTTATACACTAATGCACATGTATGTTATACATACTGAATAATGAAGATTAGAACTTGGGTTAAGTGGGTTAAAATGACAAAAAGTTCTCCAGTTTTCTAACTGCAGAACACTCCTTTGGAACTATTAAAGAATTGTCCGTACTTTATGGATTAGAAACTTCAATTTCCTTTAAGATACCTGGGCTTAGCAATTCTAAACACAGGGTTCAAAAAAAGATGGCTTTTTTTTTATCTCATAAAATAGTGCTTTTTTCTTTGACAAAGTAGTTTTATGAATACAAATAGCATTGTAAGAATCCATCAGATCACATATTTCGACTTAACAGTTTAGTGAATTTACCTCAGACATGAATAAAAAGAGAGTCCTAAATATTTCTATTGTGGCAGGATGAAAGGAGCTTGTCATCCTTTTAGAAAAGTATTATTCCAAGAGCAATGAAATATGCCTTTAAGTAAAGTTTTAACCATATTCATGTTAAAAATAACCATTTCATTAATTACTTATATAGCATTTAGTAGTTGTTTGGGGTTTTTTTCTGAGATTTAGTTAGTCATTTAAGATTTATGGATAAAAGCTATCTTTATGCAACTTTTATTATCTGAAAAGCCCTCTTAATTCATATAATATATTATGTACTATGTGAAAGTACAGTTATTGACTGTGCCATTCTGAGTTTATTATCCTGTTAAATTTCATGTTGTAATTGCTCCTGGGCCATTGCTTTTTTAAAACTCATACAGGCCAATGGTGCAATTACCTGTGTGCAGTTAAAAAAAGCCCAAGAGAATTCTTAGAGTTCCAGGATTAAGGACATATGTTCATCAACAAACTGGACTTGAAAGTGTAAGTTTACTTAATTCTATATATCTATATTTTAAAAAATATTTATATTCAATGAGCTAGTAGACAAAGAGGATTGATTTTTCTCATAGTTAGCTTGTAAGGAAGGTTTAAAAAAAAGAGTATTTATAATATATCTTGGCAGCAGGATTATTTTGGAGATGTTAACACAATAAAAAGAAAAAAATGCTAAAAATTAATAAATCTCCATTTTGTCATCAGTCTCAAACTGTCTTTGCAACAGCCTCATTGGGACCCAATACATTCTGATCTGACATTAGAGGAGGAAATGTTCTCTTTCTGCCTGGCAGTAGTAAAACTTCACCCAGCTTTTCAGAACTGAAGACAGCATTATTCCCAAGGATGACTTAGAAAAGACAGTGTTCTCATGCATGTCTTCATAGTTAGATCCCACTTGGTAGTCTCATCTCTGCTGCAAGACTACTCAAAATTAAAAAGGGAAAAAAAAGTCCAGAAAAAAAGAATTATCTAGTCAAGATACAATACACAAATATGTAATGAAAAGTAAGCATCATCAGGTAGGATTTTGTCTCCCTTAGTAATTTGCCAGTTGCTAAATAAACTGTGTAATGTATTCAGCCTGACTTCTGGTCACAGGAGCTGATTGTAATAATAATATTGCCTAAAAAAGGAAAAAAGCTTTGCAAATTTAACTGATCTTCATTTGCTAGTATAGTAAAACATAAAGGTTTGCAGACAAATGGTTTATTTCCAGCAAAAATTCAGCTGCAGTCAAATGTCCTTTGCCACTCAGATGGCTAATTTATGTGAAAAGTACAAACTACCAGGATTTTTTTACCTCTCTTCAGTTAATGTAGGTTACTTTCCCTACCCCCCCCAGCTCAAACCCAGTAGAACCTTTTATTTGACACAGACAAGCAGTGTAGACTTCCAGTACTCTGCCCCTACTGACTTGAGTGACCTGAATTGTAAGCATCTGGGAAGATAAATATTTTCAGTCAGCTATAATTTAGACCCCATAATCCCCTTTTGTACTAGAGTACAAATGTAAGACAATGGGATTACTGAAATGAATAAATATTCAGCAGTCTGAATAAGGTATCCGGAATCCGGAATAAATTTTATAATAGTTACTTAAAAACAAATGTTACTTTCCAAATTTCCACCTCTGTGATGATTAGTTTTGCCTTTGCTTATATATTTTTTAAAGTATGTGCTTTTGTGTTTTTACAACAGTGCAAGATTTTAATATTTTCCTTTACCTCCCTGGGTTTACCTCCCCATGGCAAACATGAGTTTGGCAGGGGAATAGAACAGCTCTGCAAGAATGCATTAAGCTCTTGTATGTTTCTAAAACAGCAGCACAGCCCCCTTTTGCACATCCCTGGAATCAAAAATTACATTCATTTTAATTCTGCACAAAAGAGACTTTTACTCAGCTTCTTTGAACTACTGTTTTTATAGAGAAAGGGTTGGCCCCAATGAATATATACAGAGTTGTAATAAATGGAATTGTAGCATAACATACCAGCACAATACAGAAAATCCTTGAGAGTTTGTCCTTGCATTGCAAGAGCATATTACTGAGTGAATTTCTTCCTGGAGACTCTGGCAAGGAGGTCAACCAAGCCCACTTACTATTCTAAGACATGTCCCTACAAATACATTTACACTGGCAGGTTCAGCCTTGGTGAATCCCATGCCTGAATCAAATTAAATAATTTCAAACATAAGAAGCCATTATGAGAAGTACATCTGCTTTGCTTTCAGTCTAGCCCTGCATTACAGCAGACAGGAATTCAGTGTTTAATCAAGGAATGCTTATTAAACAGCAGGTTTGTGTGTTTCTAGGGAAAATAGAAAATTACTCTAGCTGTCAGTCAGGGTGATTATTTTAATGCTGCTACTCTTAGTTATAAAAAGTTGGAAGCAGCCGAGTTCAAATACTTACACCCTCTGTATATTCACTACCTTTCTGTACCATATTAACCTTCTGTGTTAGAGCAAGTTCAGTCTAAAATCTCTCCTATGCCACTTAGCTCCATCTTTCATTGCCACACACACACACTGTGCCATCAGAATCACAGAATGTCAGGGGTTGGAAGGGACCTCAGACCCTTGAGTCCAAACCCCCTGCCAGATCAGGGCCAAAACTAGGTCAAGTCCCTCAGAAATGCATCCAGATGGGTCTTGAAATTCTCCAGAGAAGGAGACTCCACAATCTCTCTGGGGAGCCTGTTCCATGGCTCTGGAACCCTTACAGTAAAGGAATTTTTTACTGTCGAGGTGGGGATCTTTAATGTTGAGGTGGGGATCACCCCAGTAATCTTGTCCATGCATCACTTCACCTCACAGATTATTCTTGTTAACAGAGAAGGGTTGGGGTGGTTGGCTTGTTTGTTATTTTTTCATAAGCATTTCTTAACAGTAAGTGAACTCAGAGCTGGAATGTCACTGGTCTAATGTAGTAGTAACAAGAATAGCCCAGCTCTACACTTTTTTTTTCACGGGATGGAGGAGAGAGAGTACTGCTCACTAGAATTAACAAGGATGAGGTAAAAGTTCAGACTGAGGGAAAAAGAAGTAGAACAGACAGCCAGGAAATGACAGAAAACAACCCAATTGCTCTGAATTAGCTTGCTTCATTTTTTCTGCTTTCATCATAAAAAGGATCAAGAAAATAGTCATGACTGAGCCATAATGTGTGGAGAGTTTTGCAGGGGAGTGGCTACGTGACAGGGGGCACGACAACATGCAGCTGGTCAGTGTGTAAAGTTCTAGAAACCGCAAGGCGCCGCCTAGCTACAATTACGTCAGTAGCTACGGACCAATTATAAGCTTAGCTTTGTAACCTGCACCTTATAAAAATGCCATGAATGTTCAATAAAGTTGAGACTTGTTGACCATGATAGCATGAGACTCGTCTCCCGTGGCTCCGGTTATCCAACATTTGGCGCCCGAACAGGGACCTACCCTTTCTTAGAGCTACGTTGGGTGCAGGTCTATCTGCAGGCGTAAGGCTTTCCCCGCCCGACGCGCCCAGAAGACGGCGTAAGGCTTAAACCGCCCGACACGCCCGGAGGATTACATCGGTGATCTCCGCCGCTACGCGCTGCCGAAGCTTGGGGGGTTGCAACGGTACCGTCACGATGGACAGGCAAGCAGCGTATGATTTATTTACCGCGTTTCTTAAAAAACGGGGCATTAAAGATTTAGACCTAGATAAGGACCTTCCGCACCTTTTAAAACATGCAACATCTCACGGTTTCTTTAGCGACCCACACTCAGTTCACGATTTACACGAGTGGCGCCGCTATGGCGACCGGCTCTGGGAGTTAGTCCTAGATGATGATAAAATAGCTAAAAAAGTGAGTAAGTTGTGGAAGGTCGTACAGCATGAACTCTTAATGTCACAGGCAGAGAGACGGGCCGCGGACAATGCCCGTCAGGCTCACGCGAAAAATTTAAATTACACAATTACCGACCCCTCTGCGCCAAGTCCCCCCGATCCCTCCGCGCCAAACCCCCCTGTTTTTACCTCGGTTGAAGTGCCCGCACCAAGGTCCCCGCCCGCGCCATTTTTGTCACCCCTTGAGCATGCGCACCCGTCGGGTTACAATCTCACTGCGCCGCCCCCCCCCGATGCCACGAAGCCGCTCCTCGGAGCTGCTTCGGACCTCGCGGAGGCCGCAGCAGAGAAGAGACGGGAACTATGGGCTAGCCTCGCGAGACAGGGGATCGAGAACTGTGACCTCGCCTTGGTCGAGGCGGCACAAGATCACTCGTCCCCTTTGGCGTTCCCTGTTGTTTTTAACGGGGACGGGCCAGATGGCGCTTTACGCGCCCAGATCACACAGCTTGATTGGAAGCTGTTAGCGCAGCTACGGGCCACTGTAGTACAATTCGGAGTCACTAGTGAGCCTGCAAGGCAGATGATTGATTACTTGTTTAATTCGGCCGTTTTACTCCCTGCCGACATTAAGGGAATAATTCGCCTCATATACACCCCCCATCAGAAATTAACATTTGAGAGCCGATGGAGGGAAGAGGCAGCTAATAGCGCCGCCCAACGGCGCCAGCGAGGAGACCCTTTACATGGCATTACAATAGATGAGCTCATGGGTGAAGGAAAATATTTTCTTATAGAACGTCAAGTGGCACTAGGGGTGGTAAAGCTCAGGGAGGTCATGGCAGTTGCCAAAAGGGCAATGCAAAAGGTCCGCGAGCCTGGAGGAATCCCCATGTATATGGGAATTAAACAGGGTCGTGAGGAACCTCTTGGGACCTTTGTAGATAAGATCATAAATGCTTTGACCAAGGCAGGTATCACAGATCACGTACAGGATGCCCTTGTTAAACAGGTTATTATTCAGAACGGTAATCCCATCACTCGTTCACTAATAGCCATGGCCCCAGGCAATTGGACAGTCCAAGATATTTTGGATAAGGCTGCAGCAATGCCTGCAAGCAATCAAATCTTTTTAGTCCAGGCCTTACAAAAGATAGGGGACTGTATAGACAACCAGGCCAAAGCTCAAAGTCAGGTTCTGGCAGCCCTTGCACCCCTCCAAACTGCCTCATCGCAACGCCGACTGGGAACACCAGGAGGCCGCATGAAATGTTTTCGCTGCGGCCGCCCAGGTCACATTCGCCGCGAGTGCGACGCCACAGGAGTTTGGTGTGGAAAGTGCCAATCCAACACTCACAACAACAGCGCTTGTCGTCGTCGCTCGGGAAACTCCAAGAGCAGCGCGAGGGCGAACCGCGCCGAGACACAAGTAGCGGCACTTATGGTGGCAGGGCCGGGGATGGCGGCGGTGCCCAGCGACCTCTTCCCGCTGGTGCTCGGCTTCCTGAGGCAGAACCGCTTCGAGGCGGCGGCCAGAGCTTTCGCCAGGGAGGCGGCGGCGAAGGAGCAGGACCCCAACGCCGCCTCGCTGCTGGAGATCTACAGCGACTGGCTGAGGTCTCCAGGGGCCCAGAAGAGAAAGCTGGTTACCAATGGCTCCCAGGTGAAGAGGAAGCCACCCTCCAGCAGTGAGAGCAGCTCCAGTGAGGAGGAGGATGAGACCACCCCAGCCAAGAAGCCAGCTAAAGCAGCAGCTGTGCCCAAGACAAAAGCAGCAACACCTAAATTGAGAAATAAAGCTGCCCAGAGGGCCACCAAGGTGGTCAATGGAAAAGCAGCAAGCAGCAGCAGCAGCAGTGAGGATTCTGAGGAGGAAAAGGCTGCACCAAAGAAGGCTGTTCCCAAGAAATCACCCCTGCCAAAACCTGCAGCCACTCAGCCATGTCCAGGGAAAAACAAACGTGCCAAGGAGAGTTCCAGCAGTGAGGACTCATCTGACAGCTCAGAAGATGAAAAGCCACCTGCAAAACAGAAGCTCAAGCCTGGTCTGTACAGTGCTGTGCCACCACCTCAAGCTCCACAGACAAAGAAGGGCCCTGCCAAGGCTCCTGTAAAGAAATCTGAAAGCAGTGACTCTTCAGACAGTAGTGAGGAAGAAGAGCAGGTGACCCCAAAGGCAGGAGCAATCAAAAAAGTAGTGGGTAAAACAACCCCTGAAGCTGTGACTACCAAGAAGGCTGAATCCAGCTCTGACAGTGACTCAGATTCTAGCTCTGAAGATAAGGGAGGGAGTAAGCTCCCAAACTTTAACCAAATCTTCCAAATCTTTTAGAGCATCTTCCTTGTTCTCTTTAAACTGATACTCTTGGACCTTTAGTCACTATATCTGGGCTACAGTACAAACTGGGGAAAAGGCAATTCACGTAGAGAGACACTTAAGCAGCTGTATGGCGGTCATGGGACTGCCTCAAAAAATAAAAACAGACAAAGAGACTGACCCAACCCCTGGCCAAGAAGAAGGGGGTGAGGCGGAAAGCGGACACTCCCACCCCCACCACCACCGCCATCATCGCCACCAGCGGGGAATCCTCCCCCTCGGCCACGCTGCTGGAGGCCAAAGCCGCCAAAATCCCTGCTCGCCGGGAGAGCGGCCGCCCCATCAAACCCCCCAGGAAAGATTTACCCGATTCCCAGCAGCACCAAACCTCCAAAAAGGGGAAAATTATCCGAACAGCTCAAATACTGCAACGGGATCCTCAAGGAGCTGCTCTCCAAGAAGCGCGCGGCCTACGCTTGGCCCTTCTACAAACCCGTCGACGCCTCCGCCATGAACAGTCCACTGGCCCGGAGACGACACCGACTCCAGACGACACTAAGACCCCTGCTGGCCCCGGTATCGCAGAGATTCCAGATTGACCTCTCCTTTGACACCGAAGAGGAAGTGACGACTCATATTATCCCCTCCTTGGACTCTCTGCAGAACAGATACAGGCTACCTTCCTATTGCATCGTCTGTTCTTCCTGCGAACATTTTGCTTGGGTAAAATTGCGGTGTGGGGTGTGTCACAAGGAACTTTGGATTTCTCAGCGTAACTTACGAGTCACCTTTTGCTGCTTAACGTGCGCTTTGGTTAAGGGAAAGCAAGATCCTCCTCACGCTCAGGTTGTTTGGGCGGAGGAACCCTTTCCCTTGGCTATACGCGAAGTAGAAAATAAGGAAGATCTTTTGTTAAGGTTTCTTAAACAGCAATTGCAGCATACTGTGGAACAACTTTTTGCAAGTATTAATTCGGTGTTGTTAGAATCTGTTTGTGGGAAAAATGTTCATGTTCCTACTACATGGCAAGTGGAGCCCCAGGAATGGGATGATACTTGTCATAGGTTTGTGCAGTGTCGTAGGTATTGTCGTCCCTTGGGAAACGATAGGGAAAATAGAAGAAAGACAAAACATGTGGGTCACTTGGGCCAACAAAACAGGACAACATAGTGTATGTCTCTCCTTAGCTACCCCTTCGGACCCCTTTAGGACCTGCCTTATTGGCGTACCTGCCAATGATAGCCCCGGCATTATAAGAAATTACCAAGGGTGTCCAAAAAGAGAGGAAAGGTATGATAGTCCTTGCTACAAAAATGTTACTTATATACAAGAACTTAATTTGCTCGGCTCTACCCCTGCTAATTATTGTTTTAGTTTTCCTTATTCTTATAGTAATAACATTCAGGGATCCCCTGCAGACCTTTCCCCCACCCGTTTTTACAATGTTTCATTCTATTGCTTAAAAGACCACACGAGGGTTAACAATGTTTCCACCAAAATAGGTGAACTCCCAGAGGGATACTTTCTAATCTGTGGAGATCGGGCATGGCAGGGAATACCTGCATATCCTAAGGGTGGCCCCTGTTACATAGGCCGTCTGACAATGTTTGTCCCTAGCATCGCCTCTTTAATTGGCCAAAATCGTACACAATTGCGGCATAAGAGGGCAGCCCGAGCCCAGCAACTGGGACCGGACTGCGATAACAACATAGTATTATGGGACAGAGCAGAAAGAGTTCTTGCCAGCCTTTTTGCCCCTGGAGTAGCTTCCGTCCAAGCCTTAACCCAATTAACTAAATTAGCATGCTGGACAGGAAAACAAATCAACATTACATCCCAGATCCTTAGCGAACTAGCTGAGGATGTGGAAGGGATTCGACATGCTGTGCTCCAAAATCGTGCAGCAATAGATTTCTTACTTTTGGCTCATGGCCATGGCTGTGAGGAATTCGAGGGCATGTGCTGCATGAACTTGTCAGACCATTCAAATTCAATCCACCGACAGTTGGCTACCCTTAGAGATAATATGCAAAAACTCCAAATGACCTCTGATCCCTTTACCTCCTGGTTAGCATCTTTTGGGCTAAACCCTTGGTTAATTTCCCTTTTGGAGAAAACTCTTTTTGTTATAATAGTGATAGTTATTTTGCTCTTGCTTTTTCCTTGTGTATGGCAATGCATTCAGAGAATGACAATATCAGCTTTTGCAAGTAGCAGGACAGTAATGTTAGCTAAAGAAAACGGGGGAAGTGTGGAGAGTTTTGCAGGGGAGTGGCTACGTGACAGGGGGCACGACAACATGCAGCTGGTCAGTGTGTAAAGTTCTAGAAACCGCAAGGCGCCGCCTAGCTACAATTACGTCAGTAGCTACGGACCAATTATAAGCTTAGCTTTGTAACCTGCACCTTATAAAAATGCCATGAATGTTCAATAAAGTTGAGACTTGTTGACCATGATAGCATGAGACTCGTCTCCCGTGGCTCCGGTTATCCAACAATAATGTCTTCTGTGGTTTGCACCTGAGTAACTGTAATTATCTGCTGTCACACCTCTCCACCAGGAAAATTGCAAAACTGCAGATTAAGCCCCAGGGTGGGATGATCTGCACTTCAGTGAAAACAAACGCACTGTCCCTGAATATTCCACATATCCAGCAGTGTGGAAGAACAACCACCAAATCACAGAAGTTTGGAAAAGCAAAGAAAAAGAAAAAAGCATGACACTATTGAGATAATCAGGCTGAAGGAAGTTTACACTGTGTGCCAAACACTGGATTGCCTTTACCATACACCAAAATTAGTCTCTGATAACAACAGTGCTCAGCTATTTTTCAGCACCATCATTTTTACTGAAAAAAATGATGTAGTAGAAGATTTGATGACATATTTACTGAAAATTCCTCCCTGGATCCAGCATGGGATATCTTATAAAACAAGGAGAAATAATGCCAACCAGGAAGGAGTTGGTTTTTAATGGGAATCTTACTAGATGGAGAAGGCTGAGAATCAGGACCATACTCAGTCCTGTTTAACTTCAGGACTTGAAGTCCAGTTTCTTACAGCAGATGAGCAGAGCCAACTACAGAGAGAAATTCTCTGTGACAAAGTGTTCAGCCAGCTAGGAAACACTCCAGTAAGATCAATACTACCTGCTTTATAGAATGATTATTGTTCCATTCTCAAGCATTCCTATCTCAGGACAGAGGAGTTATGGAAAAATTGGAACAGAGTCCCATTCACCTCCACACAGGAAAAGTTCTTAACTCACAGAACATCTCAGAACAATCTCAGTTAACATAATGGGAAAATTATCCTTAGTAAGAAATATTTTTTTATTTTATCACAAATGCTTATATAAAATAAATGTCATAATAAGTTCCAGTTTCAATATAGGTAAAAATGATTGCTGGAGCCTAAAGTCTGATTGACAGTTCTCTTTTTATCAGATGAAAATAGTTTAAATTATAATCTGGAACACTGATAAATAGTCCATCAAATATACTCATTTAAGAAGAAAACAACCTTTGATTGACTAAAACTGGCATAAATAGTTTTATAATATTCTAAGGGAACATGAAATTAAACTCAACTGAAGAAAAAAAGCATAATGTAAATCCCATTACACAAATTTCTTGTGCAGTCTCAGACTGGCACATCTAAAAATCACTCAAGATACCACTTTGAGAATATCCATATATTCATAATGTATCACTGCCAAATAGAAAACATAAGTATTGTAGGAGCACTGTTATAAACATCTCTTTGAATATTTTGTTTGCTTACTTTATCTGAGCTGCAGTACAAACACAAATGGGAAAATATCCTCATAAATGACAAACAGAAGCAGCCACAATGCCAGCTGGCATGAAGATGCTGCAAACTTCAGTTTCATTCCAGGCAACTGAGAAGAAATAATAGGGGGATACAACATCTTAATATTTATACATGCTCATAAATCTGTATACTTTTCCTCAAATCCACAAGTGCTGAGTTATTACACAATTCAACATAAAGAATAAATAAGTTTGAAAGGATTCATTGCTCTATTGAAGATAATGAAACCTTTCATTCTTCATTTCATCTTTCATTCAATATTTCACTGTGTAGTGAAAAAAAAAATGCTATCGAGCCTTTTGGCCTGGGCATCCTTACAAAAGCTTAAACCATGAAAGGACAAAGGACCAATTCATAAAACTCATCCTCTTTTCAAAATGAGATGAAGAACAAGTCCTAAGATAAATATTCTTCCTACTTCACCAGTTAAAGTACATTAGTGTGAAAATAAAAGGGATTTGCACTGCTGCACTAAGCCAGATATTCACTAGTTACTTTCTCTGCTGTTGCTGGAAAATCTGTTCCTCAGGTCTTGCCACTCCACTCTTTGCCTGTAGAGACATCACTACACCCTCATATCCATCAATTTGTCAAATGTGCAACATGCACAGGTAGGTGTTGAAAATTCAACTGTCAGTTCACTCTGTTCCAGCCACCTGCTTAAAATCAAGATCAAACAAAAAAGTAAGAATCAGTTCCTTCAGCAGTAGAATTTCTGAACCATGGTTTCCTGTGGTTCTCCTCTTTACAGACTCTCTACTATCTAACCATATGCTTAAGCTCTTGCTCCTACCTTTCCTTCCTGAGAAAAGTAGTAGTAAAATCCCAAGACTCACCGATGACAGAAACACAGATTTGCAAAGAACATTTTGGATCATCCAGTGGGATATCTGCAGCTTGCACATCTTTCCTGTGAGCATGGGAGTTGTACACTCCTTCAGGATCTTGCACCTAAAGCAATTTCCCACACAGACAGTCTCTCCATCTAGAGCACAACCATTTTACTTTAGATACTATAATCCAGCCTTCAGGTAAAAAGTCTGAATGCTGTTCCAGCCTTCTACTGGCCCCTCAGCTCTGATGGGGAGTGCCTCCACCATGACTACTGAGATACAGCCTGGAAGAAAATGGGCAAAGTATATGTGAGGAGGAGGTATTGAGGAGCTCAGGAGAAAACAGGAATAAATGAAAAAGAGAAAAAAAAAAAACAAGCAAACAATAAAAAAAAAAAACCCTCAACAAACCTCGGTATCCAGGGATCAGAACCAGAATAATCCCAAACTACGAAAAGGAAAGAAACAATTTGCTCTCTCCTGTATGAAGGATTTCTCTCCCCTGTTCCAATTTCTAAACCACATTAATTCCAGGTCTATATTTAAAAGTACCTGCTATAAAGAAGATAGATGTTTGGGGTTTTTTTTCTCTTAGAATGGTAAACTGTTGCTTAGTTGGACATGCAAAAAGCTTTTTTATGTTTCTTTTCATTAAAAAGTAGTTGTGTTTACCAGAAACCTTAAACCAAAGGATGTCTAGCAGAGTGCTAGGATCAATATATTTCTTAAACATTGTTTTCTCATAAAGGCATTTTCATTTGCTCTTCTTTCTTTTCAGTACAGATAAACTGCTTCTAAGCCATAGCAACTGAAATGGGATTTACACATTTCACTCTATAATTTTAACTATCCAGGCTTGACTACTTGCTGTTCAGAGTCAACATACACTAAATAGGATTATTTTTTGAAAATGAAACACAGAGGATAATTGCTAGCGTTTACACAAGACATTCATTTCTTTATTGAAACTGTAAGCAGGGTAAATAGTGCTGTACTCTCCAATATTAGGATTTCAATCCATTTCCAGTTAACCACCACAAAAAGAATATACTCTAAAGACTTTTGGCTAACCCAGAAATGTACCACTGTTGCATTAAATCCATCAGTGTGTCCATCACAGTGGTTCAATAACTAAGCCAATAGCTGTAGAACTTGGTTCTAGGCCAAGGCAGCTTTTATCTAAAAGTAAAGTTTCTTACTGTTATGGCTGTGGGAGGAAAACCCGAATACCTGTCATTTGGATGACAACTTGATATAAAAGTAGATTAAAGGATATGAGCTTGGGTTCCTTTTATTTCATAATATTTGAGTGTTTGGGTTGAGCATGATGTACCCAGGAGGTTTAAGGTTCAAGACTGGTGAAAGATCAATGCTGAAGAAACAGAAGGTAGGTTCTAAATATTCTAGATGAACAAGATGAGACTCATCAGTAAGGACACGTGCAAAATAGCAAAACAGACAGAAAAAATAAAGCTCAAAAAACATGAAAGGCAATTTCATCTGTAAAGGTAGAGCACTGTAAGAAATATAAATGTATTGTGGTTTTTTTTTTTTTAAAAAAAAGTAACATTTTTCTAGTGACAATTAATGCACTCTGAATTTAATCATATCTGTGAATCTCATTAGTGCACAGACATTGGTAAATCAGAGAAGCTCAAGAAGAACAGCAAAATTTATAGAGACACAACTTAATTATAAAGAATAATTGAAAGCAACATACATAAATATGTAGTATGGCAACATACTTGTAAGACCAAGAGTGAGGTGAGAGAGGAAGAACATGGTTTACAATAGGAAATAAGAGTAATTAGGAGTTATAAGTAATAAAGAACACAGTTGTGATGGATATTATGAAATGCATTAGAACAGGAATTCTCTTCAGTTTCTGAAAAATTCACCAATATGTTTAACTGATCCTGTTTAATCAAAAATATCCTGGATAAATGCTATTAAAATGTATACTGGTAAACAACCTGGGCAAGCAAGAGTGACTGGACAGGACTGCTTCACCTCTAACTTCTTTAAGGACTGGACCTTGTACAAGTAGAAGTCACCTGAAAATCAATGTACTGAATAAACCTTGATTAGGCCAATAGCAAGAGAGCCCAATACACACAAGAAATAAAAAACAAAATAAAAAACCAAAAGCCCCATCACCCTACACATGACAAGAATATATATTAAGAGAAAGAGATAACTTTGACATATTCCAAACAAATTCCAGTATGTTCAAAAAATAATTTCCACTGAATGAAAAACGGTCCTAAAGAAGCAAAGAGCTGTATCCTAACTTCTGTGTCAATCTATACTAAAGGGAACTTTCTGCCATAACTGCAGATTTGATGCATTTTTCCTCTTATGAGCAAGAATGGCAGTAAATAGGAATCTTATATCAAAATACTATAAGAATATTAATGATCAGCTTATAAAGAAAAACCTAAAGCAAAACCTCTGTTGATCTCAGTGAAGCCACCAGAATCCACACCAGCTGAGAAGCAGAATCCAGGTTGCTTGTGGGTTTTTTGGTTGGTTGGACTTTTTTATTTTTTTCATACTGGTACTGTGAGGTGAATTTTGCTGTAATTTCTAGGGAAGAAGGAAAAATTAAAGATTCTGAAAGAGATAGAAAAAAATAATTAAAAAGCACCTTAGCTAACATTGCAAGAGAGCTAATTAGTGGATGCACTTCTTTTCTAAATAAATCTGCCAACAGTGTTAAAAAACACAAAGATATTTCAAGCAGGTTTAAGAGTTAAAAGCAAGTAGCTATGAAAATATTGAGGACAGCTACCTCTCTTATCTCTGAAGAATCATTCAAGTTCAAAAGATGCTAAAATTTTTACATTTAATTAGTTGCCATTTTGATGCCAGTCTCTAGATAGCATGAAAGAAAATAAAGCATTGATGGGTGGATGCAAGAAAATCCAAGACACCACCTTTCCTTCCAAGTTTCTTAATCATTGTTATTCTCAGAGCAGTGGGTGAGATTCGAGAAAGTTACAAGCTCAAAAGATTCCCAGCTTCCCTCACTACAAGACCTTTATCCTCTTTAGAGCTGTGGTGAGGTTGTTCACCAAATAGCAATTCAGGCTCTAGGGAATAAGCACTGAGCCGCACTTGGAAGGGGCACAGACTCCCTTAGGCACACCCTTAGAGAAGAAACACAAAACTGCAAGCTGCCAGTGTTAATATTTGAGATTCTGTTGGGTTTTTTCCCCAGGAAATGAGGCAAGTCAAGGAGAAATAACACCTGTTTGAGGTGAGAACACATAGATTTAAGTGTTCTTTGAGGGTGGAGAATGAAAGAAAGGGGTTCTTCCCTTTTGACTTATTCAAGCTCTCTGTGGGTTTGTATACTGTTCAAGCTTTTAAAAAAGACTGAGAAAAATGGCAATCAGTTGTGTCAGCTAGAGGTGACAAACAGAGCACAAGGTGGCTACTGGAGGGACACATTGTGAAGGCAGTGGCTGGGCAAGGATCAATTGCATTTGAAGATGAAGACAGAGAGCAAGAAGAGGAATCGATCCAGTCTACTACATCTGCAGATACAGGCACCTGGAGCAGGTAACGGGTGACAGACACAGGTTTAGCCTGTCAATAATTCATACTGTTTCACTGCATAACCTGTAGTAAGAAGCTGTATTGAAAGCAACAGAATTGACATCTGTTGTATGGTAGTTTTAGTAAAACCTGGCATCTCCAGTCAAGAGCAATTCAAAGCACACTACTCAGGATCCAGTCACCTTAGGGCTTTCTGACAAAGAAGTTTTAGGCCAAACTTAAAAGGCATTTGAAATACTGGTTTTGACAGAAAAATAATAGAGCAGCACTTCAAAAACTAGGCAGAAAGGGAATGAAAAATAATGTTTCTTTTTTAAACGGCTCATCCAGCCCAGCAGAAAGGGGAAATAAAAAAATAATTTTTCTTTTTTCAATGGATTATACGGTTCAGCTCTGTGATATACTAACAAAATCATCTGATTAAAAAGGCTGGGAGTCTGAGTGAGATCTGAGACATCTGAAAGCAGAGGCTGCAACTGTGAGATGCTTCCTGGGCCACAAGAAAAGAAGGGCACTATTCATGGCCTGGGTTGTAAGCAGCAGCTAAGAGAAACATCCTGTATTACTGAAATGTCACTAGTGGGCTGGGACTTAAAAGTGAGCAAGGCTCAACCCAATTCACTTTTTCCAAAGCCTAGAGATTCAACTACAAAAAGGGTAAAAATAAATATGAACAAAAGAATTTTAAAACTTTTCCTCAGATTAACACAGGAATAAGTTACTTCTCAAAAAGTCTCCCACGGGTGAGTAAAACATCACAAATTTATTTTATTTGTAAAGAGGAAATTCAGTTAATTCTTTTAATAAATGCTATTCTGTATTTACTCAGGT
This sequence comes from Phaethornis superciliosus, assembly GCA_023637945.1. Lineage (NCBI taxonomy): Eukaryota > Metazoa > Chordata > Aves > Apodiformes > Trochilidae > Phaethornis > Phaethornis superciliosus. Next base: position 6,875,846 of record JAJQWJ010000009.1, on the reverse strand, counting down.
TCCTGAATTTATTTATTGACTTCAGTAAAGCCATTCTTGGGAGAAAAGATCAGTCTCTCAAGCAAAATGATGTCACAATTTTCAATTAATAGTCCAGCAATACATTTCAAATCTTCTAAGTAACATTTAACTGGTACAATATTTCTTGTGATAGTCCGTGTTATGCAAGGTCAAGCCTTTGATTAATTGCATCTTCACCACTGACGATGGAGATAAAAACTGCTGGTAGGTGTTACAACAAAATCCACATAGATAACTGCAGAGCTTTTAATGAATTATAGGACAAATAAAAGTAGTATTTACCAAATCTCAGGCACTTGTTAAATCACTGACAAAGGGTCCTTCAACACAAATACTCACACACTTAAAAGTAACAGGTTGGTTCAAGGAGGCACACACATTCTAGCTCTGGTGACACCCATTCCTGACTGGGTATTTTAAATAATGCCAGTCATTTCTGCAAGAAGATGTCACTGCAATGTGAATTGTTTTTCAAACCATATGAGGTTTTTTTCCTGGCTGCTGACAAAGGCTCTGGTAAATTTTCTGACCCTTAACTGAGAACACTACCTGAGGTGCATCTAAATCTGGCTTCTCTAAGAAACTATTGCAAACTGTTGTATTGAAAAGTTTCTAAGTCATCTGTCTGCTGCTGCTTCTTCCTAAGTGTGAAACTGATCTGTGGCTTTTAATTTAGGACATGGTTATTAATTTAGAACATGTTTTGGTTCCCTGCATTTGCTCAGTCCATATTATACAGCTGCACATGCTGTACACAAGCCATTAATTTGGAACAAGTTCATCCTGTGCTGAGCCATGGGTCCCTCCTATTATAAAGCAGGCCACTTGGCTGCTCTACTCAAGTCTCTAGCAACCATTCACAGAGAAAGCAGAAGCCATTCAGCATTAAGCAAAGCCCTAAATGTTTCAGAAATCTGCTTTCCAAACCAATTGCTGGTACCCTGTCAGTTCTACTCGTGCTTTATACAGAGAAGTACATTTCCAACCTCATTACAGTGCCATCAACAGAAGACAAGTATTTAAAATGTTTTATGCATTAGCTGAGCCATATTTTAGTTTAGAAAGAGCAGGTAAGATTTGTTTCATCACAAATAGGCTAGACATTAAATAAATCAACATTATTCTATGCTGTAAGATCAAAGTAAATATTGGTTGCTACATTCCACTGCTTCCTCTGAATAATTAGTGAAATTAATTTAAACAGGTTGACTTTCTCACTTTCCTTTTTAGTGATTATCCACAATTTCATTAGTTCCAAATGTAAAAAACTTGCTTAAGCCATGGTGCCTGTCAAAACAAGAGATAGCAATAACAAACCCTTGCCCTTAGATGAGTACAGCAGGTTTTCAGCTCCTCAGAAATAAAGGGAGCTGGAATAAGAACCTACTTGTGGTTGTTTATGCAGTATGGTACATAAATCTCAAAATGTTCCATGTTGTAGCTAATCTGTAATGAGTTATACATGCTTCATTAAGTTTCAGATGCACAGTTAATCTGATCAGGTTACCTGGACTCCTGTGTCCAGTTCTGGAGTCCCCAGCATAAGAAAGACATCGAGCTCCTTGTGCTTGTCCAGAGGAGAGACACAAAAATGATCAGAGGAATGGAACATCTCCCCATGAAGCCAGGCTGAGGAAGTTGGGGTTGTTCAGCCTGGAAAAGAGGAGGCTCCCAGGTGACCTTCCAATAGGTGAAGGGGGCTGGGATAGGACTTTGCACAGGCATGTAGCAAGAGGACAAGGGGCAATTGCTTAAACCCTGACGAGGGAAGGTTTAGATTAGACATTAGGAGAAGGTTTAGATTAGACATTAGGAGAAAATTCTATACTCTGAGTTTGGTGGGACACTGGCACAGGCTGCCCAGGGAAGTTGTGGCTGCCCCATCCCTGGAAGTGTTCAAGGCCAGGTTGGATGGGGCTTGGAGCAACCTGACACCTCCCTGCCCATGGGAGGGGTTTGGAACTGGATGATCTTTAGGGTTCCTTCCATCCCAAACCATTCCATGATTCTAGCATTTTTGAGTGTTTATTGGCAGTTTTCCTAAGGCCAGCATCATTTGCTAATTATCTCCATTCTCCAAATCCCATGTTAACTTCTTACCACTCAGAAACTGAGTCCCCTGTCCAAAATCACAAGTAATTTAAATAATTTTTTAACAAAGGGAAGGAGAGACTCCTAGCTCTTAGTTACTTTACAAAACCAAAGTGAGTGGGAACTCTGACTTAAGCAAAGTCTGTTTAAGACCTGAGCTGCATAAATTACTAATGTGCTCATAAATGAAAAATAGGTAATTATTAAATCTTTATTAGCTGTAGAATTGTCTCAACTAGTGTATTTTGACACACTACATTTGACATTGACAATATGGAGGCTTATTTAAAAAACAACAACAACTACATTTTTTTGGTTTTGGTTTTTTACAGAAGGTACAAATACCTTCTCTGAAGTAATTCTGAAGTATTCTTTAAGTAATTTAATGCCTGTGTGTGCAAGATGGAAAAAAAAAGGACAAGATTTTTACAAGTTAAGCAATCACCTCTGAACACAAAAATTAGCCTGTCATCTACCAAATGAAATTGTTGAAAATGCATTTTTCCAAGTTGCACTTTAATAAGGGAGACAGGCTTTTAAAGGCTGGAATTTGTTCTAATGATCCACCTGAAAAGTATTTTTTAATTCAAAATTAGAACTTTAACAGAGATGTAATGGAGTATTTCTTTTTGATAAGCCACTTCACAGAACAGGGATCAGAATGTAAATTACAGTTATTTCCTCTAAGTGGTTTTCCATTAGAATGGCATTAATATGAAACATTTTCTTTTTCCATTTCATCAAGATATTTCACAGTATTTCTGCTACCTTTAAGACATGGTGTATTAATTTAACAAAATTATATATAATCTTGGGTGCATTATGGATGCTTCATTTACTTTTTGCAATGTTATTATCTTATTTTTCATGTTTGAACCTGTCAATTGGTAACACAGCTACATCTCCTTTCAGAAGTTCAGGTTTCAGATCAGAGAAGCAAAGCTTAATTACAATAGTGCTTTGTGGAAAACTGAGGGTTTTATTAAATAAAAGGATGACACAAGCACCTTGTGTTTAACAGTCAAAAATCTTGTAGGTAAAGCTTTTTTTTTTTTCTCCTTCTCTTGTTTTTTTATACTTTTATCAGTTACTGGTTAATGTTTGGGGGATTTTGTCCTATCATAAATGAATGGGTGCTGGCACAAAGGTGCTGTGGTAAGAATGAACTGTAGCACCAAGAGCACAGGTAGAAATCACTAAATATGTACAAGTGAGAAATTTCCAGCTCTATCAGTGGCTTTGTTGTAAGGACTACTCAAATCTACTTATACATACTGGTTGTGGAGACAGTGGGATATCACATCATCAAAAGTAATCCAAAGGACAGGTAGAATCATCAGAGCATATGCTGCATCCTCCTTTCTTAATGCCTGAAAAGTGCAGGTTTTCCAGCTTTTGTTTTAGCTGTGAAATTACTTAAATCCCTGTCCCACAAAGCATATCCTTTCTTCTTAAAGAACAATTTCTGCACTTGTGCAATAAAAGTAGATATGTAATAGACCTGGGACAACCTTTTTCTGTCTTGTTTTCTATTAACCTCAAATCTTCCTTATATCTGTTTTCAAATACAGCTGCACAAACAATTGCACAAGCACAGCTCAGAAAGCCAAAACCTATGCAGATATAAATTCTGCTTAAACTGACATCCTACCCTACAGAAAGATGTGCTCATTAAATGACACAGATGGGAGAAATGGTTCACATTAGGGACTCCTTTATGGCCTTGGTATTCCAGGCCACTAGAAAGGTCACTGGGTAGCTTATGTCAGAGCATCTTTGGGCCTCTTTGCTTTCTTCACACTAGCACATCAAGAAGTGTTTTCCTTACCCCTCTGATCACTGACGGTTTCCAAGGATGTGAACCATCAGCAACCTAAAACAAAGTAAGCCTCAAGAAAAAACATAAATAAAAAGTACACCCTGCAAGACTCATGTGATGCCACCACAAAGGTTATACACGATTTTTGTCTACCACAACAAGCATATACTTGACTTACTACAGAAGCATAAAATACCAGGGGAAAACCAGAAACAGAAAATAGAGAATCTGTGATCTGTTATTTATGAAAATATAAAAAGGAGGGAAGTTTTTACTTCTTTCACCTTGTCAAATGCAATCAATTCCACAGTTATGTGCAGTGGTCTGCACTTGTAAACACAGCACTTAACACTTGTATATTAAGTTAGTGAAAATACTTTGTTTTCATGTTGTTATGTTCTAATTTTCTTGCCTCAATCCTCTGTCTTTGTAGAGAAGGCTAAGAATAGCCCAGTGGAAATTTCCTGGAAGTATATTATAGGGCACACTGAAGTCAACAAAGAAAGAACTTATCATACAAAAGTCTAAAAAAACAAACAAACAAAAAAAAACAAAAAACCAAAAACACAACAAAACCCAAAAACAAAGCTGGAAAAAGAGACAAGATAACCAGTGGTATATCTGTGGTAATTAACTGCCAGAAAAAGTTGTGGCAACTATCAGTGAATACAAAGAGGGGGCAGCAATAATAGCACTAATGATATAGAGATAATGTCAAATGAAGGAAGAAACCAGTGAACCCTTGTGCTCTCTATCAAAAATACAGAAAAATGAAGGTAGTAAGTGGGAAGAATGAGAAGCAGGAGAGAAAAAATATTCAAGATGACAATCAAAGATCATGTTATTAATAATTAAAGTAGAAATCCTTGCATTAGTGGCCACTATGGACAAATAATTACTGGTCTATTATTTATTTTAATTACCCAGCTAGAAGGCAGTCCACATTAAAAACAATATTATAGTAGTAACATTAGGTTTCAAGGGGACTGGCTCTTTTATAGCCTGTGTTAACTAGTTTACAGCTGCCATAATGTGCTTTTAAGTATGTTGGTTCTGTGGCTGCCAAGAAATTAGTCTCTCTTCATCAGCTGACCATTGATTTCCTATCAATCCAAACACTATACTCTTCCACCATTCCTCTTACATGTTTTCCATTATGTTTTAAGACATCATTACATTGTATGAAAAAATGGACTGATTTTGGTTTGTTTTGTTTTTTTGTTTTTTTTTTCAAATGTAATTATTAATAAGAAGAAGAAACCCAAAGCATTCAGCCCTTGTTCCAACAAATCTACCAGAGTCAAATCCCCCAACTGCCTTATGTTTCTGGGGTCACTCATACTACTGGGACCTGCAGATAAAAACATCACCGAACCAGAAAATGGAACACTTGGTGCAAAGCAAAGGAATTCTGTCTGAGATTGCAAGTTCTGAGCTGAAACACCTAAATCACTCTTGTCCCAAAAGGCTGTGTCTGTATTTGCTCCAGTGAAAGAAGCGATCATGCATTTCAGAATGTGGCTCATAGATATCAAAACCAACTTAGTAAAATACAATCTTTGCAGCATTTAATTCACCTCAAACAGTGGAGCAGGGATCAGTACAGGGATCAGTACAAAACCCTATGGGGGCAACACTGAAAAAACTGAAAAAACACTGAAAAAACCCATCCCTCCACAATGAAGAGTTAGACTTGTCACTCATCACCCACTGCTGTCAGCTGGCTCAGCACCTCATCTAGGCTTAAATGTCCTGATAGACCCCCTTTAGGATTGGGTTGAGGGCATGATTAATTCCCACTCTCACCATCCAGATCATGCCTGACAAAACTCTCCAGCAGATGCAGTTAGACAAATAGGAGAGTCATTTGCTTTCAGAAGTCTATTTTTCCTCAAGCCACTCCATATAAAGCCCTCTGTTGTTCTAGTCCTTCCGTTGTGTGGTTCTGTTTGTGTGGCCACTCCAACAAAATTCTCCTGGGACAGCACTAAAAAGGATGGTATAAATTAAAATACCTTTCCCCGCCCCCCCCCCATTTCTTATGCTGCTTTAAAAAAAATCAGAAAAAGCAATGTCAGCTAGCAGTCTCACATAAACATATGCAATTCTAGATGTTACCAGCAATTAATCTCAAATTATTTTACAACAAACAAGACAAAAGTGCAGATGCAAAAACAAATCTAGAAAGGTTACGCTGAAAAGCAGAAAGGTGACAGAAAAATCCAGTTTTGTATTATGACAGAAAAGTGAAATCTTCAGACAGGTATAAAGTTGCAAATTTTTAGAGGAGTAAGAGAAATTTATACCATTTTATGTACCAGTCTTAGGGTATTCGATAGAGAGTCAGAATATATTTAAAGGCCAAAATCATTCAACTAGTTCAGAAAATGGTGTTTTCCTGCACTAGACAAGTCTCATCATCAATCCAAGCCTTCCATGGATGAAGGAAGAACACATCTGAAACACATACAAAGGTTTCTTTTATTGGAACAAAACTGAGATAACTAAAAATGTCATAAAAACAAAGTCCATCAATTAAGTTCTCTTTCACGTCTAGTTAATGTCATAACTACACCTTTTTTAGTTATACAAGCTCCTAGCCAACTAACTGTTTATTTATATAAAATAGGGCCATGCTGATATAGGAGATATTGCACCAAAGAGCAGATCAGCAGACCTCACTTCTAGTCCCATGATTTGCTGCTACAAAAGGGAAAATCCTGCAGGCCTGAACTGCCTCCTTTTCCTTTCCAACACCTCTAGTACTTGCTTGGCTTCTCACCAAGACCATTCAGCTAAATAGTTTGGTGGTTTTTTCTTTTAATATCTTTTTCTTCTAGCTTAGGAATACTAGCAAGCAGCATCTCCAAGGAGTCAGGTAAGCACCAGAGCTCACATAAAAGATTAGGTTCACAGAAGCAAAAGAGAAAAGCCCAGCCTTAGCCTCAGTCATGGACTATAAGCCATCTTCTTAACCATACTGTCCTGATGGAAATACAATGTGCAAAGTTTCAGATTGATGTCTTTATTCTAAATCAGACAGAACCAGTAAGGTGTTTTTCTTACTACAGTAAATTAGTCTGCCTTTGCATTTTCATTCCTTCTGTCCTGAATTTAAGAGATGTCTCCAGTAAACCCTTCACTGAACTAGTGAGCTCCTCCAAAAACACCTTACTATATAAACATTTCACCTCCCATTATATATATATTTTCAAAAAGTCATGTCTGGTTATCTGTGGAATTTTTGTTTCATCCCATGGAGTAATTTATGGAGAACATATGTCAGCAATTAGTTGGAGACTATGTCATAAAAGTAAATTTGACATTACTGTTAAAATCCTAGTCTTACTAGTATCTGGCAATTGCTCTTTACAGGGAGGGTGAATGGATGATTGCACAGGGTGGCATTTTCATTAAATTCTAGACACAAATGTCCCATCATCATTACACTCCTCTGCTTACTTTGAAATAACATAGGGATCTAAGAATGTTGGTTTTGTACATCATTCTTTCCCTGATTTTCCATCACTGCTTCTAATAGCAATACCTCTAATTCTCCCTCCTCTCTACTCCTCCAATTCTGCCCTCCTCTGAGCAAACTCTCTTGTAATGATACATAAGTAGAGGCTCCAGTTACTCCTATTATAACAAACATAGGAAGATGCCCTTACTAGTTGAGAGAGAGCCTAAATGCAAGTGTCTCAACTGATCTGTTTGAAAAAGAAGTACATGAGAATTTTGATGAAGCCAGAAAACCAGCCCATGTTTTGCTGAAGGATCGAACACTTCATCTAGGTAGTCAAAATACATCTCCTTCTAAGACTTGTAACAATGTTCAACATGCTAAAAGAAGGAATTAAGGTTTAAAGTAGGCTGAGTTGGGGGCGGGGTTTCTGTGTTTAAAAAGGAAAAAAAAAAAGAAACATTTTTTTCTTGCTTTCTAAAAATATTTGATTTATAAGCTTCCTCTCAGAAGGTTTCCACAAGAAACGACCCCTTCCAGCCCTGAGACAGTTATCAGCATTAGCATACATTGGTTTACTTCTCAGATATATAAAAACAATAATCACTCAATAATGTGTGTCAAAATACTGCTGCTAGAATCTAACTAAATCAGATTTTGAACTGTTGGCCACAGATCTTCAGCTCAACAAATTTAGAATCTCTAGTTTGTGTGGATGACCAAAGCATTCACCCATAAAAGAGGGAATGATAGTACAAAGACAGACTGATTCTCTCTCAAATAATTCTACCTACCTCAAAAGTGGACCCTAAGTAGAAGCATGAGTGCAGGTCAAGTCAGAATCATAAAAGTATTAATACGAAAGAAAAAAAAAATATTTTTAAAAGGTGTTGAAACAATAATCTTCCTTGCAGTGGAAAATAATCCCTGGGGAAATTTTGTATCCTGTTATCAGAAATACATGAAACTTTATAATTAAAAAACAAGTGACCAGTTCTATTGCTTAGTTCTATGTTCTGTGTAGTAGAATATTAGAATACAGTGATCACTTTAAAATATAACCTACATCAGAGCTTTTCCAGCTAGTTTGATGGATAAGTTACTTTTTGGGGGAAAAAAATATCTAAAGACATACTACATATCTCTTGTCTGGAGGCTGAAGAAGTGAAACAAATACAAATTGGTACTTTGTGCATGAGTCCATGCAATTTTACTGCTTTTACAATATCATATATTTTGTTAATATTTTCATGGCACACCAGCTGGGTATTGACAACAGTCAAGAACTTGATCCCTAGGGGGAGATGTCATTGGCCATCTATCCACTGAAGTTCTTTGCAAGAACATTTCACAACTTTTTGCAGTTCTACAGAATACCTTTTGAGGTTTTACATCTATTCACAGCACTTTCAGTAACCAGGATGCAGTGTGCTGCCACAGGTGACTTTCTGCTCCCCCTTGTTCAAGAAAGATTGGGTTTACCTGTGATATCCCCAGCAGACACACAGTTCTTAAAAGTTTTCAAAAACAAAACAATATAACTCTTAGAAATCCTAAGTTAAGTCTTTTTTTTCTTGTCACAGACATTTTACTTTGAATTTCTTTAAATTTATTTACTAAGATTTTTCTCTTTAAACACTCCTAGATTGTCCTCCAAGACTTACTGCCAAAATTCCTATTCTCTTCAGCAATGCAGTATCTAGAGATGCATGACAATAAAACACATTTGAATCCAATATTTCCTTTCTTCTGTGACAAGCTTGCCATCAGCAAACAGGTTTAGTGAATTGTCTGAACTGTATCATATTCACCCACGACCTCTAAAGGAACTCAAAGATGAAATGTTTGAACAATTGACAATAATCTTTTCATTAAAACGTCCTCTGAGTTACAGCAAAAAGTAAAGCCAAATTTTTTCAAGGGTCTCAGGTGGTTATTGAGAATGGATCAGCCAGAAATACTGGCAGCATTACAGGAAAAAAAGGGTAGAAAATAAAATACATACTATTCTGCCCAGAGGCAGACAAGCAAGGGTGATACACTGATAGGAGTAAGTTATGGGCAAAATCTTGTCTCATATATACATTGGAATTACTTGGATGGTTCTATAGGTCCAAAAGGCAGATTAAGATGATGGACCCAGCCTGGATTTCTGAAAGATTTTAGAAGAAAGGAACATAAATTATGACAGCTGATGTTTCCAGGTAAATAACTTAAGATACCATGAGAGTATAGTGTGGAAAACCTATGATATTTGCCCTCTTCTGACAGGAAGTTCTATTCTGAACTTTCACAGGTTTCCCTAAAGATCCACTGGATTTCCTAAAGAATTACATTAAGTTAATGCCTCTTTCTCCTTATTTCACAAACCAATGAATTTTCATTTTTCAGATAAACCTAGTCCATCAAAATCATTCAGAAAAGTGATTTTTAAAAGATTCAGAAAAGACAGGAGCCCTTCTTCCTTAAGAATGGTTATTACAGAATTCACACAAGAGGGACTTACCATCAAATATACTGATATAAATTAGGAGACATTATGAATACCATCTTTACTAATTGCTGAGAAACAAGATTCCCCAGTTTAAGACAAATTATTCAAGGATTGAGGGAAATCTTGCCTTCTGAATAACTGATACAAACTCATTGCATTTTCATTTTCTTCTGAGCACAGTCTTGCATTTCAGCTTGGACATCAACAGTCTGCATATACCACCTGTGTTTATTCAGTTGTCAAAATTTGAGTTTCCTCACATAAAAGACAGTAAATAGTGGGGAGTTTAATCACCTGCCTCATCTCTCTATACGTACTTTAAACTACTATTATTTTTATAGATAATAAAAGTTAGGACCTCTTGCAACTTGGAGACATCTTATTTGAAGTTTTATATAAACCTTAGAGTGATGAGGAGCTGTATTAACTACTATGAAAGACATGCATGTGTACAAGCAGATTAGTAACCTGCAGTTCATTTTTAAAGTGCAAATTAGCATTTTAATGCAGAATCAATTTTTTAACTTAGCATAATTACGATTTTTATTTTTCGTCTTTTTCCATCCTTTGGTTCTTGCAGCTGAAAGCCCTGTATAGCAATTCACCTAGTATTATGTACTTATGTGAAAAAAATTCTATATAATGTGCAATAGCACATTATAAATATATATTGGAATACACAAGCATTGTGAAAAGGTCTTTAAAAGAATTTTAGAATTTGACACCATGTAAATTAACATATCTCTGTGAATAACATTTGATACATGTTCTTCCAAAAAAATAAGGTATATCTAAACATTAATTTACATTAGCAAGAATTTTTTTCCCTAAAATCAGCTCAGTTGGGTCCTTTTCTAAGGGATCAGCAAACTTATGAGGGAATAGAAGTGACTACACAGGGAAGAATGTCAGCTCTGCTTTTTTCATTATATTTTGGGGAAATAAAATATTTTATTAAAAAATATTCATTTCCAGCTTGGTTGTTTTTTCTTTTTTCCTTTCAGTTGTCACAGAAATATATTTTTTATAAATCACTAACATAAGAGTACTGATAATTTTGAAAAGGTTATATGAAAATTGTACTAACATCAAAAGTCACATTTGGTGAACTCTATGACAGCTTTTGCTGTGTTGTTGGCTGATTCAATTTTCCATGCAGAATACCAATCGTACTCCTACATTTGTAGAATAAAACATGAATAAAATATGAAAGTTTGACATTAATAAATAATAATTTACAAGTCTTTCTTGAGTACTACTCCATCTTTGTCAGGTTCCAAGTAAAATGTTAGTGGGCTCACTTCACAAAGCTCCACTGACCTCTAATCATTCTGATGAAATTTGCTTTCCCTAAGTTTCTTTCATGGGTAGTCCCTAACACTCTTATGTTAAATAAGGTTACATCCAGCATCTGAGCCACCTTTACTATAGCTACACATTATCTTTATATAAAATAACTTGGTAAGGAAAGAAAATGAGTCTTAGGATGAAATTTGGTTATCAGAGATAAAAAAAAAAAAGGAATGGCTACAAGACTAAAAACTGAATTTTACTAGTTCAAAAGCTAAGATGTATGTGAAATAAAACTTTTTTTTAAAACATAAAACTGAATTAAAGCACTAGATCAACATGACCAAAGGAGAAATCTATTCATAATTGGATCTTTCATAGGAACAAAGACAACTCTAAAAAAAAAGATTGACCTTAAAAAAAATTTTACTAAAATTAGCTAGGTCTGTCTAGAAGTTAGTACTTTTTTCTGAGATTTGCAGGTAGGTCAATCTCACACTGACAAATTAAACCCCAGGTAGCATAATAAAATTTGAAGATACTGGTCCTAAGAAGTCATCTAGGGACATAATTAGTATGATAATAAAAAAGAGTTTACAGTAAGGAGGGAACAAAGATATCAAGATGTCAGAAATGGATATTTAAGACTGTAAACTCTCTTTTTGATAAGAAACAAATTTCCTCTGGAAATTAAATAAATATTTATGGATGAGTTTGAACCATGAGATAAGTTTCTCTGACTATGACAAATTTTGCATCCACATTATGATGAGGCTGTCATCCTGAATATGAGAAAGGAGGGGAAGAAATATAGATGGAGGTTTACTTATCCCTCCAAGTCAAAATAATATTCATAAGAGCCCTTCATACCTCTTGGTGTTTCTAAAGCAGCAGTAACTTACGTTATGCTTGGCTGTCAACAATAAGAAAGAAGCCTCTTCATTTCATTCTCCATCAGAGAATACAAAGAAAAGGTGATATTTTTATTCATACTATGTATCCCTAGAAAAAATAATATAATTGTGTATAATTACATGGACTAAGTGTTATAAACTCAACAGAATTTTTGGATTTACTTGTTCTCCAATATTTTCAAAGTTTAAATACATCCAGTTTCTAAAAGAAAACCCAATATGAGAATCCAATCTAAATTTCTTTCACAGCTCCTATTTCCACACAGGGTGTAGTCTGAAATTTCCTACCAGAACTGGACACAGAGTTCAGAATATTTTTAGTAGCCATTGTTTCCTTTACCCTATCACTTAAACCTCAGATTAATTCTCATTCATCCCTGGCTTTTTCTGTGTAGCAAAAGCTGTGGAAAGCAATAGCCAGTGGAGTGGCCAGGGAAGATTGTGCTCTGTTGTCATCACTGTTAGTGAGAGACAGATTTTTCTGCCTTCCCTTATAGCCTACCTCCAAGAAACAGAAAAACTCCAGAATCATTAATATTTAATAGCAGAAATGACATCTTAAAGAAAGACAATTATCCTGGTCACTGTATGGGACTTTTTTTATGTACCTTACCATCTCATGGATACAAAATCTGCCCAGCCACATAAGTCCACTGCAATTGTAAATCAACCTAAATTTGTGATGGTTGCTTTGTAAAGTAACAGCTCACATGCAATTTTGAGTCAAACTTGGGCACAGAGTAAAAATTAGCAGAAAAGCAAGATATAAGTGAGGAAAAAGTTCTGTTTCACCTCTTTTCCTAACATTTCTACCAAAAAAAACATTTATACCCCTCTCTAAATCCTTATACATATTTGTCTCATTTACATTCAGACTGCCAACTGGAAATACATTCAATTACATAAACAGATATCAAGTCTGCTTTTTACTCCTCTACTTTAGATTTATTTGAATAATAGAGCAATCTTCAAATTTATCTTTTAGACACATAAAGCTCAATTTCTTTTCTTCAAATCACTAGGCTTATGTAGAAATTTTTTTCATTCTGTAATATCCAGCTTTACTTACAACAGGTTGTGGCAAGCTCCTATCTCACTGAAAGAGGTAACACAGTAAAGCTGAGGTAACACAGCATAAATCACCACAAAACATATCAGTTAGAAAGTCATGTAAGGAACACTGACTGCCAGAGATAATAAACATATGAAAATGTAATATGTTATGGTACTGGCAATAATGCAGCTAGCAGCAAGATGCTAGAAAGCATTTCTGCAAAGTACCACGTTCATCATTTCCTTTCTGACAAGTTTCACTGATATTTCAATAATGAAATTAATTTTTCTTCTAACTTCTGATGACTTTAAAAGCTAGAAATATTTTCTTACTCTTAGAATTAGGAATACTCCTGTGTCTAAGGCACAGTGAAAGTAAATTCAGACATGTCCTACTTGAGCATTAAGCTTACTTTAACAGGAACATCTGCATGCTTGTTTTATAAAGGACTCTGACATGCCACAATTTTTCACTAACAAATATCTTTGCTGATCTATGCTGCAAGAAAAACACACTGCTGGAAAGTCTTGAATTTGAGCCACCCATGAAAAAGATGGCATCATCATCTGAGTTGTTTTTCCAAGACATGATTGCAATGTCTGCACAGGCCACTCTTAGGTGAACTGATATGATCTATAATAGAATTTTCCAAAAGCAAAGTGGCACAGTATCGACTGCAGACTAATATGCTTCTATCAAGCAAGTATTGACAAGCCACATTCATATGCTCATTTTTTCCTTTAGTTTCTTATTCATGCAGGAAAACCTCTCATCTAGCTTGAAAAAAAAGAGGAAACAAAAACCCAAACCAAAAATGCTAATAAAACAATGCAAAACCATGCAAATAAAACAAGTAGTTCTTGTAGGGTAGTCCTGAAATTCAAAATCTAAATGTGTAGCTCTGTAAAGACTGAAATCTTTAATCAATTAAACCACTTTTATAATTTAAAGGTCAGTTACTTCCTGCAACTAAAATTAATGCCAAAATATAGCAATTTTCTCTCTTGATCAACATATTTCCTTTTGCCATGCAATACATTTCATGTTTTCAGAAAGAAGTACAAAGTCCTTCTGATTCTCATTCCTGTTATGCCACTGAGACTCAATCTTGCATCCATGTACAAATATGTTTTTTGAAATGTTACCCAAGCAAAATCAGTGTAAAGGGTAAGATAACCAAAGGTTGATGCAAGCCATTCAAGTGGGCTGTACAGGAACAGTTTTCTGTTTTCAAACATTGTATTGTCCTTTCCTACCTTCTTCTATGACTGACTGTCCAGCAATCTGTTCTATTAATTCTTCTGCCAGTGGGGCTAGACTTAAAACACATGGCAAAGTCCATTCCCTGTGGACTTCAGGCCATTCTCGTTAGCCAAAGTCAAAAAAAAAAAAAGTGAATACCAGAGACAACCTTTCCAGCTGCATGGTGTTCAATGTCTGATTTCCTGGGGGTCTCAAGAAGAGAGGGAGGGAGAGAGGGGAATAAAATGCAGCAACAGTTTTATTGCCTATCTCAAAGGCTGTAGTAATTAATTTTTTTTCTCAGCTTAATGTTCTTCATGGATGCTGTTATTGTTATGGTGAATGTTATAGGATTGCTTTAATGTGAAAATAAACCCAGCATGAATACAAACTTCAGAGGAATATTTCTCTACAAGGGTCAGAGATAGCAAGTGAAATGCAAGATTAAGTAGAGAGTCCTGTTATAGCCCAGAGATTTGCTTTTCTTTCTCTGCCCATCCTTCATTTTTTTTTCATTCTCCTCATAATAATAATCTCTTGAATAAAACTGCCATATTTCAAAATAAATTGTAGTGCAAATTTCAACCAACCAAACACCTTGGAAAGTTTTAAAATGTCAAAGTACTTTGAAATATTTGCTATTACTTTTTTTCATCTTACCTATTTGCCTTTTACTCAACACAGTCATGAGGCAGAGAAACAAGAAAAGGTGAGGAAGGAAGATTCAACACCAAATTTGATCAATCTCTAAAGTGCAAACAAAGCAACAATATAACAAAGAAACAGAGCAAGGGACAAAATCACTATAATCATAACCTTAAATAATGTGTCTAATGTCTTTAATGTTTTTGCTAAATTTTAAATTTAGGATGAAAATATGCTTAAAGCATATACTTTGGTCTTTTGCTGGGTCAGGGAGCTTATTTGTAAATTAAACCTTGTCTGTAACAAGATCAATTACAATACTTGCTAACTTTTCTTGGTCCACAGACTGAGAGTTATATGTTTGAATAGCAATGTCAAGCTTTGATTTTTCTGGAAGAGCATTAGGATGCTCCATTTCAAACTGTACTTTGTGAAGAGGCATGTCATATGAGCACTTAAGTAATATGTTACAAGTTAAGAAGTGCCATCAAAAGCATATAGCAGATCCATACCCACTCTAAGTCATATCCTCCAACCCTCTATGGTTAAAAATTTTCACTTTTTACATGCTTTTTTTCTTATTTAACACAATCATGTTTCTTAGCTCAAAAAACAAAGGCTTATACTTTCAGGTAGTTCAGTCTTTGTTCTCAATGATACAGTCAGGCTCAAAGTTAATATTCAGGTAACTACTGCCTGATAACAATTATCAGTATAAAAAAATAATTATCAGTACTTGTGTGTGCATATATATCTATCAAGATATAAAAGTATATCAATATATATCAGTACTTACTCCTTTATATGTCATTCAATTATCAGTATTATCAATATCATAAACATATATTACTCTCTATTTTCCATGCTCTTTTTCATACTTTTCCTGCTATACTCATGCAGTAATAGCTTCATCTCCTAATCCAGTTTTTTTATTTTTACTTAGCACAAAAGGTTTACACTAAGATGAGAACTGGTTTCCTCTTAAAAAGTAGGAAGATTAGTGTCCTCCTCCACATTTCTACTTAAAAAAAAAAAAGGGGGGGGGATTGAAAAAGATAAGAAAAAAGTTCTTTCAGGCTTTCTGAATGTTGTTGGTATCATTTTATAACCATTCTTTCTCACATTCTTGTACAAAGGAGTAAGATCCCTGTGGACAATCAAACATCAAATGGTAATGTGTTATGTTGATCATGCTTAAAATATTACTTGCCTCAGGCTCTGTCAGCAAATTTAGCCTCTCTTGATGATTTCCTGACTTTTGAAGCTTTAAGGGTTTACATACATTTTCACTGGGGGAAAACAGACTTTTATTTACCCTTAGAGATTCTTATTATAGAATACCTGGGCACAGATTCTGCACAAATGCATGTGTCCCTCCAGATGAATTCAGGTGAGACAGAGTTTATACCAGTAAACAACAATCTGTTTTTTTCTCATGCCTTCTTTTAGATAATTGATGCTATCATATGAAAATAAGACAAATACAAAGCTCTATCATGCAAGTTTGCACTCCTCTGCAATACCCATGAAAAAAGTACTCCTAGCAAAGGTGCCTGGTAGCACTGAGACAAAAAATGAGACTGCAACCTGAATTTGTTCCCTCTAGGACACAAACTGGGCACGTAATAGTAAGCAAAAATACATTCCCTGGTTTAAATAGCTGTCAAGAAAACAACTATTCTAAAATTTCACTGACCTATCTTTCCTCTCATGTATTTGAAGTTCATTTTCAGAACTCTAGCTTAATTTCAAGCATTCAGGTATCCATGTCATATTATCACCTGGAACTGTTTTCAAGAGTAGATTCTGTATCATTCATGTGTGATTTGTGCAATTAAATGCAGCTAATTATTAAGCCCCTGGTTTCCATAATACTTGGACATTAACACCCAAAGCATCCCAACAACCTAGACAAGCACGTTGCTAGCAGAGATGAGACCAGAATAATAGAAAAACCTTGTTCACAGCTGTTCCTGCCAAGCCATGAATAGTATGAAGAGAGGTTAATCTCTGCCTTCTGAAAAAAAGCAGTGTTTGAACACTCTTGAACTGATGACTTAAAACCACAAGGCTGAAAGGCTCAGCAATGTGGTCAGATCCACCCAATCCTTTTTTCTTCAACATTTTATTTTGATTCAAGCAAAGGATGTGGGGGGATGCGGGGGTGTGGTATTTCTGCAAAACATGAAGAAAAATATAAGAAAACAACTAAGGCTCCAACCAAGGATTTCAAAAGATTTAGATTGAAAGTACAGCACTGTGGCAAATTCCCATCATGATCTGGGGCATTCAGTTCCTAAGGGCTTGTATATATTGAGTCTTGTATTACTTCTCTGCCTCACAGTGGGAGTATAATATTAGAAAAGCCATCCCAAAGCCCTGAATCCTGATATGACAATAGCAGAAGCAGATGCTTAAGGTTCAGATTTCACTGTGGTATTTTACCATTTTTCATCAGCCTGCTGTATCAATTATATATATCATGTATATATTTATATAAATATATAAATGTATATATTTTATAGTTATATCAGTAAATATCAATTTATTTCATCTTACTTCTATCTTTTATGGTAAGGAATAGTAAATATTTTTTTTTCCCTCTCTTCACTCTCTTCAGGAATCTCATATCACTGCATTATTTGCTCTCTGGTAAATTCTTTTGCTTAAGCTGGAAATTCTGCAAATGTTTAATCTTTTCTCTCATAGAAGCTATTCTACACATTCCACTGTTTTATTGCCCTTATCTTTGCATTTTACATTTCTTCACTACATGTTGTCACCTTGCCAACATTTTGAGCTGGTACATTAAGCATTCAGAGATTTGGACAACAACATGACAACTATTTTCTGTTTTCTTCTCCAGTACTTCCAAATAATGGCCTCATTGACTGTACCAGCAAAATACTAGAGTCATATTAGAAAAAAATTATATCCTCCAATTTTCCATCAAATGTCACTGCTGACAGAATGCATTACTATCCTTGTGTTGTCCCCTGAAGATCCCAATATGCTGAAAGACTTGAATGTTTTCATCCAAAAAAAGAAACCTACTTGTCTGTAAATTAGTGACTCAGATATCCTCACTATAATCATGGTATTAAAACTCAGAAACTAAATTATAAAAGGACTGATTTGAGAGTTACCAACACTTACCTACACCAAGTGCCACTTCAGGTCAGGAAATTAAAACCAGTATGGTGAGCAGAAGCAGAGAAAGTGGCATGGATAAATAAAGTGGGCTTGTAACTGATGATTCTGAGGTGAAATGAGATACTGGCTGATTTCATCTAATCAAAGCCTCATAATTTGAAAAGATATATGAAAATCCTACCTTTGGGAGCACAGGCACTTCTGACATCAGAGTGTGTTATGATTCCTCTTTTTGTAATAGTCTCAAAAAGAAAAACATTGTCTAATATCATTTGATCACACCCTAAACTTTCCTGTATATATACTTTTTAGACCTGATATGCCTGCTGCTTCTGAGATCTGAAGATGTCACAACCTAAGGCAAGAAGGCAACTGTGAACTTTGGCATTATCATCAAAGCTTTGCATAGTCCTGGATTACAAGTGTCCATGGTGTGTAACTAATTAATCATTCCACACGTGCTGGCAAACATATTGATATTGCAGGAAGTATTAATAAAAATACATAAAATTCAGGACAGACAGTCAAGAATTTTTACGCTTCAGTGTATTCCAAATTGGAAATGAAAGAATATAAAACCACTTGTTTACTCATTCAGAAAGCATTCTGGAGCATAGGAGACACCATCTCTACCTGTGTAGACAAGCATAATCCAGAGCAGAGAACCACACTCTGACCCACTCTTCCTTCCCACCATTTGCTCACAACCCTCAAGAGGAATAAGAACCAGCTAAAGCCATGAACTTCATCTCCAAATCCATAAGAAACTGGCACGATTCCTGAAACTGCAGGCCTAAGTGGCATTTTCGGAAGAGAAGCAAGAAGGCAGCTGCCTCAATCTGCAGTCACTGCAATTTCTAAATGTCTGTCTGGTGTAGCCCAGTGCCAGCAGATGCAGTGATCCATTCTGGAGGAGACAGAGGAGTCTAAGCCACGAGCAGCCCTCATCCTGACAGAGACACTTGGCTGTAGCAGCTCATGGAACCTGTCAGAGAGCAAATCAACCCCCCCACATTTCTATTTTTGCTTGCAAGGGTATCCCTGAGGATTACTTAAGAATTAAAATTAATAGCTTGTACATATACCTACGCACAGCATTACTTCCCATCCTAGGGGAAAAAAGTCTGCAATGCTTATGTTGCATTAAAATGTGTTTTCTGCATAGGAATATAGGCTTATGGCTCTCTTAAAAAGCTGGAGGAAGATGCTAAATTAATTTTGTCTCACTGATAAGCAGTTAATTTCCCCTTAAAAAAATAATCAGGTTATTTTTAAGTCTGAAAACTATTGATCATTATAGTGAAGATGTAAAAAATGAGAACTGCTCAGATGAAAGTCAAATGGCAGCTGTTCAGCAAAGGGAGCATGAATAAAGCAAGAAAACAGAGAGGAGGAGATGCAGATGCTGCCTAGTTCATTGCTTGGGCCTCATCTGCAGGGTTATTTCCTACAATATCCTTCCCTTCTGTCCACTTACTCTACTTGAAAAAAAAAAAAAAATGCAGCAGTGAGATCTCTAAGAAGGTATCAGCTAGTATTTAGGATCAGATATCCAAGCATGACCAGTACAGCAATAGTTTCCAGTTTCTCTGTAAGTATGAATAACTCCAGCTTTTACTGGTTATGGTTACAAAGCATATCTGGAAGCAGACAGAATACAAAAGGAATTAGTCTAAAGCCTGCATGGCCACATGCCATGAATAAGGTTTCAAACTGATGCCAAGCTCAAGGGCTAGGAACAGTTTAGCAGCATCAGCGAGACCTAAACTGGAGAAACCTGGCTCCCAACAGGGATCAAAAAGATATTTTCATCAAAATTGATCAAACCCTTCCATCCACTTCATACTTAATTCACATCACTGACAAGTAGAGTCTGTTAGAAGATGATCTTTCCTTGAAAGCAGAAAGGTTTTCTCCAGAATCTCCCCCAATAAGATTCTACATCTTCATTTCAGTCTCATGCTCTTGCTTCTTGTGCAAGAAGGGGATAAAATAGCAGAAGGGGATAAAATAGCAGAAGGGGATAAAATAGCAGAAGTTCCAAATGAACACATGCACAGAGTAGTTATTTATTGTGGAGACATGATTCTCTATCATACAAGCTTGAGAGGAAAAAAAAAAACAAACCCAAACAAATAGCTGCAAACCATTTTTGTAAAAACAGACAGAATGGGCAGTGTGTCAACATTTTTCTTTAAGAATTCCTTTGTCTTCAGATTAGCTGCTCTAAAAGTGGCTTGAAAAATGCAACAGTAGTCTCCACATAAAAACGTCTATCTGAACTGAAAGAAAAACTTAAAAATTTGTGGCAGTACATTTAACATATTATGACCATACTGACTAAAGTCAGAAGAGACTATAACCAGTGGGAAACTCAATCAAGACTGTTCTCTGAAGAACTCCCTTTGTAGCAAGAGAAGGCAACACCAGGGTATGCTTAGTAGTCCAGATTTTTGTATTATGTGATTAAGTCTAATTAAACATGCAACATAGACATTAGGTCTTTTACATTTTTGGTTTTTTGTTCTTCAGCTTAGTCAGACAGGTAAATGAGAAAAGTTAAAATAATACGCATATATAAAATACATCTTTTTATGATTAAAAGTATCTATTAAAAATGCTGGTTGCTCAGGATGATCTACTACTTGCAAGTTAGCCAATTGTCACCTGTTCTATCCAGAGCTGTTCCTTTGAGATGACAGAGAAAACACACACTTTACTTGTAAAAGTCATTAAATTGAGATAATTAAATGAACTATATAGACATATTGGAATATTATTTTCTTCTTGCAGTAATGCAGAAACATGCTGCCCAGATTAAAGGTAAAATGATGAAGTAACTCTCATGCACTCAATACTGTACTTTGCCTCTAAGACCACCATTACATTTCTGTTAAGCAAAAGG
The DNA here is from genome assembly GCA_023637945.1 of Phaethornis superciliosus. Lineage (NCBI taxonomy): Eukaryota > Metazoa > Chordata > Aves > Apodiformes > Trochilidae > Phaethornis > Phaethornis superciliosus. The sequence continues at coordinate 6,854,755 of JAJQWJ010000009.1, read as the reverse complement.
AGGTATGTAGTCCAAAAAGGACAAAAATGTTGAAAACAAAAGAGGATATCCCCACGTACATTTCATTTTCACGCTGAAATGAATTCCAAAAAAAAGATTATTAGAGGAGCCCTTGGAGCAGACTCCCTTTTTCAGGAACTTAGTAAATACAGTGAAGACTTCTGTGCCACACACAAATCAATTGCATGAAGACATAAGAGACAAGTTTAAAATTAGTATGTTTAGAACATAAATTAAATTTAAAATATTTAGCTATACAAGGTTTGACCATAGTAGTGCTAAAACTACTGTGTAACGAACTAAAATGTGTGTAAATAGCTCCTGTGTGTAAATAGATACTAAGCTATATGTTCAGTTTTCTCCTGAAGTCATCAGGCAGCTCACCACCACATACAGAGACCATTTGTACCATTATGAAAGCTTTGTTTATGTCATAAAGCTAATTTTAGTTGAATTAACTTTCTAACTTTACATTTCTGTATTACAGTTATGGTAAACCTTAGTATGCTCTGTCTTCAGAAGTTAAAGCAGAGTATTTATTCAAAAGCAGAAAGAGTTATACACAAATTCATTAATTTAAAAAACTCACTAAAAATTAATTCTACCCATTACCAAGGAGATTCTACCCACCTCTCTGACTGTGATTCTCTCAAAATACTTTTTTCTTTTTATTATTCACTTCTCTGGACAACTTCTGATACACAACAATGACACGACACAGTCAGAAATAATCCATTCATTGACACACTAATAAATTAACAGTTGATATAATTAACCCTTTGCCAAAATACCTACTGCTACTTACTGCCTGGATAGCACAAGTTCATTCTTTCCAGGCAGTTAATTTCTAAGATGCTCAAATGCACAGAGTTGCCAGTTTGGCATCCTGGCCTCATTAACTCAGCTGCTTTGCTTCTCCAACCCTACCTGCTTCCTAGGTCCTATGCCTTGAGTTCCTCTCTACTTCTGTTGCCTGGCTTCAAATTTTCAAAAGACAAACTATATCTGAGAAAAGAAGAATGTTTTAAGCAAGTTATCCTGGAGATGAGTGTCATCTGTTAACCTTTTCACAAGGGTAAGCAGAACTGGAACATTATCAGTCAAATCAGACAGCACCAAATCCTGTTCAATTAAAATGTGGATAATTTTCTAATCTCTAATCCCCCATTTTCCTGTCTGGAACAAGCAAGCTGTCACCTGGAAATTTACAGCTGAGACTGAGTTGAGTTTTGCACTCAGGGCAATGTTTCCATCGTTCTTTTAGCTTGAAAAATTCTCCCATTCTCAGGGAGAAATTGAAAAATAACTTGTACAATAATTCATCCATTAATTTTTAAGATACAAAACTAGGCTACTCAAACTGACCACCTATTCATATGTTAGTGTTAGAATAGCATTTTCAATAAATTCTGTATACAATTAGAATTCACTAACTCTCCTGCATATGCTATGTTTGGATTAATTGATATTTTCTCATGACCACTTGCTATGACAGAATCAGCAGCAGCAAAAAAAGAGACAGCTATCCTCTTTTACTGGTTTCAACTAAAAGGAACCTCAAAACTTTCTGCTTTTGCCCCTTTTTACCTGTTTCTGTCTGCCTATCCTCTTTGTAGCCCAACCTTTGTCTTCTCCAAAGACAGCCTGACTTCACTCCTATGAGCAGTAGGGAATGGCAACTGAAGTTACTGGCCCACAAGCCAGCTTAGAAAAGTTAAGAAAATGAACCTTCTGGTTATGAAATTATTAGTGAGGGGAAAAATAAGATTGCTTGGGCACCATAATGATCCCTACTTTTAACAAATTCGTGTTTATTTTAAAGGTAACGTTTAGATTTTTTGAATTTAGTGCTGTTTGTGGACAGTTGCAGACTTTTGGTACGTGCCATTCTGGATTTTACTCTTATGAAATAAACCAGAATTTAAATGTAGCTAAAACTACTCCTAAATAGAAAATAGGTTATTTTTTAAAATCTGTTCTCTCTTCATATTTTTTCCTCAAAATATAATTTTGCAGCAAGGAAAAAACCCACAGAACAAATAAGCACAGCACGTTTCAGGCCAGTATAACAATCTTTCTTAAAGTATCTTTTAGACAACTTCTGGATGGTTCTACAAAGTCAAATGACAACACTGATTCAACTAAAATATATCAAATTTACTCTTATTTCTTAACTTGGTAAAAGCCAATAAGACAGAACAGCAAAGCTTTGTAAAAGCTGGGAAAGCTTTTACATATATAGATGGAAAACACTGAGTTTTTCTAATGAAAAGGGTGATTTAATCTATTACACAATATCCAGCATCATCACAACAACCAGCATGTTCAAATACCACAGTATTTGGCATAAAGGAAATTAAATCAAACTTTTTAAATCCCGAGATTCAAACAGCTGCTGAAACATCTCACCAAGGCAGGCACTGCCATCTCCAGTACTCAGAATTCATAAATCAAGTCTGGGTTTCTTTCAGAAAAACTTTCCCACCCACACAAGTTGAAAGGAAAGTCTACAGGGATCAGTTTAGATAACAATTACAGTCTTTATATGCCTTTAGCATCAGAAACAAAACATTTTATTGTTAGTAATGATAATAATGTCAAAATTCAAGGACACAGAAATGTCCTACTTGTCAACTCTCTCAAGTCTCTCTCAACCCTGTTGCAGCTACACTAATATTTATGAAGTTATAAAACATGGGTGCAAACACTGCTGACAAGTTTAGAGTTTTGTATTATCATTGTGTGTATACAAAACAATGAGAAAAATACAGGATACTCAGGGTTTTCTTCTGAGGAGTTAATACTTGAAGCAGAAAATGCAGTAAGATTAAAGTACAGATCTCTATTAGACTTTATTAGATTTTAAATCCTACTTTGTAAGTTATTCAAAGCATGTTCCAAACCTGACATGTTTGAGAGTACTTAAAAACATGAATGAGAATTGGAACTGACAAACCATGCAAAGAATCTAAGTAGACTGTCATTTTTATTTATAGTGTCAAAAAAGACTTCTTATGTTGATGACACCATGGTTAGGAAGCCTGTACCTATCACCTCATCTTTTCTGCATTTATCAAGTTGTATTGTATCACTGAATGAGCTAAAATTATGTTTCATATGTTTAAGAATGGATTGAGTATTCCTAACAGAGGTAACAAGCCACTCCTCCTGGAGAGATACTAGCAACAGAAATCAATATAAAGAGATTATAATGCCATCAATTATTGCTGCTAATGACTTACAGAAATATATCACTTTACTAGTGAACTAATGCAAAAAAATACATGTGTATCTCATTAGATATAAGGTGACAATGCCTTTATAATTCATATTCAGCCAATACCCCAAACACAACTAGCAAGCATTAGCCTTCTTTCCCATCACCTTCTACTTCAGAGACAAAAGGCTTTAGCCAGTAACACATACAAATGTTTTACTTTAAGTCTCAAAATAAGTTTTTGGTGAAGTCAAGAACACATACGTATGAAATCTCCCCACTGCAAAAGAAGCTTAAGATATTTTTTTCTTTCCTCCAACTAGGATACTGAAGTACTTTTGACTGGATCCCAGTTCTTTGTGATATTTGAGTGACAATCACATCATGTAACATCTTCAGGTGAATTAAAGAAAGGAAATGAGGACAGAAAATGCAATCAATGCAGTAATCTTGGATCTGAGGTTTAGTGTTTATCCCGTGCATTTTGAACCAGTTCTAGACCTTTATAAAGAAAAAAGGTTGGAAGAACCATCCCTCCTAACCATGCAGGGGATGGATGGAGATTTTTGGCATTTAAGGCACACAGAATTATGAGCTAAAACATTTGGCATTGCCAAGCTCTAACTGCTCTAATTCACCTGCCTTCAAATCTCCATATCCTGTTTCTGCTGTTCTTGTGTGTCCTCTCCCAAAATCCTCCATTTTTTCCAACCCCAGTGTCTTTCTCCTGTTGAGGAGACCTTCTCCCCCTGCCTACACAGTATCCCCATACCACACCTACCTGCCTCCTCCAGGACTCACTTCTGGTGCCTGCTCATCCTCTCACATGCTCCTAGCACATCCTGCACCCCAAAATATTTGTCAGAGCAAATGTAGGCATAGCACAGCCACGTCCCCATGCCACACTTTCAAAAGTTCCTAAGGCAATGGGGCTCTATCAGGAGCTTTCAAGCCCCTTCTGGCTCTTAGCTCAGACAGCCAGAGTGAAAAATGAGTCTGCCTGTGAGGAGCTGAGCTGAGGCCAGTTTGTCCCACCTGTGCTCCCAGCTGCAAGTAGTTCAGTTCAGGAAGGGGAGTTATTTCTGCAGCATGCAAGGCAATCACTACTGATGCATCCTGCTCACTGTCCAAGGAGACAGGAAATTTACCAGGGGATGGTTATCCAAATTTAACCCTCACCTCTCTACACAGCACACTACATTTTCCCTGCTGTGATGTGAAGGTGAAGCTGAAAGGCTTGGGGATGCAGGGCAGTTCCCCTCCCTGGCTTGGTGAGCTTCAAACCAGGACTCCTCCCATCCCACTCAAACACAAGCAGCTGATGCAAATCCCAATTAGTGTGGCCAGGGGCAGGGCTGCACCACAAGCCCAGGCAAACACCCCCCCAGTTCAGTAGCATGCCTATATACACACTCATACAGAAAATAGTCAGAAATCAAGCTTAGCAAGAAGGCAGGGTGAAGCTGTGGTGACACTGTGCATTGCTCATCCAGGCAAGGGTACTGACCAACAGCTTGCCTGCGCTTAACCAGCCTATTTTATCCCTCTTTTGCTCTTCCATCCTCATTCTTTCCCCATTCATTTTGATCTGCCCCCAGATGAACAACACTTACATACTTTTTCCCCTTGGTCCCAGTTTTGCTACACCTATGCCCACATTTGGTATTTCTGATCCTGTTACCTATGTCATCTCAGCTTTCTACCATACACTGACAGTTACCCAGGTTCTGTGGGTATGGCAAGATTTCACTTTCAAAGGTCCCCAATACTGCCCTCCAATCACCTATGATGTTCACAGTTTCTCACCTGACTCCCCATTAATCACCTATGAAATCCCACTAAGCTCTCAGCACTGTCTGCATCCAAAGTTGGCATTTCTGATCCCATTACTGAGGTCATCTCTGGTTTATATGATATTACTGTTATGGCCACATGGGTACCATTGGCTTTGCAAGATTCCCTTTCTCCAAAGGTCTCCCTTGCAACTATCTGTGAAGTTTGTATATTCCTCCTGTTATATTTGCCCTGATTCCTCTGGGAAATGTGACCATTCCCCACTCTAGCACACACCTTCCCTCCACCCATTTCTGCTTCCTGTCCTTCCAACTGCTCATCTCAGTTATCATCCCCTTGATGTTTCATCAACCCTTCAGATGTATACTCAGAAGACATCTGGAAGATTCAGGAAATCTGAGCAGATCTGACCTTCTCTTGGATAGGGATGAAGCAATCAGAATTTTTTATATATATTTGTCCATGACCGAGAAATAAAGAAGTCTTTTCATTTGTACTGTTGGTTCTCCCCTCTTCAAGTCCAAGGAAAACAGCATCTTCATATAGTCTCTCTCCCTTTTCTTCCATCAGGCTTTTGCTTCTATTAACAAGAAAAGAGTAATCCATAAGAACTTCCTCCAGCAGATGTCAGCTCCTACTTCTTGTAATGAGAATTTTGCAGTGAAAACAAGCAGATAAAAGGGGATGATGAAGAAGGGCTCTTCAGCATTAGGAAGATGGAAAGTTTCCTTTCCCATCTACTACTGGTGTGACAGCTGGGGTCCCATTACTTTAACTCATGCACATGGTTTTCATTTCTTTGCTACCATTAACCACTCCGTCTCTCATTGAGAGTGCAGAAAGGCACACAAGATTCTGCATTTTGGGATCATGACAAGTTCCCTCAGTGGAATAAATTACATATAAAAAAGCAAATGAAGCATATTTTTCATCAAAATTGTCAAAGATTTCTTAATGTTGACATGAATAACCTCCTTTGCTGTTCTGGGATATTTGCATGTAGCTAATTCAGTCATATAGGGGTGAGGATATTCCAGAAGTTGGCAAATTAAAACCCTGCTCCCTGTATCATTTACTGCTCTAATCTCAATGACACACCAGTTCAGTCAGTCCTGTTTCTCAGCCTTCCAATTTCCTGCAGTACCAAAACAGGGTGGTGATCTATTTACTGTGCAGAAACACCTGGAAAGATTCTTTAGCAATTGCACTTAAAAGGAAGAAAAGATGTACAAGAGAGCTCTAGCAGGAGCACTGGAGTTTTGCCTTAAAATGAGCATTTTTGTAAGAGTTCTTTAGTGCTATGCTGCTGTACTTGACCTTGTTCTGAGCAGGAAGCATCACTCTCTCCTCTCTTTGAAATAGTGTTAGTCCAGAGCAGCTAAAATTCAAGAAGGGATTACCCTGGTCACTTCCTGGCATCTGTGCAGTAAAACCCAGAAAAACAAGGCCCACATAGAAAATTCCTTCCACTTCTTTGCACTAAATACAGTTCTGCAACTAAAGAAACTATCACCAACAGAAAATGTAGAGGTTGGATCAGTGGAGCCAGGAAGCAACTTTGAATTCCTAAAGAAGGAACTGGGGATAATGGGCAAATAAATCACATCCTGTTTCCATTGTTAAAGGTAATAGGAGATAAAGAGGATTCAATTTTGTAGGCCATTACTTTGCAGAGAAATTTAATTTTGATAGCATTTGATTTTGGGCATATTAAAATCCCCCAAAGCTATTTGCCAGAGGATATGGAAAATGAGGGGCCCTAATTCCAAGTCAGGCATCTAAAACACTTTTTCAAAATCACAGCATTCATTGCCAAGGCACACAATGTTAATGGTCATTCACTATGTCACTTCAAATTCTAAAGAAAATTCATTTATTCAAATGATTTATTCAAAGGCAAAACTGACACTGAAACACTTAGCACGTACATATATCCTTAAGCAATTACTCTCTAACTGTTTAAGTGTAACAGTAAAATTAATGTTTAAGGGCTAGCCAAAAGTGGGGACTTGCTGTTGTAAATCCTGTGAAAGATAAGTACACTACAGTGAAGAGCATGCAGCCTGAGCAGACAAAACAGATAAATGTGGAGAAAAGAATATACACACCAAGCAGAGTGATCAAGGATTTAGCCACATTTCTAAGGGAAAAAAAAATAGGTTAGTAAGCTGGAAATAAAATAAAGAGAAGCAAAAGAGGACATTGATATCAAAGGCAATGAGAGAGACTATAAGAAGGGCAAATGTGGAGCAAAACAGATAAGAGAAGTAATCATAGACTGGATGAGTGTGAGAGAGAGAAAGGATTGGATAACATGATCAGTTGTCACAGAACAGAGATCTAGACAGAGCTCAGGAAAGATACTGCAAGTCCAAAGGCTCCTGCTTTGCCTGCTTCCAAATAATCTAATCCACTCACTCGATACAAGCATATACATAAGTGAGCAACTATCTAACATCACAGGGAGCACCAAAACCTGAGCTTGAGCTCAGAAGTGTCTGATCTTTCAAGTCAAATTTCATTTTGGAGTGTTAAATATTATCCAGATCCAACTCCTCTGTAGTGCTCAGTTCAAATCCTGCTTTTATAGGTGTCCAACTTCAGTTTTCTTTCAACATCTTAAAGGCTAGCAGGTTCTTATAATTATTTAGTGACACGGTATTTGAAAAAGGAAAAATATATAATTAAGCAATGTCATTTAATTCTGTGTAAAGTATACCCAGGACTCTATTTATTTTTTGTCACCTCAAGAGTGGTTTTCCTGTTCCTTTTCAAATATCCCTACTGCTACTGATTTGTCAAAACCAGGTTTTTGTATGTTGCTAACATCTACATCTTGCTTTTTCATTTGTCTGCAGATGCACATTACAACTGAATTCCCTAGATACACTGTGGCTTACATACGTTGAATAATTTCTGCTCTCTTTCTTACCCCTAAACATTTTTATGCAGCTCCCAAGGCTGCAGCATTCTTTTGCTGACCAGTATAGGATCATGGGCTAGTTGGCTTCTGGCCATGGTGCCTCTGGTATCCTCATATATTTGGACTTTCAAGGCTTCTTCCCATGCCTGTCCTCCTCTGCCCTGGTCTAGGGTCATAGAAAGCAGAAACTCTCCACAGAGTAACTATTTGTAATTATTTTGCATTAGTTTTAAAAACATTCATAATGTTAAGTGGTATGCCACTCAGATAAGCAAAAGCTAAAGCCAGGTAGGTGACAGTCCCCTGGTCACTAGATAATAACCTAGGAGCAATTAGATAAAGCCCAAAGCCTGAGAGATGATGTCTGCAGTGTAAGTTCACCACAATGCTGCCACCAGTCACAGAGCAAGGGCAAGACCACATTTACTGGGCTACAAGACTACACAGGAATCACAGAAATGCATACACTGGAGTAAAAAGACTTAAACAGCTCTATTTTCCTGGTGCAGATCTGTAACAAGACATAGTTACCTGACAGAATTTCATTCAATAATGACAGAACTTTGCTTTATTCAATAGATTTGCTATCTTCTAGCTCCTGTTGCTCTATTTAATATTGAGAATTTATGTACGAGTTCAACTGTTACTTCTGCTCCACGTGTCAGACTTACTCTAAAGAGCATCTATCTATTTAGGTTGGTTGCATATTTTTTCCATTAACATCCACCTTTCTTTTCTTCTTAGAAATCCCTTAGGATACAAATCACATTTCCCGAAACACAGCTAAATAATATATGAAACAGTCCCTCATAATTCAAGGACAAAACTCTTTTATACTTTCACAAACAGAAAATTAAACTCGAAATCTACATTTCATACAGAAATCCCAAGTTAATGTGTAAATATTCAAGCATATGATCTTTAACTTCAAGCAATCAAAATGTTTGTGACCTCCAAATAGTTCAAATAGGACTGAGAATAACAAATAAGATTATCTGGAAACTGGAAATGAGTAAGCTGGTTTTGATTTTTCTATGATCCCACAAGTTATGCTTGGGTCAGATCTGCAGACTGTCCACACCTCAATAATAATACTCACGAATGTGCACTGGGAATTTAGGAGTTACTAAAATAAAAGGAGGCCCACATCAAAGTCATTACAATTAACTTTTTAGGAACCACAAGTCAGTAGCAGGATGAGCAGGCATAGGGAAAAATGTCAGCAGGGATCCCAGGAATCTGTTTTGCTCTAAGGCTTGAGCTGGAACCTTGACCATTCAGTAACATGTGTCATGCCACTGCATTTCCTGCTGAAAGCCTTTTGAAGATTTTAAGTTTCTCATGCTCCTTCCAGTGCCCTCAAAGCTGTTTTTGTCATTTCCTTGTTTAATGTTTTAACTTGGCAATTTCTCTGCAATTCTTTAATAGACCAGTAAAATCATTATGGTTTTATCCCCTCAAAAAGTCTTATGGGAAATATTTTATCATGTTTCCTTTAAAAATATTTATGGAAAAGTGTCTTTAGCAACTTTCTAGATCTTGGGACTGAAGAGTCTGTATTTCAAGTAAGAGAAGTTTTGAAGAAATATATAATTGGTTCCAATAACATAACTAGGAAGCTGAGCTGAAGTTTATTTATACTTGTAAATTAATAAAGAGCAACTCATTTGCAGGTCAGCAGAAAAGCACCTGACACACACACTGTAACAGTACAGGTTTTATTCACAACCAACCCCTACAAATAAATAAAAACCCCTCTTTAACTCCAGTAAGCTTAATACCTGTGCCTGATTTCATTAAGGTGACAGTTTTACCTTTTTTGTACTCTTTTTTTTTTTTTTTTTTTTTTTTTTATGCTGCTTCTTTCTTTGGTATCCTTAGGTTTTAGAGAACATTTATCTGCTCACTCTTGTCTGAATACTGAGAGTTTTATTATGCCTTAAAGGCGTATAAATAAACCCATTTTTAAAAAACATGCATTTTTCTCTTCCTAAGTCTCAAGGTGAAATTCATTTTCAAAGTAGAAATGTCCTCCAGATCCCCTGTTGTTTGTATATGTTAATTTCTATGCAGATCAAAAGTCTGATGCATTTTAGTGCTTCACTTCTTATACATGACTGAAAAAGTGGTGTCCTCAGACCCTCTGAAAATGGTATGGAAAAAGGCTACAGCTCCAATATCCTTGACAAGAGGCAAGTCAAAGAAAGGTAAAACTTTGCTTTATGATTGCTGACTAGAAACTGGATGAGAATACAGTAATTTCCCTTTTTTTTCCTCTCTCTCTCTGGAGACCACCTGAGAATTCAGCTTATGAAAACCAACTGGGCAGGGAAAGTGTTTTCCACTGTTCTGAAACAGACAGGCTTCTTTGATAAGAAAGGAAGAATTGCTTACCTTCCACAGAAATTAGTGGCATTAAATACAGGTCCATCCAGTAAAAGTGTAACAAAGAACACCAGATTATGCCCCATATAACACCACAAAGAAAAAGCACCTGTGCCTGAAAGAGCTATTCTTCACCTTGCAGTCCTTAATGGTGCAAACTGAACCTGTCCCACTGCAGAGGCTGCTAAGCAAGGCTGAGGAGAGAAATTTGCAGAGCTGAACCCCATGCTCTCTTTCCTGACTTTTGCCAGCTACAGCTGTGCCTGTTACAACAAAAAGCTTAAAAGTATATCTTCTAAATACAGGATGGGTTGTATGTTTTTAGATCTTAATTTCAGTTTTTATGTGGATCAACAGAGTGTGTTGAACTGGCTCCATCCCTTCACTGGGTTTGGTTATGACAATATCTATGGAACTGGCAAACTCGTCTGCAAATTTGTATTGCTTTTTCAGACTCATGATTTACAGAATCACTATTTATCGAAGCCCTGCATCTGCAAACCAACATACAATTTCTCCTGTCCTTTTTTGAAAACATGTTATGATCTATTAGTCATGGTTACATTAAGTTAATTGTTTTGTCTTATTACAGATCTTTAAACCTTAAGAATTATCTCAGACTGACAACAAATATGAGATATGGCACTATTGTATATTACTGAAAATTACAGAGTTCCAAGCCATTATTTCTGTATTTTCCCTTGCTTCCCATTTCCTCCTTAGATTTCATCTCTGTCCCCTTAATTCCTGACATTTTGCTTGTTCTCTACCATTTTACATCAAAAGTTAATGCTGCTAAAAGGCACCTGTTAGGAATACTTAATATTTTTTCAGTGAAAAATATAAAAGAACTGTTCAAAGAGTGGTTTTTATTTGCCATCAGACTTCTGTGAAGAAGCTAACGAGTTTGAAAATAATTCGATCTAACTCTTTTGGGGGTGTGGGGAGAAATTAAAAATGCCCTATAGAACTATTCATTCTTCTAAACAGAACTTTTTCTATAATCCTGCCTGTGAGCTGAATCTTTCAGAAGCCAGCCAGGGTCTCAACAGGAATTCTTTTACATAAAAGACTCTGTACTAATGCAAAGCATGCATTGTCTACACTAAGTAAAGAGTGGTCAGATGAAGACCTGATATTAAAAGGCCATTGAAGCCAGAAATGAGGGAAACCATCCTTACAGTACAGAAATAGCTCACAAGAGAGACCTGGATATTTGCAAGTTCTGCAAGGGCTTCTAACAGCTGAGCTGTAACTGGGGCACAGACTGAATCTCAGTTGTGGGTTTGGTGTCTTTTTTTGCTGTCAGAGACAGCAAAACTTTGTCAGTCTGTAATTCCACAGAGGAATGTATGCAAGATATATAACTGTCCTCTTAAAGGTGTTTCCTTCTTCAGCCTTCCCCTGAGAATACAGTGGCACCACAGTCCTGGGTTAATAACCCTAGGGATCTGGAGACAGTTTTCCCAAAGAGGAAAAAAAAACCAAAAAACATGCAGAAACAGCAAGGCACAGCTCCCTCTCTGCTGGTCATCTTCAATTTGAGACCAGCCTGAGATTTCACTTGGGCTGTTTCTAGATATCAGGATAGCAAAATATTTATGAAGTTGATTCTGGGCGTTGATGTTAGGATACCATACAGAGCCTGACACTTCTTGAGAAAACCAAGTGCCATCAACCCACTAGTGCCTGGCAGAAAATGCATCTTAAACATATGTCACTACCATAAAGCGCTGGGTTTATTTTAGGAAGAGATGGATCTGAAGCATTCCACATGGCACAAAAAACTACCAGTACTGCCATATGCTAAAGATTTGGTTCTGAAAGCTGCCTTTCACTTCTGAAGGAAAAACTGCTTTCGATCTCCTAAGTGAAGTACAATAGCACCAACTGCTGCTACCTCCATCGATGACTGCTAGATCCTATTACTATAAAAGCAAGAGCTACTTCCCAGCACAAAAGCTCTTTCACCTCAGGAATCAGCTGCAACCCATCTTTGGACTTAGCTGCCAATGAAGCTCTTTCATCTCTATTCAGATGCAAAACTCCCCTGATCTGAGTTATAAAATAGAAACCACACTGGGGAGTTAGAAAACATCTTCCTGCTTACAATAAACAAAACAAAACAAAAAATAAACCAAAACCAAAAAACCAACAAAAACATCTCTCCTGAAAAGTAAGCTTTATTTCATTGTTGCAATTAGATATTCACTCCTGTGTCATTCTTGAGCTTTGAAATGGCCCTTCCAGATCTTTGTCACATTTTTATGCCTGTCCTGACTCCTTGATTTGCTCAGTGATCATGTGCAACACAGAGATGCACTGATTCACCAGAAGCATGCTTCAAGGTCTAACAAAAGAAGAACTGTTGGAGCTGAGAGCTTTTAGCAGCTGCATTTATAAAATGTTTTGAAGAATCTGACTTCCACTTCTTTTCTAAAGTCTCTGCTCTAACAGAGTATTTCAGAAAGGAAGAAATTTTTACAGAGAAAAAAAAAATTCTACTCTTCTATTCTTATGCACAGAAAACTTCTTTCACACGTAGTCCTACTGCATCAATAAAATACAGCAGATTGTGTGGGCATGTCTTTTAATAATGTGGAGGTACAAATAATGGAGCAATTACAAGGTAACATATACACTCTTAAAGAAACCTGATGCTCAAAATTAAAGGCTAATAATATTCAATATCAGTAAGAGGTTAAATGTTACTCATAATTTCTGGTTGCCTCTGCCATACAGCACAAATCAGGACCATATCACTTTACAAAGTCTTCATTCTGGTCAGAGATAATTGGGAGTTTTCTAAGCATGATTATTCCCTGTAATGTGTTCTACAATTTGATTTTTACAGCTTGGATGTTTATCTGCATTATGACTACAGAATTCCAGGGCACTAAAACTTTCTTGACTGCTGCTTTTGAAGAATCAGAAATATGTAACACAATACTTCTGCAAAAGCCAGGAAGAAAATTTTAAAATATTATATACAAAAATATCAGACTGTAATTAATGCAAATATGCTCATGAGAGCTGTAAACACTGTCTGGAAGTTGGCACACCTACTTTTATTCTCTTAATACTTCTACTTGAAGAATACTAAGAAAATCATAGTACAATAACAAATACAACTCAAAAGCTAATGCCCAGAATAAAAACCAGGGTCCCAAGATAAACCACTCTTTAGCTGACAATGTGCTCTGCAAAGCCAGAAAATGGCTCCATACCTTATGCCACCTTCCCACACAGGACTTCACTTCGTTTTGATCCATTGTATTTCCCCCCTAAAGGGAACAAGATATTGTTTTAATCAAATGAGCAAACTCTGGAACCAACTCAGTGTCTTTCAGGGGCAAGACATTTTAAACAACTGTTATTTTTAACATATAAAAACCTGTTCTAATAAATTTCCTTCTAGCATTGCCCAGATAAGCCTGTCTGATTATGTCAGTGTTTCATATGTTCTGCTTTCTTGTTTTTCTTTTCTTTTTTCTTTCTTATTTTCTTCTTTTTTTTTTTTCTTTCTCTTTTCTTTTTTTTTTTTTTTTTTTTCTTCTTCTTTTTTTAAGGTACTTTGATAGCAAATGACATTCTTGTGACAGCCACAGCAGATTGTATTTTCTGGTACAGTAAAGCCAACCTCTCCAGCTTTTTTCAGTAAAGAAAACCACTCTAAAAATCATTTCATTTTAAGGCTAGGAGAGACTATGATGACCACCCAGCTCCCCACAGAACAAATCAGAGAATTTAATCCTGTAATTCTTGAAGATCCTCAGTGTAATAAGCAGCCACCTAGAGTTTTTCTGTTGACTTTGAGTAACACTTTACATATTTATTCCATTTATACTGTGGGTCACTGCAAGTAAGAATCCTACACCCTTATATTTATTGGGCAGGGCACGACACTGTACTTGGTGTACATCATACAAACAGGAGGTGACCGACAGCTCTACCAAGCACTGAATCAGTCCTTGGTGCCTCATAAAGGAGTAGAAAGCCTCATAAAAGTGTTGAGTTTATCCTGACCATTTTTTTTTAATGTTAGGAATGGGAATGCTTCTCGGGAGGTTCATGATCTTGCCCGAGTTCAGATGGAACGTGCCACAAAGAGAAGTAGAGATTCCATTTGTCAGCCTTGTTGCAGGGTGGCAAAATCTGCTGTGCACTTGAAAGAGACTTATGATGTGGCCACAGATTAGGATTTATCAGCTGGTAGCACAGACAGTTGTCTGAAAGACTTATTTCTGTAAAAGGAAAGACTTCCTGACCTGCCCTGTACAAAGAGCTGAGTATCAAAGACATACTCTGTGGAAAAGGCAGCAAAATGATTTCTTGGTAATCAGGAAAAGCAGAGGAACACCAAAGCACACCCCCCCCCCCCTAGCCCAGTGTTTCTTAAAAAGATATTTCATGAAGGGATTAAATAATCTCCAATACCCTGTTTGAGGTGACAGTTATGGGGAAATACATGAATTTAGGAAAGTGCAACAACAAGGTAAGCAATGAAGTTGTCAGTAGTTAAAATGAAGGCCCAACAAGTATACTGAGGTCTCTCTCAAGACAGCCTTGGTAGAGGTATCTTTACTGTTAACCTTCTCAGAAAGTGTAAAATATAGGATGAAAAACCAGATGCTTCCTGAAATTAGTAGGCTGATAGGTAAAAAAGCTCTATTACATTTCATTTGGCATACAAGGGAGAATTTGAGATCCCTAAGCTTAATCAAAAAAAATTCAGTACTCAAGTTCCAGTAATGAGAAATTGTGCTAAACTGTTTCACTTTGTGATGCAGATGCATCAAGATCTTTTTGCTCTTAGTGAAGAGTACATGCATTGATGAGGAGCAATAACACTGAGAAAAACATTGATTCTGTGAGACAAACCACAGTGAGACCAGATCAGTGAAACTTCCAAGATGACTGTGAGATTTGGGAGCAGAAAATTAAAATCTCAGTGCTCAGAAAATGCATAAAGCTACCTGCAAAACAGATTGTCACCTTGTGTCTCACCCTAGCCCTCGAAGCCACCTTCTGTCTTGCATCACTCAGTATCTTTAGCTGGAGGGGAAGAAGGCACATACCCTAAATTATTCTAGGAAGACAGCATGCAGAGAGACTACTGATTACCAGTCTTTAGATTAAAAAAAAAATCTGATTAGCCTACTAGGCCGTCAGAGAACAAAAGAATTCTCTCAGAATAACCCAGAAAAATGTCTTAAGCATAGTAGAATCTCTCATTTATGAAAAAGCACAGACTGACTCAACCCATTCACTGGTAGTTAAGAGGATTACGAAGGTAAAGTTATAGACAGATGGTTCCAATTCTTTGTGCATGAGTCTCAAAACTGAGCTACTTTCTTCTGGCAGAGCAAAAAAATTAAGCCAAGTTGTTTGAATTTCACCTGAAAAATCACCAAATTTTGAAATGGCCTGCACACTACTGCAGTGAGGCTTCTCTGAAAACAATTCCTATCCCTGGAGAGATGCAGCAGTGGAAATAGTGGTGGGACACCCAGAGCTGCCATCCTTTCACTGCCATTCCTTATCCAAATCTGTGATAAGAAACGTCTGACAGTCTGAACAACAGCAACAGAATTTCAGACAGATGACTATTTCAATGATAGCAAAATTGTACAATAACATGCAAAGGCTTCCAACCAGCTGGGAGGTAGAGAGGACTTTGCAAACTTGGGGAGCAGTGTGACACAAAAAACCCTCTAAGAGACTGAATGGGGATGAAAGAGTAGTGGGGAGTATTTGAAACCAAAGATTTCAAGGGGCCAGCTCCTTTTTTGCCATCCCCTTCTCAGTCAATTTGTCCAGGCAACTACAGAAAGAGGGCTACCCCATTGCAACTAGAAGAGCTGGGATCTCAGGGAAGAGCCTTAGACATGGACAGGGTGGCCTCTTGACCCTCTCACCAGCATGCTCAATACTATCCAGAGCACACAATTCCACAGCCCATCTATATGCATGAAGGTTTCCACTTCAACAGGTCTCTGCAGTTTGCAGGTCTATTTTTAAGCAATCTTTCTTTTCACCTCACTTCTCCAGATTCAAACCTGATTCACAAGTAGCTTCAATCTGCCAATATGTGACTTTTTTTTTTTTTTTTTCCCCTCCTGCGAGCATGTTATTCATTAAAAAGCATTCAGCAGTAATCTGGGCTTCAAGTTAAAAAGTTGAATTTACTTCACTCTGTGCCCGAACAGTCTCTTGGTCATGCGGAAAGAGTTATTTTCCCTGTGAATATAAATACATTAAGGCTTGCAAAGGACACTTATCTCCCACAAATACTTCTGATAGCACACCAATTTGCAGTAATACCTCTTTCAGTTCTACCATTTCTGTGAGAAATCATTATTTTATTCTATTAGAAGGTTGCTTATGAAGAGCTTCAGATGTTATGAAAATAGTTATGACTATAAAGAGCTAACATGATAAACAGCTATAAGTTAAGCTATTGGTACTCACCTATCTAAATAATCTTGCCAACTCTCAAAATACACAGAATATCTTAAAAAGCGTGTTTAAAAATAGGGTTTTATGGTACGGTTTTAAATTTCTACATATAAAAATCTGCCAAGCTGGTCTGAGGGAAGGTTTACAGAAACGTTAATGTAAATCAGACTAAAAGCTGGGTGACTATTCTTAAAATGTCTGGATGTCAATTAAAAAAAGAAATCCCTAAAGTTGCCTCAGTAGTGTAGGGGAAAAAAAAAACCAACAACACAGCCACAGGTTGCAGTATGTTTTTGCAGAAAAAAACCAAAAATTACTATTGTTGCTGTGGGTTTGTATTTAAAGTACACTACAAAAAGTAATTGCCTCAATTGGGATCTGAAAAAATGGGAAGCAATTCCTACAGGTGCTTTCCTGCTTAATCCAAGATGGGGGTGAATTCAGCAATGCTAACTGGCAGGGCGAAAGAAACCAACAAATAAACTGGGGTGTTGACAGTTATATAGGAAAATGATTCTGGACATGATTAGATTACTCAGAATAACATTTAAATACTCCTCTTCTGTTAATTATAAACTGATTAAACCGAGGAGACAACTGACCCACACTAACAGGCATGAAGGCCAAAACTGACTGCACGCAGCACCTCTGCTCCCCGGTCAGGTACTTCACCCACATGGCAGCGGCAAAGAGCACGAAAAAAACATTGCTTTTGTTAAAATTAGCAGGGCCAGGCTCTGCCCCAGCCCCCGGGCAGCAACGCAGCTGCCAGGCAGGCCCTGAGGCCTCAAGGGGCCCTGTGTGGGCAGGGGCGGGAGGCAGCGTTGTGAGGGAACCGCTCCAGAGGCTGGGGAAGCGGGGGCCATTAGCAGGGAAAAGGCCTCGAGTGGCCAAGGAATGTCGCTAACTTTAGAGTTCTTCTGTTTAATGACAGATACATGATTAACTGGGTGACAAATGACACCCTGCACACCACCGCCACACACAAGGATGAAACTGGGCTCTCCAGAAAGGAGCCTAAGGGTGGACTACCCAAGACAAGAGAGAAACCATCAGCCCAGCTGAGGTGCAGGTACACCAATGCACGCAGCATGGGCAACAAACAGGAGGAGCTGGAAGCCATCGTGCATCAGGAAAGCTATCACAGAATCATAGAATTGTCTGGGTTGGAAGGGACCTTAGAGATCATCATGTCCAACCCTTGACCCACTGCTGCAGTTGCTAGACTATGGCACTGAGTGCCACATCCAGGCTCTTTTTAAATATCTCCAGGGACGGAGAATCCACCACTTCACTGGAAAGTCCATTCCAATGCCTGACCACCCTCGCCGTGAAGAAATTCTTTCTAATATTCAACCTAAACTTCCCCTGGCACAACTTAAAACCATGCCCTCTTGTCTTGTTGAAAGTTGCTTGGGAAAAGAGCCCAACCCCCCCCTGGCTCCAGCCTCCTTTCAGGGAGTTGTAGAGAGCGATGAGGTCTCCCCTGAGCCTCCTCTTCTCCAGGCTGAACACCCCCAGCTCCCTCAGCCTCTCCTCATAGGGCCTGTGCTCAAGTCCCTTCACCAGCCTGGTTGCCCTCCTTTGGACCTGCAAAGCGACTATGATGTAGTGGCTATCACGGAAACGTGGTGGGATGACTCCCATGACTGGAGTGCTGCCATGGGTGGCTACAGGCTCTTCAGAAGGGACAGGCAGGGTAGGAGAGGTGGAGGGGTAGCTCTGTATGTTAGAGAGACTCTCGACACTGTAGAAGTTGAGGTCAGCAATAATAAGGCGGAGTGCCTGTGGATTAGAATCAGAGGGAAGGCCAACAATGCCGATATCGTGATGGGAGTCTGTTACAGACCACCCAATCAGAATGATGAGGATGATGAATTATTCTACAGGCAGCTGGTGGATGTTTCAAAATCGTCATCACTTGTTCTCGTGGGTGACTTTAACCTGCCAGACATCTGCTGGGAACCCCACACCGCAGAGAAGAGGCAGTCTAGGAGAGATTCCTAGAGTGTATGGAGGATAATTTCCTGCTCCAATTGGTAAATGAGCCCACCAGGGATAGAGCCCCGCTTGACCTTCTTTTCACAAACAGAGAGGGGCTAGTGGGAGATGTGGTGGTCAGTGGACGGCTGAGACTTAGCGATCACGAAATAAAATAATATTCAGAGATCATCAGGAGACAACGGAGAAGACATGGAGAAGTCCTTTGGACAGACACAGGTCCAACCTCCTCTGCAAGGCAAGCAAAGTCTTTAATATTTCGACCACAGCATGGGAAACTGATTGCTACCCTGAACTGCTCTCAGAAAGGGTTTCTTTATTCTATTTTCTGGTTGGTTTTCTCTGAAGCAGCTTGTCCCTGTTCCCACTTGACCCTGTTTCCCCTTGTCCTGCCACCACGCACCCTTGTGAAAACAGAACTGCTGTCTCCTCTACAGATACCTTTCAGGTACTGGAAAACACAGCAGATGTCCCCCAAGCCTTCAAAAAAAAAAACACAAACCAAACCAAACGCAAGACATGTTAATTTCCCTTTCAGTGATGAAATAAACAACCCCGAAGTCAAACTGAGAGTCTAATGATCAGAAGAAAAGCAAACTAAATACCCAAACCAACCCCAAACTAACTGCATTCTTGGAAAAAACAAAACTAATGCTGACAAAATATATCTGTGTGTCTGAAAAGTGAAAACAAAGTAATTGGTTTACACTGAACCATCTGAACACAAGCTCAGTTTTTAAAATAACATTTTCTATAACAGAGATGTCCCCCAAAGGACTAGTTAGCAGGGCTTACATTAGCCACCCCCATCACTGCAGGACCAAACTCAACATGAAGGCTACAAGATGAATACAAGTTTTAGGCTAAAACTTCAAGCCTCTCCTTTACCCTCTGACTTTACAAAATCATTGCACATCAACCAAATCAGCAGTAGCAAGAGCTTAATTTAGTGGCTTTTTTTTTTTTTTTTTGCATCCACACTGGTGTTGCAGTTTAGATGAGCAATGTCATCACACAGAAAACCTTAACATTCCCTGCTTAGCTTGCTTGCATTCTGTTGTTGCATACTATGTAGACTTTTCACATCTGGTTTAGATAAATTTATTTTAATACTGGAAATATTTGATATACAATCATTAATTTACTTTCTTTGTGCACTTCAGCACGAACAATACTTAAAAACGCATCTGTAGAAAATTATAGGAAAATCATACTAGCTCTGCATGACACAAATAATGATACGAGGGTTTGCGTTTTATCCCACAACTTTGGTAAATCAGGTTTATCATTGTGCTGAAAAATGCACATAACACTCCACATAATCTGAGTTAAATGGGGTATAACAGGAAGGTAAAAGTTACAAAGAAATTATGTGCTATTAAAGTATACAAGGCATGCCACAGAGAAGCGTAAGCTGACAGCATTCACACTGTCTCCAGCAGAGAGCAGGCAGATTTTTTTTCTCCATCCAGGTATACAACATGGTTGGACTTGCCACCCTCACAAGAAAGCAAAGAAGTTACCAAACACTGCTGTCACTTCGTAAACCCAACAGATATCTGGGAAAATGTAGATTCAAAGTAATCCATCTCAAAATCAAAGCTTTACAGAATCATTTATGTCAATCATGTTAGAGAATTGCTGATGCAAAAGGGATCTGCCCCGAGGTAAGCAGCTGTTTCCTCCAACACAGGTGTGGACTCACAGCTTTTTCCTAACTTTACAATACTTAATAAAATACTGTATAATTTTTGTATATAGTGATCAATCTCCAATAACAAAAAATCTGCTGTCTGTAGCAGTTATTAGCAACGTACTCAGCTAATGTAAAAGCAATGTCAGTTTACCTCATGACCTAAATTAGGGTTTTGCAGGGTCAGCTAGTTTACCCAGGGATAAAGATGCAATAGTTAGCTGAGTCAGACAGCTGCTTCATTAAGATTGTTTCAGTTCCACGTTATAACAATGGCAAGATGAAAAAGTGTCGTTTTTTAGCATGTATATGTTCCCCTGGAAGTTCCCATATGGACTTTACTGGTGTTTCAAGTAACAGAAAAACATATATCATTTCCTATAACCTCCAGAACCTCAAGACACAGCAAAACAAACAAAAAGTGAAGCTGAAATAAATCATGATTGCCTGTAGCCACTCTAGAAATACGACTCCTGAATCTCTGCACCTTATCCTAATTTTACAACACGGTGGAGCCCCCATTTCTCTGCCTTGTTGCTAAAAGCTTCAAGGTTATTGCTATTTTTTTAAGGAGTTTTTTAGTTTGCAGACAATGCCATAAAGGTCATTGCTACATGTGGTATGGAACAGTGAGAGCTGCATTAAAGACAAGAAGACATTCTCTATCCAAAACATGCAATGAACTTTCTCTCCTATTTTACTGCTAGTAAAAAATAATTGACATGGATCTGATCAGTGACTGTTTACAAGTCTCACAATATAGTACTGGTCAGCTGGATTATTTTTACAGAGATAATAAGTGAGCAGTTGCTGCAATACAGTAGAAAGACCCAGGAGACCAAGAAAACAACTGGAAGTAAATGCAGTGAAAGAAACTAAAGGACAGTATGTATGAAAACTTTGCTACAGGATGAGATAGCCTGTAGCTGAGATTGTGGGAATTATGACTACTTATGCATTTGTAGTGCTGTGCACCTAAAATCCCATTATTAAGCAATTACCAAACCCCACTTATTTTTCCATTTTTAAAATCACGTCTCTCACTACCAGCTGCAATGAACTTATTTCCTGTGGCAATATATACTTAAGGAGCTAAAAAATTAGAAAATATTTACACCCACCCCCTCCCCTGATGTGACTGGTAACACATCTGAAGGCATTAATCCTAGAAATAACAGTATAAATCATGATTCCAGAATGTAAGAGAAACACATGAAAAAATAAGTAGCACCATATGATGTTGAGCTAGGAGACTGTGTGAAAGATGAGGATGTTTTGAAGATACTTGTGTGACATTTCAGGACCTTTTTCCTATTAAATGGATAAATCCCTGGCATACTTTTAATGCATTTAAGCAGATTTTGGGCAGATTTTGTTCTGCTAACATTCTCAAAGTCTATTTCTTGCTTGTGGGAATGGCTGGAGAACACAGCCTTCTTTGGGCTGCATCAGCATAAAAACAAGACCCCTGAGAGGCAAATTATTAGATGCAGAGTTCTTCTTACCCATAATTTCTTATGTAGCTTAGTTACCATAATGATTATTGACTCTTGTTGTACGGCCAAATGTCAAATTTGTTCTGAAAAAAAATTCAACATATGGAGAGCACTGCACTTTGATTTTGATACATTATAAAAAGCAATGATGTAAAATTACAAAATGCATCAGAAAGAATGCACATTTCTTCTCAGTGGAATAATAACGTGGTTGTAAATATATGCATCCATATATGCATAAAATTAACTGTAATTTTGTACTTACCTGATTTTGTACTTCAAAGATCATCCAGCTGCCTTGATATTGGAGAAGAAAAGTCTACATGAACAGACTAACAGGTACTGACCAAAACCAGAAAAAACAAGATGATTAAAAGTGAAAATTGATCCACTTCAAGACAGATTTTGTATCATGGAGTGAATTTGCCAATCATGCAATTTGATAAAGCTAAAACAAGATTATTTGGACATTATTTAGGGCATTAATCCATCGAACACAAATAAATTTGTTCTACACAGAGTTCACAATGAATTATTGTAAATGTACTTCAGTTTAGTAATTTCACTTTAGGAAGCTTTTCCATGTTTGTGTTTTTTTATCTTCATTTTTAACCTAATTATTCCCTTTTTATCTACATTTCAGTAACCAGATTAATTGCTTCCATGCACAAACCAGAGCCTCTTTCGTACAAGTTTATTACAGGAAATAAATATCTCATCTCTAAAAATATTTCCTCTCTGCAGTAGAACTTGCAACCTAAGTTTCTCACAGGATACAACAAGTGAATTTAAACAGATAGGTCAGTGAGTGGCTGAAAATTCCTCCCATACAAAGAGGCTACACATGACACTAAGAAGTAAATTAAATGTTCCACTCTACTACCTTTGTTATTTGCATGATCTTTAGTAGTGTACTTTCCATAAGAACAAGTTGAGCAATGCTAAATAACTTTGTAATTTAATTTTTTTTTAAATCCCACAGTAGCATGTTAGCATCAAGTCATTACAGTGATTTTCAAGAATGAAGAAGGCCTGGCAGACAACCAAAAGAAGCTCCACAAGAGGGAAATGGAATATATAAATGAGACCACCTCTTTCCTCACTGCAATGATCGTGAGGAAGAACACCTGACTTGAGGAAGGGGTCAGCTGCATTGTCTCACTACATACCAAAAGGCAGTCAGGGAGGTATGATACACTTACAATGTATTTTTCTGTGACTGCCTGAACATTTTGAGGGCATGCTACAAAATTTATTGGTAACTCATAGCCCTAGAAAACATTCAAATCCATGCTTTCAGTTCTTTGGGTTAGTATTAGTTGCTGTGGTGACCTCACAATTCTTAGAAAATTGAAACTAGCTCTACTGCAAGTGCTGAATAACATCTGAAAAAAATACCCATTTATTATTTTCTTCACTGCTCATAATTTTGTTATTTTAGACCTGTCTCTCACAAAATCACTAACAACAAAAACTAGAGTGATGCTCCCCAAGTAATTTGCCAGCTACTGAACACAGCCTGTCAGGTAATTGTTCAGATTTCATTCAGTCTCAGGTTAAGACTGACTCAGGGCAGCAAAGCTCAGGATAATCATTCACCATTCTGCTTCTAATGTTTATCTGCAGTAACAGGGAGAAATCTGCAGTTAAAAATCCTTGGAGAATGACAAGACATAATACCAATTAAGGAAATAATATCTGGTATGCCTTCAATATTTTTATGTTCAAAACCTCAAAGCTTCATTATTACCAATCAAAACTAAATGAAAAAGAAGCACGAAGTATTCAGTAGGTCATGCTTGCATTTAAAAAAAATTTAAAATTTGTAATGAACTCCTTGATATGTAATAGGAAGGATCCTGTGTGTCTTGTGCCCTGTTTGTGCATTGATAAATATGGGGCAGAAATAATTGATGGATGTGTCCAAGTTGAGGTTCTCAGAAAGCTTGCAGGTTTGTGCATAGTCCTAGTTTGGGAAACCCAAGCAGAAAGAAGAGTCAGGGAAAAAGATGAGGGGCTGGATGTGTCTCCTGCATAGGATTTCAAGAAGGCAGGAACAAGTGAAAAATAGGAAATAGTTTCTTTAAGGTATTTTTTACATCCTATTTCACTGATAAAATCCACTCAGTATTACAGAACTCCAGGACTGGTCTTGCTTACAGGAACAGGAGAAACATGCTTTGTTTCATTTTTTTTTTTCTTTCATGGCTAAGTTGACTACTGCATTTAGAAAGACATCCCACTCCACCACTGAAAGTCCTCAAGATAGTTGTGCTAATAATTTTCAGAAGTTGGACTTGAGCAGATACTAAACTATTAACTCCATAAAAACATCAGTAACATAGTCTAGATTTTACAAAGTAGGTCAAGTCACAAAACACATCCAATTTAAGATTTCTTGGAGCAGTCATTAAGCACAAGTTTATAAGTTATGTGAGAGTTTTAAGACTTAACCTCATCAGAAGTTTGGCTTCTCCTTTCATTCAATACAGCCCATCCCCATCAGATTTTTATGTTTCATTTTAACATAAACCTTCAAAACCACTGTTAAAATTTGGGCCCGCTGACACAGGCCAGAATTTATAATCTACAGACTCATTTAACCAAACCTTCAAGCAACTGCAGCTAAAGATTTACCTGACAGCTTTCAGTGATGCATGCAGCAACCTTGTGAAACAAGTAATCAGTTTTTCTGAATTTGAAGTAAAACATATTAGAGCAAAACAACTTTCAGATACAAAAAAGATGTAAATAAAAACCATAACCCAAGATATTTTTCTTACAGATTTTATGTACCACCTCATACCTCTCAGTTTTACATGTGAACTAGTCTCTGAAATAAAGTTTCAAACATCTGAGATTGTTCTTTGCATTTGCAGTCTTCTCAAAAAAAATGTTAAATTTTTGTTTAAAGAAAAATTAACACAGTAATTCAGTCTGGATACAGGACCTGTCACTACCAATAAATTTTGCTTGATTAAATCTCACACTTGCCCTCTATGATAGTATCACCACTGAGAAGTCAATGACATCTGAACAACTGACTCAGTATCACACAATGGATAGAAGTTTCATTAAGAAACTGTATTTATCTTTCTTAAGATAAACTCCTCTTAAACAAATTCATACTTAAAATGACCTGTTTTCAGCCCCTGCTTGTACTGTGGTACCAGTTTTAGGGTAAAACAAGCCAAAGGAGGTAAACTTCATAATTGCTGTTCAGAAATAACTGTTCAGAAAATGAAATCAAAACTGCCATCTCTGTTCAAAGAAATCTGTCAAGTAACAAATGAGAAATTCTGAATATGACATTTAAATAAATATACCAGTTTGTGGCACATTTTTTCATCAGATTAATTGAACTGTAACTTAATTGTCCAACAGTTTCATCAGGCAGGAATTTTAACTTTTCATGAACACACTGCTCTAATAAACTGGTATTAGTTACAGCTTTTGAATTAAAACGTATTCACAACACTAAATTTTAATCAATTTTGACCAGCTTTCCTTTTGTACTGCGTTTGCAAGATATTTCACCATCAAAAGAATGAAAATGGTACTAATAAAAATAACTTTTGCAAGTCCCTGCAAAGAATGGTATTACTTTACACACTGTGTATCAAATATCAAGAGACAAAAACAAATGTGCTGTTTTAATAAAGGCATAGCTGTCAAATATCACATAATCAATTTATGATCAAGGGGACAATGTAACGTGCAATCTGTTATCTGTTTTCTTCTGTATCAGAAATAAAAAGGCTTATAGCACTGCAGAACAGCTGTATAAATTGTTTAGCTCAAACATAGACTTCAGTACCTATTTTTGAAACTACCGTGCTAGAAAAATTCCAGGTAATAACCAAACAGTCAAGCCTGCTCAGCTGAGGATACTGATTTGCAATTTCTTCAGGTATGCAAGTCCCTGCAGTTGCCCTACTTTACCTTACAAAAAATTCCCCCTTGTCTGCTTTGTTCAGGTTAGCATTCAGAAAGCTCCAATAGTATAAATCAGAGGTATTTCAGTTTCTAATATAAAATCATTACTTCAGATTTATCTCCTGGCCCTTATAACCTTGCTGTTCCAAGAAATAATCACTTGCTGACAGTATGGGAGCTCAATAACAGACTTCAAACCAGATTTCATCTTGTTTTATCTTGTTTCATCTCATTCACCTTGTGTTTAGGAACCAGTGTAGAGTTATGACACTTCGGATGTTTTATAGAAACAGCAAATTCAACAGCTCATTCCCATGCTAGTATCATTCTACTGTTCAATAAACTACAGTCAGTGAACTAGCTCAGTTTTAGTTACACCTTTAATTGTGTACAAGTTACACACTTTATACACCTCTAAGAAGTGCATCAAATTTGTGCAACAATAAGGATGCAGCTGACTAAAACAGACGTCTGATCCTCCAGCTTCCCCAGATCTTCTGTTTTCTTTATTATTCTACATTAACTTGTAGATAAATTAAGCATAACATGTCTTAAATTCCAGCTGTGTTGCAAAATGCTGCTCTAAGGCTAAATTTTTAAGTCCAAAGAGTTTCACAATCCATGTGCAGTTATTTATGGAAGCAGCAGGAATGCTATTCTGACAACCTAATTAAACTTCCAATAATGTCAGCAGGAATCTGATTGCAAAATGGCTGATTTTATAAACATCACTACTTTTATGACTGACAAAAATATGCACCATCAGGTGCCAACTCCTTCACAAATCTGTATTTTGCAACTCGTATTGTAAAACGCTTGCAAGTACAAAATTCTAAGATGTTAAAGGCCTATGCTTTGGTACAGTTCATAAAGAGATTTCATGGAATGTGCTCTTCTTCCAGTCTCACATCCATGTAACTTCCCTGCTTTCAGAGGAGTTATTCCCAATATATACATAAATTTACATTTAAATCAAGCCAGTTCCCTGTATACAGTGCTGGACCTGGGACTACACATGCATTCAGAACCAAGTGAAACACAGGACAAAGATTATTGGACTTTGCCTGTTTTAATACCACTGTATAGTCTGCATATGACATTGCACAAGAAGCACAAATTTCTTCAGAATTCTCTTTGCTGTCCATTGTAAAAGGCTCTTCAAGACTGCGTGGGCCATTAAGTCCAGATTAAGTCTGAAAAAAATTATATTTCTCATTGGAAATGTTTAAAAAAACATACACGATATCCCACTATTTAAAGCAATAATGAACTTTAAACTGAGCTACTTCCTCATGGCAGGGATTACTGTGTCGATAACTTTTACAGCTTTTCTCATTATTCAAGTTAAAGTAAAGAATTGAATGTTTTAGCTCACTCATGTATGACATGGATACATTTATAGCTTAAGAATTGGAGAAAAACCATTCACTTGGTACTGACCAACTGTCCATACAACTAGGAGAGCTTGCAGCAGTTCTGTGTTGCCTGCTATTCTCAGTCACTCTGTAGAAGTGTTAACTTCTTATCCTGGAGTCACGGGGGGGGAGGTGTTTTCATTTGGTGGTTTGGTTTTTTTTTATATTTCCATTAAGATCATTTAAAAATAGTAGTCTCAATGTAGCAGGGATAGAAACATGTAATTAGCAGTCAGACCTGATAGTCCTCAAAAATATAAGACATAGTTTTAAAAACCTCTTAAGGAGATGTGCCTTCTGGTTTTATTAAAATTGAAGGTAACATCAAATAAAAAGAAAAATTAAAGAAGAATAGGTAGAACATTTTACTTTAGTCAAATCTTAAATGTAAATTATATTAAAAAACATTGTTTGGATCTTCAAGAACAGGAATATAATAATGTATTTTCTAACCCAGAAAAAAATTCATGCAGGTGTTACAGTATTTGATCACTCTCTACATCCACTGGATTGCGACATGAACTTAATGTTATTGAATAGATACAGAGATACCATAAATTCATACAAATAAGAGCATCTTCTGGCATCAGTCATACTCTTACTGTAAATCAAGCAAAACTGTTCTTTGGCAACTGAAGTAGGCCCATTTTTGATTCCAATGCAAAGGACTGTTAGGAGGCCATGTTAGCCACTCATCTCAGGAAATTCCAACTTCTACAGACATAGTCTGGGCTACTTCTGTCACAAGAAAGCAATATTTGAAGTGGTATTAGAGGTGTAAATGCAAAAACGAAGAAAAACCATTCCCAGTGGTGCCTGTTCCAGGAAAAAAAGTCCAAACTCTCTCCTCTATTCACTGTTTAATCTAGGTAACATTTAGACTCATATGTAAAGTATCTTGACAGATGGGAATGCATACATGCACACTTTCAATTTAAATAAAGAAATCTGTGTGGAGAATGGCAATTTAAAGTTAACATGACTTGAAGATACTCCTATAATAAAGTTTAAAGATTTAGTAACTGGGACATTACAAATCCAAAAAAGTGTTTCTATATTTTTCATCTTCCCTTTTTCAACAAAGACTGACAGAATATACATATACAGATTGACATTTTGATTTATCCAAAACAATTTTCACTTCGCTCAGTTTGCAAGTCCTAATGACTAAAATGTAATATCATTCACAACAAAATATTGTCAGTAAGTGAAACAATAAGCAAAGAAAACCAAAACTAAGCTCAGAAGCTAAGTGGTTTAGGAAGCCTGGTAACATCTATGTGTGCATACGTGTGTCTATAAATTTTTTTTTTATACATTTAATATATAGACACACACACACATCCACACACACGTGCGCAGACGCGCACACGCACACGCTCACATTTGGAACCTGCAGTGAAGATCAATCTATTTTCTAATAAGGAACAAAACACATTATTTAAAAATGTGGCTAATTTAACAAAACAGAGAAGAAACTGCTGCTATCAAAATATACAATTTGGATTGCAGACTAGAAGGCTAACAACATTAAAAAAATAGTTTTAAGCAAAACCCCTTTGCTTCTGAATAACAACAGGTATCAACCTGCCATAGCATGAAGCATCCAAACAAGATTTTATAAAAAGTTTAAAGTGTGACCCTTCTTCATTAGTAAAGTTCTTGACATATCATATAGTGCCAGCTCTGGTCTCCGAAGTGGAGCCCCTTTCACTTTTCTCAATCCATACTTCAGGAAGTAAATGGCAGCTGAAGGATTCAGAATCTCAAGTGAGATTTGTGCTTTACCATATACCTGAAAAAAATTAATAGAAGACAACATTACTATTCTTCTGGTATCTATGGAAATTTTACTCTCAGGAATAATAAACACAGACTTTGTTAGAATCAAATTCTTAAAGCATTATCAAGTTCCTGAAGAGATGCAATGTCTTAGATGCCATCTATCTCTGTATATATATATATATATATGTATATGCACAGTATTTTTCCCAATAAAAGATGGTTAGCTAAAAGCTTTAATTTGAAGAAAATCCGTATTTTCCAAGGCATCACATGACTCCTAAACAGAGGGAGACTGTTAAAGATAAATAGTTCATTCTGGGAATTCAGATACATAGTTCAACTGAAACTTAAATAAGAAGACATAGAGAGTTTGATGCTTGGAATTATTTTGACAATTCCCATAGCATTTTTCTTTTTGAAGTTCATTCAATTGTTCAAGTAGTTTGCTGTGCAATCAACATGAAAAGATTAAACATTCATGAAATGCATGGGCTTCTCCCTTCTCACAATATTTTTGTACTGCTTTACGATAAGAAAGTTTCTTCTCTAAAACATCAAAAAGGTACTGCAGTGAACTTCCCATTCAGAAAGGGTTCTGAATCACAGAGAAGCAGAATCAGAAGCAGTGCTGTCCTTCACAGAGCTCCTGGTGCTCCCACATACTTTACTTCTCAGGAAAGGCAAAGCTAAGGATTTGGAAGGCCCCTAAGATACAGAACAATCCCTAAACCAAAGCTCATTATGTGCTCCTCACACCCCTTTTTTTTTTTTCTTTTAACTTCCTTTTCTAGGCAGTGCTGTGGACTCAGAGGCATCAGGATAGGATAAATGATTTGTGGCTCTATCTTAAAGCAGTTTCTCACCTCCTCTAGGCTGTCACCTATAGAAATAGAGAAAGAAAGAGGGGACAGCTGGTGGGAAGCAAAGGAAAACTCTACACCATCTAGCTTGGTCTCCATTTCTTTCCTTCTACCTAACAGGATGTGGTGAATGACAGTACTAATGATTAATGCTAATTACTCTTCCTTTAAAATCCGTGAAAATTGCACTTTGGAGATTATTACTTACAGTTTATAATAAAATATAACAGCATACATGAGGGAAAATTTAAACAACCCATATTTTCAAGCTGAAACATTGATCAGGTGTCCAAATTGTATATACAATTCCCTTATTGCTGTAACTTTTCATTGCCACCAAACATCCCAAATAAATGAACACAGAGGTTTTTCAGCAGGAAACACACCTGTCCAGAGTCTCCCAGAAGCGTAGGAACACCGGTCTGTCCAGGTGTCTTTTGTGGTAGCTCAGTTCTAACACTGTTACATCCCATTTCTGTACATTTGGATCCAGGCGCACTTCATCATATTTGAGATGAAAAGCTTTAACTACAGGAAACAGGAAAACATGTGAGTGTAAAAATAATACAACTATATATAGAATTAAATATATTAATATATACGTAGCTATACATTAATATAGTTAATTATTAGTCACAGAGAACTCCCACCCCACTCCTCTTTCCTCTTTTTTTCAGAATAGGGCCCAAAAATGAAATTAATGATCCCGTCTCTCCAGAAAATAAATTAGTTAATAAAGGGCACTGAGCTAAATATAGCAGCTGGTGGCTACTCTCAGGCCCTCACACTATTACAGGTTTAAGTGAAAGGGCAGCCCCTGGTTTTCAATGCACAGATCCCAGGAGAACACCAGAAACTCATTGCAAACTCAAGCACATTTTCTTTGAGAAACAAGTATGTTCTTTCTGAAGATCTTTGACCTGTCCAAAAATTTTTTAAAAAGCATTTCTGAGACCACTGAGAAGGAAGCCTGGCTATTTCCTGCAAACCTGTGTAGAAGACTGATAGCAGACTGCCAGTGTAACTCCCAAATGCTACATTAAACATTCTGAGAAAGTTGTCAGTTTCCCCTGGTCTAATACTCTGTTAAAAATGGTAAAATATTAACAGTTATTTTCTCTTGGGAAGTACTGTCACATGTTAAATACGTAAAGCCTAAGCATTAACACATTAATATTAAAATCTTCTTGTGATTCTTCTTGATTTCCTTAGCCAAATCATAATTTTAACATGATTCAGGGCAAAGTATTTCAGTTTTGTACGAATTTTTATCTGGTGAACCAGTTTGTTGCCTTTTATATTTTGGGCACTGTAGGAGAAGTAAAGCAGAAACATTTGATCAGGCTTGTGAAAGTAATTATTTTTCATGCTGTGATCATCTCTCTCTGTTTCCACAAAATCCACCTAGTTTGAGCCAAATGGCTAAAATAAATAAAAAAAAATAAAATCAGTACTCTTCTCCAGATATAGGTCCATCTACGGAATGATATATCTAGGAGCTTTCTAGAAGACTGGTAACAAATTAGCTTTTTTTGTCAGTTAAAGAACTAACTATATTAAAGAAGTGGTCATCTTGCTTGTACCACTGCCACATCTATTTTCAAGCTTTGAAGATTAAAAATCAGAATACATATACATTATTTTTGCCATATAATGTTACACTTTAAAAAATAAGGTCAGAGAAAGAAAATCAAGATATACCAGGGCTATGCATTTACAGAAAACTTAATCAACACCTGACAGAGCTTCTGCATTAAGGCTAAACAATACTGAGAGAAGATAATCCACTTCTGAAACAGAAACAAATGGATGTTGAAGCACATTTATGTGCTCTAGCAGCAAGGCATTTAAAATGGTATTCAGAACGAAATTTTTGTTCATTAAAATGACATAATTCAAAATTCCATCTGAAACATTCACTTGCAGATGCAAAAATCAGCTTGTTTGTTATGTGAATGCTAAACACTTGTAAAGAAAATTAAGAACAACTTTAGAGACTCAACTAACAAAATGCTACATGGTATAGAAACTGAAGAAATGAAACTGGTTTGACTGGCTCTAGGCCAATGCAAATTTTACTGAGGAATTTTTTTATGGTACCATGTTTTTTTATGGTACCATGTTAAACATAAACCATGTTTATGACTACTGAAGACTATAAACATGGTCAAAGTGACAGCTTCAGGAAAAGGTAAACACAGACAACTAGACTGTTGACCATCAGCTTCTAGCATGGAACTAGACGTTGTTCAGCCTGGAGAAGAGAAAACTGGGGAGACATCACAGCAGCCTTCCAGTATTTGAAGGGGTTACAGAAAACCCAGGGAAGGACTTTTTACATGTGCAGGCAACTACAGGGCAAGAAGAAACTCAAACTGAAAGAGGACAGGTTTAGATTAGATACTAGGAAGGAATTCTTTAACATAAGGGTGGTGAGATGCTGGAATAGGCTGCCCAAAGAAGCTGTGGATGCCCCCTTCCCAGAAATGTCCAAGGCCAGGCTGGGTGGGGCTCACAACCTGGTCTACTGAGGGATGTCCCTGTCCATGGCAAGGAGACTGGATTAGGTATCTTAGAAATAAATATCCCTTTCAAGCCAAACCATTCTGTGATTCTATGATAACTATCAAGTAGACCTTAAGTATACGATAGTATTTTTCTTGGTTTTGCTTTTCACAATTTCTGTTTTCTCTACATCTTCATTTTGCAGTATTGTTTTTTCTTTCTTTAGCCACTTTTTGCTAAAATCTCTCTTGAAATGTTGGGATTTTTTTCAGTCTGTAGTATACATTGTCATTTCACCTTTGTTTAGAAGCTTAGAAACTAAATTTATACAGTAGCAACTTCTGAATCTCTTGCAAAAATGACAGCTCTGAGATTTCTGTGAGCTTCCACAGTTCAGAACATAAGAATTGCAGAGGTAACATTAGTACTTGCCATACAGATGAAGACCCAAGTTCCTGTCTTATCAACCACCTGAATCCAACAGCATCCTGGCAATACTTTGCCATAAGCATAAACACTCCCCAAAATCCCTGAACAAAACAGCAAACCCCAAAAGACTTAAAAACAAAACTAAAAAAAAACCCAAAAACCTTACTTTTTGCAAAGATATCAACAGGTGATCCATCAGGCAAGAGCCAAGGCCAGCCTTTGAACTGCCAAGCAGGACCCTGTACAAACACTGCCACCACACGATCCCTACAAACACAGAAAAGGAAGGACATACTGATGGCCCTGAACATCTCAATTACACATTTTCTTAATCAGGCAAAATACTTTAGCATAGTTTCTATTTTTACTAAGAAAAACATAGCACAGTTAACAACCAGACCTCCAGCACAACTGCTTTTTCCCTTAAACAAACCAACAAACAAAAGTTATTTTTCTGGACTTTTTGCTCTGTCCATTTGCAGAATACAGACCAGTTTCTCATGTTACACTTACAAGAAGTCAAACATCCTTTACTTCTGTTCAGTATTAATTTACTTTTAAAAATTGAAATGTATCTATCTATTTATTCTGAATATGGTTAAATTCTATTCTAAACATTTATTTTAAGAGACAGATTTCTGCCTTCAGTTGCAAAGTGCGTAATTTATTGTAAGGGTATGCAACATTACCTGTAGTCTAAGAAAATAAATTTGTGATTAAGATAAAGCTTTCACATTAATAAAATTTTTTAAAAAAATCAACCTTTGAGAACAAATGTCCTCCCACATATGGTCTTTTTCTCAAACATTTACATCATCCAAGCACAGTACCTATCTACTACAACAAATAATTACCTCCTTAACCCCAACCCCAAATTTAATTCATTATGAGGTCTACAAAATCCCAAATGGAAATTAATAATTAAGATAAACTTTGGGGCTTTTTGTTTTTCAGGAGACAGACTAAAACTTTGTCACTTAAAATTATGTTGAATATTTTATAATGGCTAACAGAGAAAACCAGGAGCAACAAGCTAAGTTCTAAATAGCAATACCTGATTCTCCCTTAGATAAAGTCAGTCTTAAAAAACCCACACCACTTCATCTCTTTGGTCAGAAACACTTTAGGAACTCCTTTAGATAATTCTTGAAGGTATGATCATTAAACACTTTAATGGCTATTTGATATTTAGAATTTCAAGCACATATATTTCTAATCAGTTTAAGTTTTCAATACAGAAGACACTAATTTAGTAACAGGACCTTTTCAAAGTATTCCTCTCCATTAAAATCCACTTTGGAAGTAATAAATCCACCAAAAAAAAAAATGTTGTGTGTATCTCTAATCCCCAAACTTGTGAGGAAGAAGATGTAACAATGTTGCCTAATTCATTACATCAAGTAACAAAAGCTTTTTTCTCTACAATGTTCTTACTCCAATTATGTTTTCATCACACTGGAGAATGGGCTACAGACAACACATTCCACAGCTTTTTCTTGAAAGCTGCCTATTATTACCCTTCTCCAACTGGAGATCTCCTTTCTATGCTTCCATCACTGAACCCAATCCAATGAATTCTATTCACTACCAAAACCACTGGTGTTTTCTTTCTGTCTTTATTAAAAATAAGGTAGCTTGTTAGATGCTGAAGGTCTCCAAACATATATTTCTAATAAAACTCATGCAGAAAACAGAGAAGCAAGAATAATGTTCCTCTCATGTTTCAGTCACTTGAGTACTACAGTGTCACAAACTGGTAAACCCGTAGGAATATTTGTATTTTAATTTCTGGAAGATTCCAGGCAAACCTTTAAAATAGTTGTGCTGTTCATGTTAAAATGTAGTGCTGGATTTATTATGAAAACTCCTCAAAGAAGGTTAGCATCATATTATTTTCACCTGAAACTCCCTATACAGTTAAAAATCAACTAGATTATTTAATCACTATCCCTAACTTTCTGGGTAATTTCGTACATTTTTACTGGACCATTAGAAATTCTGCATTCTCCTGATTGAGCAATTTAAGGGGAAAAATCTCTTTTACCAGTCTTGTGGCATAAGTTTCAGAGGTTGGTCTACCACTCGATAAGGTACAGTAACGCTGACTGTAGTTCCCCCAGGCTGTATCTGGTCCTTCCTTCTCTGTATTAGAGTTTCATTTTCTCGTTGACAGCCTTGTTTCTTCTTTTCATCTGATGGTACAAACCTTGGGGAAATAAAGAAGCATTCGCCAGAGATATGTTTATTTGAAACAATCAGCTGTAAAAGTAATAATTTTATCAGAACTTGGCATTACTGGCAACAGTCACTGGAGCAGACTCATTTCACCATGCCAAGCCTCCATCACTACTCATTCAGAACAGCAGAAACCTCAAGGATAATATTTCACAAGTCCTTGCAAAAAAAAATCACCTGAAGGTCCTCTGCCCCTCAAACTGTCAGCCATACCTGTTCTTACATGTTTGTGGCATTCCTTGCCGTTTGTAGTTTTGGTCAAAAAGGTTTTTGAATGAGGTTTTATTTCACTGGATGATGGTGTTTGCACATTATCAAGGATTCAGATGGTTGCTATGATATACAGTATTTACTTTTTTTCTAAATAGCTTCTCCGATTAAGTGCTTATAAAATAAGGATAATATCATCCTCACGTCTCATGCAATCAACATATGACAAAAATACTTAAGATGTGCCCCCCACACAAGCTATTAGATACTTGTTTTTCCAGCTCCTTGTCTTAAAAAAAAAAAAAAAAAGAAAAAAAAAGAAAAAAAAACCCACAACCCCCAAAAAACAAAAGAAAAAGTGATTCTATTCAAGAATCTCTTCTTTATGGCAATAATAAAATAAAATACACCGAACTCTATTCCCAAAATTGGCATCAAGTGAGCAGTGTAAGACTTCTGATAAATCTCAATGGATTTAGTCAAAAGAAGAGATAAAAAACCATGCATTTTATAGAATGCAAACTTTGTGACAGAAAGTTAAGCTGTGACCAGTACCAGGCCAGTAAAAGAGCAGAACTCAGATCCATGGTCTCTTAGTATTCTATTCAGAACCACACAGCTGCATTGCTAACATGATTTACTGCTGACTTTTCATTTCCAAAAATTCTGATAAAGAGAAACACTATGTTCCACTTAACTGCAAAAGTTATCAGGAGTATCAGTGATGCATTTTAAAAGCAGTACTCCATGTAATTGCTAAGATTGCTATTCATTATAATACAGATGGTGGCTTTTAAAAGTTTACTACAAGTATGTTGCTTGCAACATTTCTATTTGTTCTCTTCAAGTCATTTCTATTTGAACAGTAAAAGCCAATTGGAATGTGCTTGAACAGGCAGTCTGCACTTCCTACTGCTGAAAAAAAATAGAAAAATGGAATGGAAAATAAAATATGAGGACTGTGTCATTATTCAGTCAACCTGAAAATACTAGTTTCTGCCAACGTCCTGCATCCAATAATAAAATAGCATTTTGGGAAAAAAACCTTATCAACCATGTTTTAAGGCAGTATGTTGAAATTGTCAATAAACCTTCAAGCAAAACTACTTATTTTCTTAACATATATAGATTAAGCCCCCTTATTTGCTTCATTTTTAACAGTGTCTCAAAAAGAGAAAGGTACACTTTCTGAAGTTTGCCTCCAGATGCACACAACTGCGCTGGAAAATTAAAAAAAAAACCAAAACAAAAACCACAACAAAAAAACAACAAAAAACAACCAACACCCACAAACAAAGCTAAAAAAACCCCCACCACAAATGCCCACCAATTTTGTCCATTACAGTTGACTAGTATTGCATATACAGAAAAAAGCATTACAGATGGTAAATTAGAAGCCACAAATTTAATTATTATATTCTTTCTAGCAAAACAATACTAAAGAAAATAGACAAAAAAATCTACAGAGGATCCACAGAGAAGGGTATATACATTTAGACAAAGTGTTAAGACAATAATTTCTCCAATAACTGAAGTAATAATAAGCCAGCTAATTTTTGCACAGATTTTATCTACCACACCCAGCTGACACATACAAGTGCATGCTACACACAGAAGCATTCAACAGAGTTCTCATGTGGAAAAAGCTACCCCAAGTGACATCAGAATGAAGTCTTTCTAGCCAAGTTGGTAATTTCAAAACTCAAAGTGAGGTGCAACTTTAATCCTGAGCATACTTAATGGCCTGTCCTCCCAACATGTCACAGGCTTTGCTTTGCCAATACTAACTGACAGGAAAACTGTTTTGTAACTTAGAATGAGGATTTGCTTGAAATTCTTGACTCATTCTTGAGTCTCTCCTCACTCATCAGAACTAAGGAATCTGGGTTGGAAAGATGGAAATGAAATGTGGCAGGTTTTATTTTAATAATTTTGGAAATTAGAAAAAACACCCCTCCCCCCCTCAAACACCTTTTACCCCAGTGGCAAGTTCTATATGAAAAGCTAAGGATCGCTTAGACTTGTGGAGAGCTTGAGAAGAATTTTGTTGTTTGTCACATGTCATGCACCGAGAACAAACTTCTACAGAATACATAAATAAAAATGTCATACATACATTACAGTAATCAAATATTCATCGAACAGCAATCTAAAAGGTCACTTTTAAAATTTCATTTGTAAATGTGAGGTAGGAAATAAGTTTTAAATGTAAACAGGAAACCTAGTCACCCCTCCCAAACTAGAGAAACATGGACACTTAAGTAACAATATTGGTGCTCTACAAAGAGCCTAACAATTTCACCTGAAATTGCCCTCAAATTTGGTTGAAACAGGCATTCACAACTCTACCTCTAGCTTTGACTGTTTATATGTTTAAGAATACATTTCAACACTCATTTATTGACAGTTCCTCTCCATTTCAGCTAGAAACAGTTACAGCCATTAAGGCCCCATTTGGCTGTGCCTCAGTTACATATTCTGCAAAAAAAAGCTGCCATTTAATTGTAAAAACCTGAATGTTTCCTAAGGACAGGGAAACATATCAGATATCTTTTTATCTGAATTTTCAGAAGAGAAAAACCCAATGAGCAGGCTTACATGAAACAACAGAGAAGGTAACTGTCATAACAAAAGCACTGAAAGATATGCTTATATATATGTACACACAGAGTACAGGAATAAATGACAGCTTACAGATAGGCTATGAAATACAGGCTTGCATTTCTGGCAACCATTGATTCAGTAGGTATAATAAAAGCCATGTGCTTTTAATTAAAAGTATCAGATATTATCCTATGATTAGAGATTATCATGTCTTTTAAGATGTGGGAGTGACAGAGTAAGCCAAGCTTAAGAAATCTTAGTATTAAAAAGGGCAACATTTTCATTGCCTTTTTGGAATTATTTCCCACTATACTGTAACTGGTGGTTTAACTACACATTTGTACCTTTTAAATCATCCAATATCCTAGCAATGTGTTGAGATACCTCACAGTGCAGGAGTTGTTTTTGTTGCTTCTTCAGATTAGTATGCTCTAGCCCAAAAAATAAAAATAAAACCAATCCATATCTATTTAAAATCCATTTTTATACCCCTACTAGGAAACTAATATCACTCAATTCTCTGGCAAGTTAATTGCCAAAATCATTATCTGCATGAAAATAGATGCACTCTCTCACTTTAGAAAGACAGCAGGTCCCTCTCCTAAGGTAGCAGTCAAGTGATTGAACAAGATCAAATTATGAGAGGCAATTGGCAAGATACTACCCACTGAACTGGCAGAACTCTTCATGCCTCAGCTCTGAACTCGTATCAATTCTAGCATTAATTTTAAAACACTCTCACTGAGGTCAGGTCAGCACTTTCCAGCCCCCAACTCAGGCATACTGAAAAATGCATGAGCAGAGAACAAGGCAACTCCAGTGCTGGGCAGTAACTGAGACCACCTTAACACACATTTGGTTGTGTTCAGAACTAGAGACTTATTTTTACAACCCCCAGAATATTTTTGTTACATTACAGAATCAAAAGCTTCATACACCTGTTTTTGCCAAAGAACTAAGGTTTTTTTTGTTAATACATCATCCCTGAATTTTTTAAATAATTTGCTCAGTATCAAAGCTGGATAAATCTCAGCAAGTTGACTGGACCCATATGGTGAAGCATATCAGGAGTAAAAGCACCATCATAATAAAAATACATAATCATCATCTAATCATTTACATCTGTTGCATGTAATTCCCACCTTGCTTTTTTTCCACTCGAAGCAGAAGCATTGCCTCTGAAAAGCCTGTCTTCAGGTATTCTAGATCTTGTCCAGAAAGCCAGATTTTACATATCACTAAGATCCAGTGTTCAGATAATTAATGAGAATAAAAAGTGTATTCCATGAAATATTTTTAAGAAGCCTCACAATACACCATAAAGTATTGCTGCTCTGATTTAAAATAAAATTAAACCTTCTCAGTATTTTAGAAACTCTTCATTCTTATCTTAGACTTGGCTCCATTCTTTATCATCACATGCCTGACAGAACAGTGCTGCCTCACTTATCAGGCACAGAAGAAAAAGTTGCCCTGTAAATAGTCCATGTGACACAAGTGTCACTGCTTCCATACCCTAACAGTCATGGGGACTTCATTCTCAAAGGTTTCTCCTAAATTTCTGAAGTCTCCCATGCAATGGTTCTTAAACTTCCAACTCCCAAAATCCTTTCTCCTTGTGCTGTGCCATTGATCTCCTCTGATGGATAATACAAATGAGTAATCAGAAATACAAGACATTCACATCTACCTGCATCTTGCTCAGGAGGGGTCAGGGAGGGAATATTAATATGGGTGTCATTTTTCTAGCAGGACAATTTTCTTATTCCAAAATTGTGGCAGACACGTCTTCCAAATTTTTATCAAGTTTAACTGAAAACAGGGAATGAGTTAAAGGTGGCAGTGACTTAAGAGGCAGAACACAGACAAGCCTTCTTTCCTTGGAAAATCATCACGTCTATCAATCACACTCCACACCAAGGCTAGTTCTATAGCCTGCATACCTGAACAGTAAAAAAAACACTCTAAAGCCATTCCTAAAAAAACTACTTCAATAAATTTGAGTGGAAAAATAATATGGGCCAAGTGGTATATTTTCTAGAACAGTGCTAGAACTGTCGTGGCTAAAGGAGTATTTTGCTCTTATGAATTTTGCTAATGCACTTCTGATTCATGAACAGATCTCCTTCACTTTGACCATCATACTTGTAAACTACATCCGTGTCCTCTTAAACTTAATTATTTTATTTGCACTCTAAGAATTTAAATCTTAGAATCAGATGTGTGATACAATAAACAAATTGTAGCAACTCATTAATATCTCTCTTACTGATCAGCCTCAATACATAATGAAAATGCTATATTCTTATTTTTCTTCTATGGAAACTTCAAAACAATTCTGTATTTACCAAACCAGCTACCTGCTTTGCTGACACAGACAGTAATCTAACACAGAGGCCAATCTCCAGTCTCCTTCTCCTGACTGTGGTAATTTCCTGAAATCTTTTCTGAGCTCCATAAGCACACTGCCCTTGCTCGTCTTTTCTAAGCCTTCGTTCAGTTACATAAAAGAAAACGACCACAGACATTAGAGATGGTCCAGTAAGACTTGCTTCTCAATCTACCCATTTGGCCCAAACATCACAACTGTGAAAAAACTCTAAAAATAAGTTTGTTTTTTCCTGCTATGTAAGAGGCCTCAGGTGTTTTTTATACTCTGGTCTGCAAAATTACCTTGTCACAGGACAGAAGATGGTCCCCCTTGTTTAATTAATAATTTGGTACTAGTACACCTTTATATATGGAACAGTTATTTTATACAGTTTCTTCTAATCAGCTACTTACTTCAGATCTTGCAGAAGGTCCTTTGCATTAAGCATCGTTATTAAAGAGGTTGTCGCTGCTGGAATAATGATTATAGGAGTTCGTGATCCTGTAGAGATAATAAAATTACATTTGCCTGTTTTGGGGATTTTGTTGTTGTTGTTGTTATTGCTGTGCTTTCAGTTGTTGCTTGTTTTTAATTAAAGGAACTGTACATACAACCCTTGCTTAAAAAGAGCAAAATAATGGCAAAATGTTAAAGGAATACTAGTAAATCTTTTCTAAACTGAAGGTTTTCATTGACCAGAAAAACAAGCATGCCTCCCTATCAGCAGTCTCTGAGTAGGATTCATATTTAGCAAAATGTAATGTTGTCTTCATTTTACTGCTTGTTTATATTGTTGCTTGTGTTTCTAGCAAAAGATTAGTGAGCATAAATTACACAAAAATGAAAAGGATGTGTAACGAATACTGACTCACCTTTCTTCTGGTTTGGAGGTGGTCTTGCTTGAGAAACTGAAGGAAAAAAAAGAAAATTGTAAGGCAATGTTTCAATGCTTTTACTTGCAGGAGTGGCCAGAGAAGAATCACACTACTATCATTAGATCTTTTTCACATACTCCATACACAAACTTGAAGAAGGCATTTATAATTTGAGTCTCAGTATTCAGAAGACAAAGCTTTTGTCAGTCTGCAACAGTTGTTAGGACAGTTGAATCAATCTTTCCTAATTATACTGAAACCTCTCATCCCTCTCCATTCTCCTCAAAAGGCCGGGGCACTATAGCATTGAAAAAAATTGCTAGCAGTCTTGAAAAAAGCTGTTTGTAGAGCTGAAGTACCATAGTGCTCAACCACCAAGAATTTTTGACAACCAACTCATCTTTACAGACCCTCACCTTTTCAGTTGTCCTTATTACTATAATGGTGTCTGTAGGATTTAGCTATCCTTAACACATACAGAACTTTCAGCTATCAAAACCTGAATTTCAGGCTCACTTGAGTTAATACTGAATTGCAGCTTTTGAGTTGCATGAGCTCTTTGGGTGCCAGACACAATCAAACTTCACATACATGGTAGCACTCAAGCCAAAAAATAACCCAAATAAATAAACCACCTCCCCAACTAAAAAAACAAAACACCAGGAAGAAACCCCCAAACCCTCAAACACACAAAAAATACTGGCCAGATAGAAAACAAAGAATTCCCCTCCCATCCCCCAATAAAATATTTCCAATTTAATCTTCCAATTTGTGACCTCCTAAATATGGGAAACACTTCATTCCAGTTGGAAAAACCTAAATATTTCTTCACTTTGGTGCTATTATTGAATAACCTGGCTTTCCCCAAATAAACTGTTTTACAGTACAGTTTTCAGTAGTCCTCTCTTAAGGAAAGTGCTGCTGTGGCTTGATAACTAGCACCATATGTGTTTATCTTAATTCACCAAAATCAGAAAATGGTGAACAGTAGAAAGATTGAAGCAGACTAACTTAAGTCTCAACTGCTACTATGCATGACAAAACTCCATTAATTGACTTTCAGTTGCACAGTACCAACTTGCTCATGTTTATTTATGACCAACTGTTTCAGAAACTGACTAGAACAATATAAATATTCACAATGCATAGTTGCTATTGTTCAAATATTGAGACCATATCCTTAATTATCTTTTCCTGACACTGTCAAATGCACAGATATAATTGGTGACACTGTATTGAACTACATGAACTTTACCTACCCAAGGATTTTTTAATTCTTTTTTCTTTTTAATCTAATGTAAGAAAGTTCCTGAGATATATAGGCAGCATCAACTCTGCTAATAAAAAGAAAACAAAAGAAGAAAAAAATGTGGGGGGGAGGCTGGTAGCATCTGTAAGAAATTTGATAGCTGTATCAAGACAAGTTAGTAGAAAAGTAGGTATTACAGAAAGGTGCAGGAAAAAAAAACATTTTATTTCCAATCAGTGTTTTGTAACTGTTTTGTGCAATTTAACTAAACACTTCTGTGCAAAGTAGCATCCTCCTGGAAACTGCATATTTTAAATATTTTCACTGCTAAGATGATAATTGTTTTGGGGTTTTTT
The DNA here is from genome assembly GCA_023637945.1 of Phaethornis superciliosus. Lineage (NCBI taxonomy): Eukaryota > Metazoa > Chordata > Aves > Apodiformes > Trochilidae > Phaethornis > Phaethornis superciliosus. Next base: position 6,811,957 of record JAJQWJ010000009.1, on the reverse strand, counting down.
AAAGTTCCAACAACGAAATATCATAGAACAGGTGGAAAGATTTATTTTTTTTTTTTTAAATGAAGCAGTATATACACTTTCTTCTGACTATACCTCTCTTTTATTTCCTCTTTAACTTGCAACAGAAAGGCAAAATAAAGGAATAGACTAGCCTTAGAGAAAGGCAGCATCAGTATAACCTGCATAATGTGCAAAAAAATACACTTCTGCCAGTTAGTGCCCATGAAGTCACAGCTAGCAGTGCAGACCTGTAACAATTCAGATTTCTGTTCTTGCCACTTCTACACTTTTCATACTGCTGCCTGTCAACTCCATTTGCATTATCATGCTTAACAGGGCTCGTGAGATAAGTATGACAGACAGCATGACCTTTCTAGTACCAAAATAACCAAACAAGAATCTGTGTGTATCAGCTTTTATGTATGCTGACAATGTTCAATATTAGAATAGATTTTTGGAGAAGAACCATTTCTACAATGTTTAAGTCTTAGCTTTAAATCCTGCTAATAAATCTCAAGGAATTAGCAAGGCATGCATTGAAAGCATTTAGCAGTCTCAACAAGAACATACAGTACTCAGCAGTACTTCTAGAAAAAATGTTACCATTTTAAAAGATAGCTTTGTCTCCAAAAAAACCCCTTTGTCCCTAAAACTTCCCCTTTCCAATACCTTCATAACAACAACCACCATCATTTTGATCTTAACACTTTTCATTTGAGACTTTCTTCCACCAAACCAGAAATTGTTACAGCATGTAAACTAGGTGCAGACATGCACATAATTGTCCAGAAACACTGATCCTCTCACATATTGTTTTCACCACAACACTTTCAAAATTTTCAAGTGATTCTCATTAAAACAAAAGAGAGTACCTCTATCATTCCATCTCCTATTCTGAATTTCAGTTTCAATCTGACATAGAAAATTGACTTGGTAGATAAAGTGTTCTAACTGGAAATTAAAAAGCCAGTTGAAAATTCTGGCCCCATGACAAATATCTTAGATGTTAACAAGTATGAAGATGTAATGCTAACACATTCAGAGAAAGACTTATTTTTGATATATTAATAATATAAGTAGTACTATACCTCTTTTTCAGATTAACTTTTCTGTTAAGGTTTTTTCTCCTTTGAGTATTAGTGAACTCATATTTGAGCTGGCACTTGTGAACTACCAAGCTAACAAAGAAGAAGTTAATAACTTTTTAATTCAGCAGCTCACCCTTTCAATGGGCTAACAGGGCAGTACACTGAAAAGAATGAATCCAAGCCCCATGGTATAACATTAAACAAAAAGTTGTGTTATTTCCAATACATATGCAGTTAAAGCAAATAAACAACCCCCAATTCATTCTCCAGCTAGCTGTAGTTTTAAATAATACTTCTTTGAAGCTCATACTTGGAGCAGAAGCACCAGTTAAAGTAGGTTACCTTACCTGGTCGTGGTACAGGCTGTGCTGCTGGAGCTTGTGTTTTCCGAGCAGAAGCACCTTCCTTTTAAAAGACATAAGAAGTAACATTAACAGCTGGCCTTCTTGTCAAGTACATGGGCTTTTTAAGTGAACACAGAGCTACAGGCAGTATTATGAAAATGAAGGCAATCCGTTTCCATTAAAGGGGAGAAAGAAAATAGTGAAGATACTCAAAACACTCTATGGGTCTGTTTTAGACTTGTGGAGGAGAGACAACATGTAAGTTCACATTTTAACCACCAAGTGACAATCAGAAGCTTTCTCTATGTTCAATGAACCTCCTACTATATATAATATTTTCACATTTTGCCTATGATCACGTTCATCAAGAGTAAATGTAAGCAATTTGCTATAGAAATTTCAAAACAAGATTTGGTTGTGCTCTGCATGGAAAACCAGGAGCATGAAATTAACAATGCCTTACTGCCTTGAAGAGTTTTAGTGCCCAGAAATAGCACACTCATGATAATTAGTTCTGCTCATGCCTTATCCAATTACTTTAATGTAACAAACAAAAGAGATGCACTACTATTTATTCTTGTTAATTCTGCAGAGTGAATACACCATATAAGGGAACAGCGAGGTCACACGTCTGGTTCCAAAGCAACATTAAACTTCTGCAAGAACAAATGCTGTTCTGAGTTACTTCTCAGAAACTTCACTTAACAACATGTATTACTATCAATATTGCTATCACTGTTAAAAAATGCCATATATTCCAGCTACTTCAATTTGCAAGGCTGACAGAAAACCTTTTAACATGAAACCATGAATTTTATCTGAAAATTACTTAAACGCTGTGTGAAATGTATCCTTCAACTGTGAGACACTGAAAGGTCAGAGATCCCACCCTCAGAAAAACCTGTTTGGGAGGACTCCAGTGTGGCATTATCACTTTAGTATGGCCACACATGAATAACAGTATATTCTGTAATTCAAAATAAAAAAAGGTAATGAGCAGAGGAGAACAAGCAAGCAGCATCAAGTTTCACTATTTAAACAGCAGTTAAAGAAACTGCTTTTAAGTTTCCACCATGAAAGTTTCTGTCTCAAGAATGGTGAAGTACAAACAAGAGGATCAATTGACAAGTCCTTAGAAAACACAAATTTACTCAAAATAAGTTCTCTGACATTTAGTTAGACTAAATTAGAACATTTAGTCAAAGCCATCCCAAGATTAGTCACAACAGGCTGGAACAGACACTTGGTACAATGTGCAGCCATCAGCAACCTCCTATTAATCTTCAGTATAAGGATTTAACCCCCAACTGCAAAAAATAGATTAAGCTCAAATTTTGCTGTACTATTTCCTGTTTAATACCAACATCTACATAGGGCACTGGAGTCAGTAACTGTGTTTTTAAGACGTACTTTCTTAGTATCTGAGAAAGGTATTTTTGCCAATGTTTTTTTACCGTATTTACTTAGCAAATGATAAAAAACAAAACACCACCCTCCAAAAGCAGAAGGAAAGGCTGACTACTTTTGAGTTATCTTGTGACTGATAAATAGTTATTTGAAACACCACCTTTCTTTTAACCAAGGAAATGGTAATAAAACATTTTGTAGGTTTCTGTAGAGAAACGCCATTTTCTGTGTGTCAGTTTAGGCCCAGCCAGGCCTCTGCTCCCTCACCCCCCACCCAACTGTGGGACAGGGAGGAGAAAATCCACCCAACGGCTCCTTAATCCTGATCAGGACGGGGAGGATTGCATTCCCCAATTACGGTAAGGACAGGTTCAGCTTGGGAGGGGAAAAACATAATTTAATTTCCAAGGAGAAGAGAGAAAATACCTTCCCCCCCACCCCTCCCTTTTCCGGGGCCCATGTCGCTTCCCTGCTGCCTCCTCCTCAGGGCACAGGGGACGGGCAGGGGGAGTTAGGGGCAGTTCCCCATGTGGTATCTTTGTTCTGGCACTGCTCTCTCCCTTCCTCCTCTCCTCTGGAGGTCTTTTTTTTATATTTTTGCAGTTTGTTTTCCATTTCTTGAATATGTCACTCTCAGAAGCAAATCCAGCTTCCCAGATCTGATAAGACTTTGGGCCAGGACTGGAACCGGGGGAGCTTCCAGCAGCTTCTCACAGGAGCCATCCCTGTGGCCCCTCTGCTTCCAAAGACACTGTGTGAATAGACTGTGGTGTTCCAATTACACATTTAGAAGACCATCCATTCTTCTTCCCTCCTCTACAGAATCAGTAATGCAGCTCTGCTAGTTCCTCTTCCATTTATTCAGTGACCACCATGGCTAAAACAGACCCTGCAGGTCCTACGGCAGCTGCCATAAAGGGAGGGAACCAGGAGCTGCTTCAGACTTTCTGGAAATTCTTGGAAAGAAATACAACGAAATTACAAGCAAAGCCTTGCTTTGGTTTCCACGTGACTTGTGCTTGTGATTTCTTTCTTCACCAAAACTTCCATAAAGCACCAGAGTGTACATAGAATAAATCCAAGCAAGATAGCTGGCAAATAGATTGATTTGGGAGTTTTTCATACTTTCCTCTGAATTATGTTCTCCAAAAGGATTAAAGGAGAAACTGAGTGCAGAAGCATAGAAGGAAAAGACAGGGCTTTGAGATTATTGCAACTGAAACAAAGCAATTTGCAAACAAACCCCCGAAACAACAACAAATACAGTAAGAAAATAAAACCTCAGAAAAACCAAACCGCAACCAAAAAACACCATCACAACTTAAAGTATCTGGTTAATAGTAGGAAATAAATTCGTTTAAAGACGCAGACACAAAAGACAGCTATCATTTCAACACCTATGACCTTTCTATTTGTAAGAACAATTCCTGCAAATCAATGACTGAGGTCACAGCTTTTAGTTCTGTAAATCACTGCCTTACACTGTGATAATTTCACGGCTGAATCACACTTCACAACTCCTGATATTGTAGCATCTTAGCACAGAAGTTCAATCAACACCTACTGAAGGCATAATATCCATTCCTTCTAAGTGATTTACATCTCTTTATTATCAGATGACCTAATCACCATCTCCTACTATGTAAAAACTGCAGACAATGTAGCAAAAGCTCTGATCAGTATTTCAAGCACACATTTCTTAAATGGTTTGCAAGGAGAAAAGTACATTATTAAGATGAGGAAGAAAGAAATCTACAGAGCAGTGATGGTTGACAAGACACACAAAGTGAAGAAGAAAACCTGCTTTCAATAAAGAAATTATTAGGATGGTTTTCCTAACATTTCACACGGTCTTGAAAACTACAGATGCTGAGTTTAGATACAAAATTAATGCTTTTGAAAAGCAATCAGATAGAGGTGCAAGTTTTTCTTATGACAATGCACTAATCTATGATGCAAACTCTGTTTACCAGGTGTAACCACAGGATTTCACCCAGGAGAAGAAAACTGACAGGGTAAACTTAATAGTTGGTTCATTCAACTACACAAGGTAAGTGCTGCTTCTTATTGACTGCTCTTAAAGACTCAGAAGCAACTTCTATTTTGCATGCTCCAACTCCTTGTAAAGACAGGGGGCTATTCCTCAGTGAGCACACAGAAAGATAGCTTAGATCTTCTACTGTGAAGCTTTTTATGTTGAAATTACTCTTAAATAACCAGCACACTGTAAATTAAAACTCCAGTTGAGGGAGCTTTTGTTTGTGCAGCTGTACCCTAAGCATCAGAAATCACTGTTTAGCTATTTAAAGAACATTAATTTCCTCAAAGTTTCTGAACATTTAAGTTTTGCTTGAAGATGACATACCTAATTCTTATGCATAAGCTGTTGGAGACTGTAAATGAATATACTATGAATATTCATAAGTTGAAACTAATTTAATAACAAAAGAATCTAATTTGAAAAATACAAATCTTTAAGACAGCCACTTACCACTGTATTTTAACCAGAAACATATTACTTGGTTTAGCTGTGATAATTCACCATAGAAAATTATATAAGGTTTACTTATGATTTGTATTAACCACACCAGGATTTAACCAGTCAGAAGCAACAACCTGACATTGAACAAAATCAGAAAAACAGATTTTGCAAGCTTCATGCTTTCCTGAACTTCATTGCATTATTTACAGATACACTGCTGTATATACTTTTCATTGTATACATGTACTCATTTTTCAGTGGAATTCATTCAATTTCTGTACTAATTATATGACATTCACAAAATGCCTGCACAATAACTGTTTCTATCTTATTGTATGCCTTCTACTATTTAGCATTATCCTACCTAAACATCTAAAAATACTGAGTTTGTAAACCAGAGCATGAATATAAAATGGATTAGTACGTGTGAAAAAAAAAAATCCAGATTCCCACTTACTGTCAAACGAGGGAAAAAACCCACACTCTGAGAAACAACTGACTTCTACTGTTGGTATGCCCTGATAATTAAGCTTGTAGTGTTTTTCTTTTCTTCTCTCATATGTTCATACAATTTCTATGTTTGTCTTACAAACTGAGACATTGCTATGTGCTCTGATAAGTTTTGTGAGAGTCTGTTATGTTTTGAATACAACTTACTTCACAGCCTTGCATTTCACATGGGCAGTCTTTTTCCCCTTTCTGCTTCTACATTATATGGGAAAGTTGCAACCTACTATGGAAAGTGTTTTGGACAGATTCTTACCCCACTTGTCTGTCCTCCAACACACTGCATCCTCAATCCATTTTAATGTAAAAACTTCCATAACTTGTAAAGCAAGATCTATTTTTTGCAGCATTAAGGCCGAGATACTGCATCTACACAGACATCAAAAATTATCTAACTATGGTCAACTAGTAGTTGTATTAAAGTACCAAACACTGGATGTGGCTTTGCTTTTTTAATAGCTTTTAAAACCTTCTGCAGTGTAATTTTTTTAATTAAAAAGTCATTCCTTGTGTCAGTTTGCAAACATCACCAATTACCAATATTCACTTGACAGCAGAACCTAACTAGAATTTTTCTCTATTTTAGAAAAAATTCTATTTTAGATACTGAGCACTTAAGTCTAAATGAGCATTAACATCCACAGGTTATTTTTACTCACTTCTTTACTGCAATCAGAAATTGCCTGAATGCAACTCACACCACATTTTAGGAAATTGATCCTCATGTTTAAAGCAATAAACATGTTACAGTGGAGATTTTTTTTTTCTTGGAGGCAGGTTTCATATATACAAAAATTAATCTCTTTAAGCACAGAAAAGGCCATTAGAAGTTTCCTAATGTGTCTTCAGAAGTCACAAATAATGGAAGGGAAAAAGTATTTCATATGCAGTATCCCAACTGGCATCTATGTAGAGATCCATAGTAGTATTTTGACCTTTAAAAAATGTTAGGAGCAACATAGAGAATTGACAATTGGATGCCATCTTGTGGCTTTTTTAATTCATCAGATTTAATTTCTACCTTGTTCTTTTATAACATTTAAATTAGTAAACAATCTTTACCCAAAATCTAAAATTATTAGGTAACTTGCATGCTCCTGTACAGAAGTATTACAAATAAAAAGTAACATTTGATTTGCAGGAAATATTAGCACATTCTTGGACATAAACCAAAGCAGCTCCCAGCTTCACCATCCATGATAGAAGACAATTCAATGAAGATTATTCTGTTCATAAAGATGAACACAGTAAAATTGCAACACTTGGATGTCAAATGAGAAAGAAAATAAATACGTGATGATGGAAAGCTTGTAAAATTATCTTTAAGAATATATTTCAATTTATCTATTTAATTTAAGGCATAGAGATCGTAAGAACTCAACTAATGACCTGCAACTATCACCAGCAGTGACTTAAAGTAGAAAATGAAAAATTTTAGAAAAATACCTAAAGAACAATAGCAAAACCTAAAACAATTGCTTAGATAAAAAGGATTAATTTTATAGAAATTAAATCTTGTATACATCAGTGTGTGACAAACAGCCAAAAGAATGGGATGACTTCAAAACAACTAGTCCAAATGCCCTACTTCAAACTTGATAGAAACATCCATCTATTTCATAGGAAGAAGCCTGGATTCTGAAAACAGGACTTTGTTCTAAAAATTAAAAGTTCTTAAAACCCTTGGGGAAAAAAAAAATAAATCTCACAAAGAACCAAGCAAAACACTTTAACTGAGTTGCTGTCTCTGCAGTCCTCCTAATAATTCTCCAAATTCTGTTCATATCAAGGAAATTTTAATACATTTTTAATTTTAACTCGTGTTTCACATCATCATTTAATTTACACATGAAACTGGTGTAGCTTATTTGCATACTTCTATGCATACAAATCTGCATACGCAGCCCCCAAGACAGATATTTAATTAATAAATTGCAAGCTTTAAACTGCCTTCCTTATTTTAAACTAGGCTGTAAAAAAAAGCAAATTTAATAAGATCTTTACTATTGTGCAAATACTGCTAAAATCAATCTCTTTAACATCCACTGCTCGTAATATTAATTAAAAGGTCATTTCTACTCTTTACATTGCTTCAACTTCCTTACAGTCTACAAAAGCAAGTGAGAGTTTAAGCAGAATTAAAGGGATTTTTATAAAATCAATTTTAAAAGGGGAAAACTTCACTATTGCTTACAAAAGGCTTCCAATACCGACTGCCTATGGGGAAAAAAACTACCATAGCTTCACTATTTCCTACTTCGACAACTAAGAAACTAAGGTCACAAAAGGGATTAGTAAAAATTTTATAAATCATATTTACTTCAAAATACAAAATTACTTATGTTAAAGATCACATCAAGCATAGTTTGACAAAAAATACCAATGGAAGACTGCCAATCCTCAAATTCAGTTGTCAAGGAAGAAAACCTGATGCCCATTTTCTTGCAAAGAAAAGATAAATGTCGCCAGAGTTTTCAAAAATACTTTTTAAATTAGTCCTTGCAACCAATTTCTCAAGTGTAAGTAAATCAGATGTCAACAGACTCTTCTGAAAGAGTAGAGCAGCACAGTGATTGAGGACAAGGAAGAAGCAGCAGCAAGGAAAGGTGGAAGAAATAAAACTATGCTGGGACTCACTAAAATTTAGAAACAGCAGCATTTGTGCCACAGCATTCAGACTAATTTTGTTTACAAATTAACTGTTCCTTTATTATTCCATTATAGAATGGAAACCAACAATCACTGACACTGCAAAACCCAGCAAAAACCAGGAGTGGCAGGTTTTTCATAGCAGGTTGGGCCTGGAGAACTGTCATTGAAAGACAAGTAAAATTAAGACCTCTGTCTTGAATTTACATCAGTTGTGTGATTTCAAAATGACATTACTGTAACAGCACTTCTGAACTGAAGAGAGATGTTGGTGAAAAAAAACAGGTTAAACATGTAAGCACATCTATTTTCCTGAGGATAAGCTGTTTTAAAAAAAAACCTCTTTAATCCTGAGAACTCCAGAGATTTTGTTTGTTTAAAAAGTAAAGACCTGCCTATAATATCTCTATCTAGGTTTATTTAAATGACTCATTGTCATGAAATGCATGAAAGGACAAAAGCAGGCATCATAAAAACATTATTTTCACTTAGAATTCTTTCCCTTTGTCTTAATTAGCTGAGCCAGCTTCACGCATATTACTTGGAAATCAGCAAGATTTTTGACAAACACAGTCTGAGAACAACAACAACAAAAAAATAATCCCTTTGTCTTTCTCAAAAGTCAAGTGCAAAGGCATACACCCTACAGGTTCTCTGTATGTGGAAATCAGAATGTACCAAACCTGTTCAACAGAATTGGAGGTTGTGTAATTGTGAACTTAGGACAATTTCCTAATGTTCTCATGTTCAACTTTTGACTTCACACATTCCTGACTCTCTAGTTCCAATGCTACCTGTAGCAGCAAGCATTAGTCAGTTGCTCATATGAATTGGTTCTTCAGGAAACATCAAAGAACATGAAGCTCAGACAATTGATTTGAATAAAAGCACTGGTGACATGCAAACTCTACACACAGTAGTAAAAAAGCTTTGTTATTTTTCTATTCAGATTTCTTCTTTGGAAATGGTATTCAAGGGAACAGTCACATCTATATTTAAGAAAATGTTACTCAGTGCAGAGCAACAGGAAGATCCCACTTAACACCTGCATTCAGTGAGTAAGAAATCTGCAGAAGAAAAGGCTTAAAAGACCTCAGAAAGGGTCCTTTGCAACTTCTGAAAAGACAACATGCTTGGTGTGATAATCATATTTTTAAAAAGCTGTGCACGTGCCCAAGTGAATACCAACAGAACCTTAATTTCTGCATCAAAGTTTTTTCCAAAAAATCCCAAACTGAACCAAGACCCAAGCAACTGATTTATCTTTAGTGTATACTGTTCTACATCTCAATGCAACATCTCAGTGCATCTCATGAGGCTTTTCCTAGATCCTTGGTTCTAAATTAACCCTGTTGCTAGAACAGGAGCTGTACTTTCTGTAGCTGTTACTTCATCCTGATGTGATCATCTCATTTCTACTCACTGAAAAAATGTTTTAATATTATACTTCTATACCATGTTAGCTTTAGCAATCCCCACTATGGTTATACATTACATTATATTACAAGAACACACAATGATCAGGGGTGGTCATGGCCAGCAAACTGAAATTTTCAAAGTAATCATCTTGGAATAGCTAACATATCAGGGTAAAATCCTGAAGTGGTGTTCCCTAGGGGGGCAATGCACAAAGCTGGACAGTGGAGTGATGAACTCTTAGTTGTTTGCACTGACTAGAAAGTAGTTGCTGAGTTTAAACCAGCATGAGCTTTTTCAGGATCAAAAGCTTTAGCTGCAGCTATAATGAATTGTAATAAACAAGCCAAGAGATAAGAGTGCTTGAGCGACGACAGTGCTGATTATAAGAACACATCAAACTAAACCCACTTCGACATGGGGAAGGCTGTTTTGAACTGTCACAGGTCAGAGAGAAGTCGCAAAAAAACTTCTAACAGCAGATTGTCTTGACAATTAAGGTTTTCTCCTTGATGAATAACAGCTAATCTACTATGCCAGTTCATCTGCAAAAGAGTAGGTCTTTTTAAACCACAAAAGGTGTTGATCATGAAGCCTGTTACAACTGCAACAGGCTGCTAGTAATACTAAGTATGAATCTGTGCAGTTGAGTAGCATTATCATAAAATTTATGGTGAAATTTTCTTAACTCTTCCTATATTTCTTTACTTTGCAAGTTGTAGGCTAAGACACAAGAGTGTCTTGTTGGAAACCCATCTGCTGCACTGGCTACAGCAAAGTTAAGTGATGGCAATTGTATGTGTAGCAAATTAAGTGCTATAAAAAGGAAAACAAAACCTGTGTATTTATACAAGTTATCTGTGCCATTTGCAAACAGAGTACTAAGATTCCAGCATAACATCTATTAAATCCCTTGCATCAACAAACTGTCCAATGAAACAGAACAGATTCATGTATCTGGGGTGCTGGTGATAAAAACATTGGCACATGAGATATCTGCAGAACATCAGACAAGCAAGTTAGAAACAAAGCAGTAATTTTCTGCAAAAAATTCTGAGTCTAGTTCAGCATGAAAGTGTTACAATTTCTAGACTTGCATATGCTGCTGTTATCCACACACTGTAATTCCCTCAGCCTGGGAAGAATGGACATTTTAATCTGTTTACAAGATTACTAGAATACTCTCTCTAAACATTTTCCCAGCCCCAGCTGCATAAGTTCACAGATTTGTTTTCAATTGTCATTGAAGTAAAAAAACTCTATCAAACAATTAAAATTAACCCAAGAAACACCATATTCACAAGACCCCCAGATTCTGTCATGCTCACTCACTACAGATCTTATTGCTGCAACTCATTTTAAAAAAAACAACTAAAAGGAAGAAAATAGGTTGTGTACCATGAAGGTGGGAAGTGAATTAATTCAGAATGCAAGCAGAGCTTTTTGGTGGGAGGACAATAGGTGAACACACTTTCTTATGTGCTTTTTTAACACTGTGGCTAAGAACCCTTGGATCACAATGGCAGCAAAAGGCATCACTTCTCCATGACGAGAACGCAGATTCAGTCATTTCTTTTCCCTTTTCAAATGCCCAATTTCAGCCTTACATTGACAGTCAGGACTATCAGAAAAGCCCCTATGAAATGTTTGCCAAGCACTGTACATAAACACAGCATTATTCAAGGTTAAAACAAATGGACCAGCAACAAAAACTTCAAAGGTTTTTGCAAGAAAAGCACTTCTAGCTGGGGGGATGGGATGTACTCGTGTTACTCATGTGCAACTGGGTCACTCCAAAAGGACTGCAGTTTCCCTCAAAAAGTAGAAATGTGGGCAGATTTTTTAAAAGTTTTACATATATTTTATATTTTAAATATATTTTGTAGGGATCACCAGTAGACAGCACTAAATCACACTCCTGTACATGTCAGCGGGAGAAGCCAGGAAGCCACCTGAAGCCAAAATTCTCTATTTCCTCGATTAAGCTTTTATACTTATCCAACAGAGTCCAAGATTTTAAACCTAATAATCCCTCAAACACTAGAACAAATTAGAACCTCCTGTTTTGTAACCAAAGAGCAGATAATGTACTGTTCCACTTTCAGTTGTCTTCATTTAAGCGTGTTCTAAAAGCCTGGCCCTTTGACAGAAGTTATGCAGCCTTTTGATAGGGCTGTTCTACTTCAGAAAGGAACCACACATGTGAATCAAGCAGCAGAATCACATCAATAATTACATAACAAAATAACCCAGGACACATACAGATAAAGTATTTTAGTCACATGTCAAATCTGCAAGTTGAAGACAAGCAATAGAAGATTATGTACCAGATTTTCATCATGACAGCAATGCTTTCTACCTTTGTGCTTCTTGAAAAATATTTAGGTTGAAAGAACTGGCTTCAAAATTTTTGCACTAGAACACACACACAATAGATTTTTTCTGTGTTATTGGTACAAGATATATGAAATGGACTGTGCAAACTGCTGTTGGTACTTACATTCTGAATAAACATATGATTCATGCCACCCTACTGTAGAATATAAAAGCTGATGATGTTATATACCTTTATTGAGAACTGACTGCAATGACAGTAACTTAATGCATAAGTTGAAGTACAGGAAGGATGCTGGCTCTATCAGACAAGAGGAATTTTTCCATTTGGCCTTCTGCCTCCTACTTCCAGCTTCCTTTGGCATCATATCTAAATTCCCCATTATTCCTCCCTCTTAAGTAGAGAAGATTAAATTAAGCCTTTCTCAGAGCACTAAAAAGACAGCACATAACCTATTTTTTTTCATTTTATACACAATCCACAGACTAGATAGACTATCACCAAGCTTCTATGTATACCTTATGAGATCCAGTTTATAATATGACTCTTCTTTGAAATGGCTAGGGCACAGCTGTATTTTTGGTTGTGAAGAAATGAAGTCCTCTTAAATGAAGGTCAACTGAAAAGGTCTCATTTATACAGTCTGGAGCCATTCTATTCAAAGATGAAGCCAGAATAAGAGTCATAAAAAACTCTACAAATTTCAGCATCTTCCTATTATGCTATGACTTTTATACAGTCTTCATCCATCACTGGAGAAAAAATAACCCCTGATTAAATGAGCTGAAGCAAAAGCTTATTTTAAAATAGACTTTGAAGTTTTTCAAACAGCTGACTCTCTCACCCCCTATATACCCACACACCTATGTGTATGTATACACACATAGAGAAAATAGATACATACATATACAAATTCCTCTATGTGAATTTACCATTATGAATTAATGTGTAAGAGACAGACCAGTCAGCACAGAAATAGGTGAGGTTCCCTGCCACTGTTATGTCTGCTACTCACATTGTTAGCAAATATCAGTCCTATAATGATCCTGGGGATTTCACAGTTTATCTGGAGGAAATCTGCCTTAAGCAGCAAGACCTCTGTAGCTCTCCTTCAGCCCTCACATCTGTCTTGTTACTTCAAATAGTTGTTTTACCTTTGAAAAGTCTGTCAGTGATAAAAAATGAACAAGATTTTTTTTTTTTTTTTCTACAGCCATCTGTTGCAAAGTGAGATTCCCTCACTGGGAAACTGAATAACTTAGGTGGCAGGAAATAAAACTGAGTAAGCCACTAGGAGCAGGCCATGTTTTGGAACAGACTTAGTCAGGCTTCAATGCCAAGATCTCAATGTGAAAAAAAACACTGAAGTGTAACAAGATTCCTCTGTTATGACACCCTGGAACTTTCTGTACGTGCTTAGGAGGGCTTCACCAGTCACAGATTCAATTTCAGAGAGACTCATCCAATAACTTCCTTGTCTTAATCTAGTGCTGCTCTGCTTTTATGAGAGAAACATCAAAACAAAATAGCAGTGGCACCTTTTGAGAAAGGGCAGCATAGTAATGTTATGTGTAGCCCAGAAGGCTGGTAATAAGTACAGAAATCTCTCACATTTTTATTTATTCCAGTTCTTCTAAAAAGACATTTTCAAAAAAGTAAGAAAAAGATCAAAATCCAAGAGCTAATGCCAGACTACATATTGCTTCCCTATTTCTCAGCTTCTACATTGTCATATTCTTAGGTAAATGGATATATGTTTATTTTGAAGGACAAACAAACACTTTATCTTCAGACATTTTTGTCACTGAGTACTGCCTAGTTTGGAGACAACCATCTGAAAATTAGATTAAAATAGGGACAAGGCACTACCAATATAGAAGCTGTTCTAAAAAACCCCAAACTCATTGCCATCAGATCTCCATCAACTGGGATCAGAGGCACCATAGATTTAGCCATTTCATTAGCACAGGGCAGCCTTGTAAAAACACAGCTAGTTTACTTCCCAGGCCAGCAGGCCTTTAGAAACAGCACTGCCACACAGCATGGAGCTACTATTTATAAATCTTGCAAGCATTTCATGTATGCTGCAGTATTGTTTCAAGACCAAGTAAGCAATTCCACACAGAGCCATCAGAGCTTATGAACTCCAGCCACAAGGGACCTGAACCGACTCCACCAGACCAGGCAAAGCAGAGGCTGAGGCTTCTATTCCCTAATGGTTGACATTCCACAAGGCTTATTAGATTGTGTGCATGTGAACACACAGGTCCAATTTTCATCTGGCATTGGTCCCAGCCATCCTGCTCGTGAGAGAAGTATAGAGATGCAAGATAGATGCTCTAACTTTGCCCGCCGCATCCAGCATTTCCAACATTACTGCCATATCTCCTTGCCCATTCCATTGCCCCAGAGCACCTCAGATAAGTGAAAGTTAGTTATATATAAGGAAAAAAAAAACCAAAAAACAAAAAACCTTCCTTTTGCCATTAGGCAAACCCAGCATAAAAGTACAGATACTTAGCCACAGCTCCAGAAAGCACTGTGTATGGTCAACTGCAAAGTAAAAAAAGTAAAGTTTTCACAACAAAAGAACCTGCTCCATATGATGTGAGGTTTCATTAAATTAGGCCTCATTAAATTAAGAAGGAATTTTATTACTTTGTTGCTTACCTGCATATGCAATAGAAGTAGAAAAGGACAGTTGTCTTTTTTGCATATTTCAGTTTTTACTGATATTGACATAATTACAGGGCGTTTTGTATTTGGAAAAAGAAATAACTCCAAGGAAAAATTTAAGATGGCGAGCCAAAGGTGAAAGCGGGGAAAAAAAGTTTTAACAAATGTCATCTTTGGGCTCTGGAAAATTATTTCTTCTACATTTTAAAACATAATAGTCGAGCATCATTAAAGTACAAATGTGCATTAACCAATAACTACAGAAAAAGCATTTGTAGAAATCTGAATGCTTGAGAGAAGCCTTGAGAGAAGACTTAAAAGAATCTGCAACGTGCAACTCATTTGAGAGTTGCATGAGATTTGCATGAGAGGTCATGAGATCTATGGTGGTTTTAAGAAGATGATTGTTTTTTGGTGGTTTTAGGAGGGTCTTTACATTTGTAGATGACAGATGCTGCCTAAAGCAGAACAGATTTACTCTAGTCTAGTAAAACAGATCATAATAGAAAGCTTTCCAGATGCTGATCAAGAGTTACACAAATATATATTACAGAAAAATACCATCTTTAATTCTGGGCCAAATTTTACTAATTGCTGATTATTATATTAAATATATCCACACCTCCCTACAGTATGCTTTCATGATTCTTAACAGCATATCTGCAGATGGACAAGACGCAAGAGAGCTGTCTGATTTCTTCTTCTGGTAGAAGCTACTAAATTATAGAAGATTTAAAAAAAAACAAAATCAAAACCAAAACAACCAACAGATTGAGCTTTAAATGTTGCTTAGGACAGCAGGAAATAATAAAAACTCTAGTTCTGAACCTATACTGTCTGTCAATCAATGTAATACAAAGATTTCCTCTGCATCATGTATTTGAAGAATAGAAGTCCTGGTAACTCTGACACTACATTGCTGATTTATGTAAAAAAATATCCTTCGGCTTACAGATTAATCCAGAATCTTAAACTGATTACAGGAGGAATTATGAGCACAGTTACTCAGACAAAAGCATAAATCTCCACAGCCTAGTTTCCTTTTCCATGAATGTCACCAAAGGGATGCATTGACTTAAGGTTAATGTGAATTTCAAAAGTGGAAAGTTTGCAGGACAGGCTGCCTACCAGGGGTATGAACACTCAGACTGTATGGTAACTTGGTTACTTCATTCATCAGAAGCATATGCTGCTAATGAACATTTACCTCCAGAGGATTTTTGCCACACAACAGAATTAACTCTGAAATAACTGGAAATCAGCTCCATGATATTAAGTGACCTGCACAATAAAACTCGGTGTGATGGTCTGAGGTAACATTAACATTTATTTTTGTTTTGGATCCGCGAAACAAAGTCCAACTGTAAAAGGGCTGGGTGCAAGCAGACTTTTGATAGTTGATACAAGCAAAATTATAGAGCTAGGCAAAAGAGGGAGAGAGGAAAAGAAGATGTAAGAGAGAAAAGGGGAGAAAAAGGGTAAGAAAGTGGGAAGAAAGAATAAGAGAGAAAAGTCACCACGAGGTGTGCAGCTGCCCAGCGAGTTTCTTCACGATGCCGCTGATCCTGGCCAGGGCCCAATGCAAGAGAGCAGTGGGTCAAGAGACCCCAAAACAGCCAGAGGATGGATGGACAGCCATAAATACCCCTGAGTTCCTTTTGTTCCAAAGGGGCAGCTGTCAGTCAGCTGCCACAGAACCCAGGGTCATTGGCATCAGAGCCATTGCAAACAGCTTTGCCTGGAGGTCCAGGCCCTCTCAGGTCTGAGCTCTTTCCATTCTCCACTCCCTGCTCTGTTCCAGCCCCCTTACCCAGGTACATCAGCATCAGTACAATCAAGGTGGCTTCCTCCACCCTGGCCAGGGGAATTGTGCCTGGAGGGATGTCCCAGCCCTCAGAAAAGGGGAGCAGTCTCCATCTCTTTCCTGGGTGTCACCCCCTGCTCAGCTCTGGCCAGGCCAGGTCAGGTCCCCCACCCTAGCCAGGGCTATTCACTTAAAAATTACTCTTTTGAGACAATTTCAAATCAGTGAGACCAGACTCTCACACTCAGCTGATCCTAAAAATCAGATTTTCATTAACACACACTGGCTGGAAAAATGTTAGGGAAACACATACACAAAACTGGTTGGTCAGGATGAAGTAATTCTATTCAACTAGGTGGGGTGTGCACAGTGGTTGGAATAATTTCAGTTGCCGCAACATGTCAAAGAAAGGGTGATAGGGAACTTCTCTTAACAGGGAACTTCTCTTAACAGGGAACCTGTTCAACATTTTATGATCAAGGTTTGCTGTTGGATATTAATAAATATTACTTGAATTTATTACAGCAACAGAACATCTTGGATCACTGGAGAAATTATTATTTCCAGAGATATTGTTGTTTTTCCTAGTTTAAGCATTTGTGCTTGACAAAAAGGGTTCAGGCTTTTAAGACATTTGCTAAAGCTTTGTTATTTCTGCCATAAAGCCTCCATGTCCCACAGAATGAGCTGTAAATTAGGTTACCTGCAGGATGGAGCTGTAGGAATTACTGTACTAAAGCTACTGAGGAAATGTGACAGAGGGAAAGAGTCAATACATGTCTCAACCCCCAGACACATGAAATCCTGACAGCTCTGAAAGTCCAGCTCTTCAGTTTCACATTATTTAACGTCAACTAAAAATCTGCATTGCCAATTTCAGCAGAGATCATACACATATGGGGAAAACTGCAGCAAGCAGATGAACAGTTGGAGCTTCTAATCTCTTAATCAGTCTCACACACACAAAAATCCCCACCACAAACCTAAAAAAAACTATGCAGCCCATCCAGCAGTCTAAGGAATAACGTTGGGCAGAAGGTCTGCATCCTGGTGATGAATCTTATGGCCAAGACTCTAAAAATCATTGGCAGAGCAATGTTGGATGCCTAAGGAGCCTGAAGACAGCCTAAAAGAAAAGGGTCTTCCTGGGTTTGCTGCAGGAAGGAACCAGGCAGAGAGAAGGGGCTTGACAGGTGGTAACAGCTGGAATACCACATTTTTCTCCTTGGGCATAGGAGCTGGTGGTCTAGCAACTCCCACAGGAGGCCATCCTTCTGCTTTGATTTGATACATAGTGGATTTATGTAAGAAGTGATACTTCCTGTAAGAATTCCAGTTTTCATTTCAAATTCTCATGTAGGGGAAGTGAGGATGCTGGGGGTAACTCAATCATATAGTGCAGGCAGGTGGAATGAAACAAATCATAAGGTAAAGGGAAAAACAGAAGTCTATTTTCCACAGTTGTTCTTAAACTGCCTGTGAATGTCTGGTGGTTCTGCTGGTTGGCCTTCTCCCCCCTGCTGTGCTGAATCAAAGCTTCATAAAATCCCCACTCTTTTCAGAATGCAAAAGGAACACTTGTGACACACAGAAAATATTACTGCTTGCACTGGACTGTCAGTTCATCAGGAGAGAACAGCATAACCAAAAATATAGCACAATACAAATAAAATTATGTTTGTCCATACCCTTAGGAAAATAAATAAAAAAAAAACAAAAACAAAAACCAAACAACCACCAGATTTAACACTCGAGATCAGCACTAACTGGATGCAAAGCCTGGGGGAAGACATGAAAAGTCAGAATACAGAAAAGAAAGATGTGATAAAGCAAACACATTGCTGAGGAAGGAAATATGTCTGGACAGTAGTCCAATAGGCAAAATTTGCATAACCCACAAAACCAGAAACAAAGTAGACTTCAACAATTTAGTTTGGCTTTTCAAGTGAATTTTGAAGCATTCCAAATCCATGTTCCTCACAGGAGGCTGTGACAGGAGAAGGGGCTGAATCCTCATTGGATATCCTCAGTTTACTTAAAGAAATACAAGCTTCAGAGTTATGACACATCCCTGTTGAAGCACCCTCTTGACTCGAAGAGATGATCCAGTCATTTCTCCCACAACTTGGCTAAATTAGGGGATGTGCTTATATTCCTTACTGAATGATCTGTTATCAACTACTCACTATCAAAACAAAAATATACACATTTCACAGTAATTGGACACCTTTGATAGTGTTCTGTCACCATTTCAGACTGAGTTAAATTGCTGTATTTCTGTTTCAATTTTAAGACAAACAAATATTAATCTAATCACTAAGGTTATGGCTTGGGTGTGATTAGAGTGCAAAATCTTGACCATTTATAAAAAAATGTAGCAAGTGTAAGCTGGGTTTCTCAACTAGCTAAGCAATGGTGAAAATCAGGACAGGGAAAATAAGGCAAGCAATACTGACACTTGTGGTCAATTCTAGATAGCTATTTTTCATTCAGCTCGAGACATACTTGTGAGAGTTGAGAAAAATGCTGGAATCACAGTGTAGCCAAGCACATTTCAAGTATTCTACAGCCCTGTCCTCTAAATGACTTATGGCACAAGTATTCTTTTGGAAGCAAAGATCAGAGCAGGCACTGACTATATACACAATAATTCTTTAACACAGAAAACTAAAACTAAGCATTTATGACACTTCATATTAACACATTTCCAGAAAAAAAAAAAAAAAAGTTTTAAAGCAAAAAGAGCCAAACTTAAAAATGTTGTCATTGATTATTTTGAAATACTACTTGAGTGGATTTCAACACAGTATGACTGAAAAAATACTACTTTTTACTATTACAGAACAGAATAATCTTTGCAAAGTATTCATAAAGTATCCAGAAAGCATGGTCCACATGGGGACATACATTGTAGGTGGCCTGACAACTGCAGGTATCTAAATGAATTTCTGTGGGATTTCTGGCCATCAGGGAGAAAATTACCAAGCACTACACCTGCCTATCACAACTACTCTCAGATGATTTAAGAAACTTCTGTTAATGTTTTAAAGAAAAAACTTTATTTCATTAAAGAACCTTAAGGTCTGACTTACTTCAAAACCAGCTAGACAAGATGATACTGATTATCCCCTAAAAAGACAGTAGGAAGTTTTTTGAAGAAAACTTGCACACCTTTGTTATGCATAAGTACATTTTGCATAGTGTACCACTGCCACAAGCAGAGGTTTTTCCAAGACATCTTTTCTGACCCCACACACATGCATCTTGCTTTGCAGAACTTTGCACATCTTCACATCAGAGTATCTCCTTCTTAGTCTTAATAGATGGCAGCATTTCAAACACTAACATTGCAGCTTCTAATTTAAGCTGTAACCATAGTAACAATACAGGACATATTACTCCTTGGATCAAGAACAAGCAGTCCACTGACCCTTCATGGTGAGATTTTAGACAAAATAAAGCTCATTTCAACCTCTAACCCAGCAAGACTACTCAAACCTTCAGGTCATGCTTGGAGCACAATGCAAGCTCTACCTTCCTGAAATACCCAGAAGCATACAGTATCATATAAAAGCAGTAAAGAAGAAAGTACCATAAAAGTAATTGCTTCCTGAAACTTTTCACTCTCTAAAGTTGTAGCAGTCACTCCCAGATAGAAAGTAGAAAAACCAAAGCTCTTCCATACTTTTCTGTAAGATGATCAAAGAATGAGTGAACAAAAGGAACGTTCATTAAGGTTTAAGAATTCAATATTCAATTTGTTCACACAGGAAGATGACAAATTTTACATTTATCAGCAGGCACCAGCTCTGCCTGAACTTTACAAGCTATGCCCAAGTGATACAGCCATAAAAGTCAAAGCTGATGTCTGTTCCTTTCTAAATTTAAAACAGATTCTATTTAGAAAAAATGGCCCTTGGGATTTTCATATCTTTAATATTTACTAATGAGCATTTACAAAAAAATAAAAATAGTTTTGCCCACCACAATATGTAAATGTATGACATGTAACTCACAAACCTTTGGAGATATACTCCAGCTATAGTAAAGCAGAAGTAAATAAAGTGGAAGACTATGGATTTTAATAACCATTCTGTTGAGATTTAGACTTGTTTCCCAAATACAATGTTATGTGTCTTATCTGAAAATTTAAAAATTAGAGACAGAATTAAATGCTTGTATTAAAAAAAAACATTACTTACTTCTATGTCAATCAACATGGGTAAATTAACTACATTAATATCTCACGTGATTTCCTGCTTGTGGCCCAGAAGGCAGCAAACTGACAGGAATCCTGGCCAAACTGTCACTTATTTGTACACATACAACAATAGACTATATAAAGTTCTGTGTATTATATAGCATTAGGATAAGAAACCTTTGAGTGCTTAAATGAAAAATTCAGTAGGCTGAGCACACATGCAGCCTTTCAAAGAACTGATTCTCCATTATTATTTTCAAGAACAATGCTGGACACAGGTTTCTCCTCTCTCCTGCTCCACCACCCTGCTGACTTCCCCTCCAATATTTAAATACAAAATTTTTACAGTGAAGGAGATACAAGTTTTTACTGATAGAGAAGCTATAAATGTAACTGATATTTAGGTAATATGCTTATGCTCCTAACATGTCCAAAAATGGGATTACAGTATTTTTGGAAATTGTCATTAGGATAGTAAATGCATACATTAAAACAATACTAGATTAAGAGAGAAAGTTAGTGTTCATAGGCAATTTATTTAGGAGGCTATAAATCTGGTAATATTTCTAGTAAATTATCAGAATATGTACCTAGAATAGTAGAACACACTGACTACCTGGGGAAGTCTTATTTGTCAGTTAAGGATGCACTTACCCCCAATTCTACTATTCAGAGATACTGTAGGATAAAGCAAATCTATTTTATTTACCCTTTGACTAAAAAAATAAACCAGAAACAGTAACAATCTAGAGAGCTAGTCATTAACTTTTCAAAATAGATTTGACAAACACAGTGACTAATACATACTTGGGCAAGTATGCTGGCAGCTTTTGATTTCCTGAGCTACGCCCTGTGACATTTTATATCTAACATGTAGTAAATATAATACAATGCCTCCAGTATAAAAGGATCAGTTCTTGAAAAGACAGGAATGAAAGGAAAACAAGTTTCCTTCAGACCATTAAAGACAATACCACATAGGTATGCCTGCAACAGACAAAAGATGGTTTGGAGCCATCAATAATTGAAATAAAGTGCCCCCAGTTCTGCAATACCAGACTGCAACCTTTACCAAGGAATAAATCCATTAACAACAGAAGGGCAGCTTAACAGCATGTGCTTATACATTAGTGCTGTCCATATTAATTGAGTAACCTAAGATTACAAAAAGCACCGTTTATGGAGCAAGTATGTGTAAAGGAAGAATGAGGAAAGAAATAATATTTTTTCTTTGACACGAAGATACAGAAGATTTTTACTCCGGGAGTGCCAGATGGGTTAAATCAAGCTTCTGTATTTAAATGCTTGTAATTCCTTTGCACTGCAGAACTGCTTTTGGCACACGGGAACACATCGTCTAGAGCATGTAAAAACCCCATGAGAGGATCATAAGTTACAGCATCAAGGAAAAGTGGAAACAATTTGAAAAGACCCTCAATCTTTCATTTAAGAATCATACAATTTTTATACTATTCACCTATCGTTGTGCTTGAACTTAGTCTGTATCATTTATCAAATAGGAGCAGGAGCCCGTACAGCTTTCTGGCTGCCTTTCGATTTAGTGAAAATGAATGCAAACAATCACGTGGGATTCAGCCAAGCAATGACGTTAAATTCCGCTCTGTCAGAAGACAGCATCTGTCAAAGCCCACATTTAAACTGCTGCCTGCCTGTGCAGCAGCTGAAGAACTACGGAATGGATTTTATAGATCAGAATCCTCGGCTAAAACACCTCAAAACCATTTCTATTACTGCCTAGCAACAATGAAGGAAGGAATAGAGGGAAATCCTATTACAGGAGGCAACTGAACCACTACGCGCTAGCACTCCCTGCTCACATTACCATCAGAAATATGGATACTGAGGAGGAGAGAACACAGCACTGCATTGTCCAACCAGGGAAACATCAGATGTAAAAGCTCCAGTACCTCGGTCGTGAACGCCAGGCAGCCCCGACCAGAAAAGAACCGAGAACTGCTGTCCTTTTGTTTGAGCGATGAACAAAAAGCCCTAAGACAAGGACAACACTTATGAGCAAGGAAGGTAACACAGCAACCAGCAAACAGATGGACAGCCTGGATACCGTGGAAAGCAATCGCAGGAAGCAGACTGCTGGGGGATGTGCGCATGTTCGATAGCATCTTTTTTGCTGAAGTGATGGCGTGCCAAAACTATTTTCTGTCGGTATAATCTTCGCACCATAAATGGCCTGACCAGGGAAGGTATGTCAAATCCTTGTGTCTGATATTCATTCAATTGTCTGTTACCTTTTCAGCCATTACAGATAATCATCGCTCCCGATTTGCAGAGCCCTGAGCTGACATGTCTCTGAACACCCAGAAAGAATTCTAGCAGGTTTTCCTCTCCCCCGGCACAATGTCACCACCTTACACTTACTAAATGCGCTGCTAACAGTCTGCACAAGGTTGGCGTGCCTAGAGAGCAGGGATTAAAGGAATAGTGTTGCTACTGTCACCATTGCTCTTAACTGAGAAATTTAAAACTCAAACCCCTCCAATACAGGAAAAACAGATAGAAAGCCTCTCAAACTAGGTCAGAATTAATCCTTATCTGGAGTAATCTTAAAGCACTGGTAAAATGTCCATGACGTGAAACACTGAGAGCAGTGAACCATCAAAAGAGACCATGCAGTCAAATTACATTATTTTAAAAGTACCTTCAGACCATTTTACACATGCTTTTTCCCTGCTGAAACACAAGCAAAATGTCATCGGGATAATATCAGCAAAGCCTAAACTGGGAGTGTGCAAAAGACTGGACATGATTTAAACCACCAGCAGTGTGATGAGGCACCACATTTTGCAAGTAACATCAGGCTCCTCTGACATGCCAAAAGGAAGCCTTCCAACACTATGCACTCAAAATGGTGAGCACGTAACTTCTCATGCTATCATCACAATTTCTGTTTAATATGAAAACACTGACTGTTTAACTTTGATTGTAAAATTATATTCTACCTAATTGCCATTCATTTTGTGTTTATTGTTGAAATTTAAATACTTCATCACCAGCGGCAAACAAACAAGATGAATATTTGCAATACAAATAGAAGACCTAATCTATAGCAATTTAATACACCAGAGAAAGTGCTTCTCTGCAGAATCTACTGATAAGCTATAGCAAATCATTAAATGCCAACGTGCTTTGTTTGCTCAGGGCACACAATAAAACTGCAACAAGGAAGAGTTCATATAACCAGGAATACGACAGTCACTGGTTTCAGATCACTTTTAAAACATTTAGAAAGTACAAGTCACTTTCCAGAACTTTTAAAACAAAAAATTCTGCCCTTAGGAAATACTCCTAGAGAAGCACTCCTGGAGAAGCTAGCAGTGCAACTTTCATACCTGCTGTTTAAAAACCTGCACATCAAACCTTATCCCCAGTACTGTGTCTGTGCAAAAGATTAATGCAGTTTGTAAGTGAACTTGGGCACATCTTGTGAGGCCCAATATGCAACCACTGCTGCTGCTGATCAGAATACTGACTCAGGCTGCCTTTTGAACTCTTTGCTCTTATTAAATAGTTTGCCCACACAGCTAATCAAAATACAAAAATCCAGAACGTATGAATAGGAAGTCGAATGCTTCAATCTGCAAAGCTGTAATTACAGAGCAGAAATGAAAAGTACAAGGAACCCAAACACCAGCAGAGCACAGACCTCAAATAAAAATTCAAGAGGCATTCACAGTTCATTTATTTGCCATTTGATAATGCACCAGTGACTGCACAGTCAAGAGCCAAAAATGAAGCAAAACTACTATAAATCATATCTTCAAAATGCAGAGTTACATGCAGCAACACATTTTCAGAGGACAAACTGAGTGTATAGAGGCTTATTGCTATGCTTAGCTTTTTTTAACCTACTGCCAATGGTTGGTGCCTGTTCATAAGCCCTTTGTAAAATGGGATTTCTAATATTTGGCCAAAAGGAGCAACACTCTAGCCCTAACTAAAAAGTAAAAATATCTTATAATATTATTTGATGGTGGTTTAAATATTTACTGAGAGCTGCTTATATTATTTTTAAATAATGCATGCAGAGCTTTTTTAAAGGTGCAATTGCTACTGCTGTATTTCAAACACTTAATACCCACAGTGTATTTTGAAGTGTTCTGAACCTGAATTACAAAGAAAATGAGACAAAGTTAGCCTGGTGGCTTTGGTGGGGTTTTTTGGTGGTGGTGGTTTTCTTTTTTGTTTTTGTTTGTTTGTTTCTTTTGTTGGTCGTGTTTTTTTGTTTTGTTTTTTGGTTTTTTTGTTGGTTTTTTTTTTGGTTGGTTGGTTTTTAGTTTTTCTTCCCAGTCAATAATTTTATGAAACTAAGAAATAGATATGGGTCCTCCCCTATCCATGTACTGCCTTTTTAAAGGACAGAGACTGAAGACTTTGGAGAAACTCCCACCTTGAAAAAATTTAGAAATATGTAATTAAGAAATTACTCTGTTTAAATTTATGATTCTGGTTCTATTTTAATGTACACAATGTGAGTTTGCAGCCTGAAAAAAACCAAACCAAAACAGGTTTCAGCCATTACAACTGCCTTTGAAAGGGACACTTTCTCAGTGCATCATGGAAAGAGCAGCTGAAAACAATTTTCAGTTTACACAAATATTTACAAAACTTAAGCTTTTCACTTCAGCCTATTGCCAAAACAAGACACCACCTCTGTTAAAAATTCAACACATATTAGTAGTGCAGTGCAGATTTGCTGAAGCATTTGCACATAATTACTGCAGTTCTAGAAGTAGAACTCTTTAATATGAGAAGATTAATCTGAATTCTAGCTGCTATTTCACACTGGGGAAATTCTGGTTTTCACTTTCTTTCTAAACTCTCCAAGTATGCTGTGAAATACTAATTCAGCAAATACTCTCACTGTTGCCCTCCAGACCAGTAGCAATTAATTTCCCCGAAATCCAGAGTGCCCTTTGAAATAACATTTCTGTTTGCTTATGCAGCTGTTTTCTTCCCAAGTAGCTGAGTGTTCATTTAAAACTCACTACATGCTCCACAGACACCAACAATTATTAGGTTTAAGTTAGCTTTTTATTTTCTAAGTGTGCAAAATCAGGTGCGAGTGTTCATATAAAACTTCTATATTTTGGGGTTTATTTTCGCTTATATAAGGATAATGACCGAGTTAAAGCAGTATAAAAAGAGTGGTGTGGAATTTCAGGTTAATTCTCAGCCTGCACACTTTGGACACACATGTTTAACAGTTGTAGATGGAAAATAATTTTTAGAACACAGCTCACTCTCAGGTAAAGTGGCATTAAAAACAAAAAAATCAAATACTTTCAGTGAGCTTGAGAACAAAATGCATGAGTAACAACAAGGAGGATCTTACTTGATCACTAAGCAAATATTTTGCTTTTTCAGAAAGAGAATTAAGAAGCAGTGTCACTTTTTGGGTGCATTTACATTGTCACAGTTCAAAACCCCACTTACTTGCTCCTCCTAGTGGAGGTCAGCAAGAGACAAATCCAGGTTCTATGCAACACGACTCCCCCCTTGCTTCCAAACACTGTGCTTGGGGCCCTTCTGCCTACACCTTTGTTTGCTTATCTATAAACTGATACACAGCAACAAAAAAAATCAGCTCAATTACACGTCTCTCCCTACCTTTCCGAAATACAAATGTTCCCTTACATGAGCGATTCAATGTTGTCACATGCCTACAATTTAATGATAGATTATTCAACTGCCATCTCATCTTAAATCACTTCCTTACAGTGTAAAATCCTGTAATTTCCCCCATAACATGTCAGTTAAGTTTTATATGCAGAAATTCATCCAAATATTGGTTTTTGGAAGATAGCAAAGCAATTAGTAAATTACACATTTCTATTAGAAATAGCATTTTCTACAGACTCTTGTTCAACTGTCATCCTTTTTCTTTTACAAAACCCTAGGGCCCAGAAATAAATTAAAGCAAATTGAAAATCACAAATGAATTGGTACTGTGCAGCGAAAGGTTCATTTATGAGATGATGTGATCAGCTTTTAATATGCAGCATCATGAAGCTGCCATATTGACTCTGCTCTTGAATATGAAAAAAATGTAGGAGAAAATGAGGCACAGACGACTTTGGCACTTTTTCCTACAGTTACAGCAGCTGGTAACAATACTTGTAATTTCTGTAGGATGCCAGAAGTATCGTAGTTACATATAAATTTTATAGTGAAAAAAATTCACATTCAGATAGTTTGCCAAAAACTTAGAGCTATGCAATTTTACTTCCAGTTATTACAAACACCCGAGGCCTCTGCCTACTAAAAATCAACAGCTTAATTTTTTTTGCATCAATTGCACAGAAGCCTGGCACAACAGCCAAGTGCTCCATTCAGTATTTTCCTTCCTTGTAGAGTTGAAGGTTAAGGGTGCCTGAAAAGTGACTGAAAACGTTATCCAGTGTCACCATCCGAGGGCTGTGCCCTGAGCTTACTGGACCCTGAAAATTAATTTTGACAGGTGCATCTTCTCATTGACTTTCTGAACACGGTCAGGACTGGTGGAACCAAGCCAAGCAGTGTACTGTGACTAACACAACTCTGCCATAATCAACCTTGCGCCGTCTGTCCCACCACCAATGCACGAGCATTTTACCAAAAGGGTTTTTAAACTGTGAGCTGTACTATCCTCTGCATGTCAAATCAACTTTAATTAATGCCAATAAACCTCCCATCTGGTATCAAGGCCTTTTCATTCAGTCCTTCTCAAACACTGTATGAGGATTTCACAGCCGGTATACATGAAACTGTTTACGTCTACTTCATATGTTTTCTGCTAACAAGATCAATTATATTTTTTTCCCCTTTTGTCTGTGGTAGTCAGGATGTTTGACAGAACTTTTATATAAAAAAAAACTTGTATTAAAAAAAAAAAAGCATTTTACAAGCTCAAAAATCAAGTCAATTCTAATAGTAAAATAGGGCTGGCTTTTAGTATAAAAGAAACCTCCTTTATGTTAAAACAGGCTGGTTTTTGTTTTCTTCTGGTTTGTTTGTTTTTTTAAAACCAAAATCCTTTAGGTTAATAGTTGATTCTCATCATAAGCTTTTATATTTTAAGTGTAGAAAATAAAAGATTTTTATCTTCTTTTTTTTTTTTTAAATCTTTGCAGAGTGAGCCATTTGCAGACAATTACTCAACATGAACAAAAGAAGATGAATACCAAAGAATAGCAGTGGATTAAAAAACAATCAGAAAAACATTTTGCTTGCCCATTGTCTCATATGCCACCTCTGGATTCTTACAACATGCTTCAGTGGAGAAGACGACACTGCTGCTTTGCAAAGATGACCTGGAATACCAAAAGGTCTCTGTTTCGCACCCATCTCATTGGCCTGGTCTCTCTTGTATTTCTTTTTGCTACCTTTCTGTTTTTTAATCATCACGACTGGCTGCCAGGCAAGGCTGGATTCAAAGAAAATCCTATGGCTTACACAATACGAGGATTTAGATCTACAAAAAGCGAGACAAACCACAGCTCTGTAAGGAACGTGTGGAGAGACTCCATCCCTCAGACACTCAGACCCCCAACAGTCACCAACTCCAACAACACTGAGCTGTCACCACAGGGAGTAACCGGTTTGGAAAATACCCTCAGTGCCAATGGAAGTCTATACAACGAGAAAGGTACTGGGCATCCAGCTTTGTATCACTTCAAATACATCATCAACGAGCCTGAGAAGTGCCAGGAGAAGACCCCTTTCCTAATTCTGCTCATAGCTGCAGAGCCAGGCCAGGTGGAAGCCCGGCAGGCGATCCGACAGACCTGGGGTAACGAAAGCCTGACACCTGGCATCCAAATTGTTCGTATTTTTTTGCTGGGGTTAAGCATCAAAATAAATGGATACCTCCAGCGTACCATCCTAGAGGAAAGCAGACAGTACCACGACATCATTCAACAAGAATACTTAGACACCTACTACAATTTAACCATTAAAACTCTGATGGGAATGAACTGGGTTGCATCTTACTGTCCACATGTTCCCTACGTTATGAAAACTGACAGTGATATGTTTGTCAATACTGAATATTTAATACACAAGCTCCTGAAACCAGAACTTCCTCCAAGGCACAAGTATTTTACAGGTTATTTAATGAGAGGTTACGCACCTAACAGGAACAAGGATAGTAAGTGGTATATGCCACCTGATTTGTATCCAAGTGAACGTTACCCTGTATTTTGCTCTGGAACTGGTTATGTCTTTTCGGGAGATTTAGCAGAAAAAATCTTTAAAGTCTCCTTAAGCATCAGACGTTTACACTTGGAGGATGTGTATGTGGGGATCTGTCTTGCCAAGCTACGAATTGACCCCATGCCTCCACCCAACGAGTTTGTCTTCAATCACTGGCGAGTTTCTTATTCCAGCTGTAAATATAGCCACCTAATTACCTCCCATCAGTTCCAACCTAGTGAACTGATCAAATACTGGAACCACTTACAACAAAATAAGCACAATGCCTGTGCCAATGCAGCAAAGGAAAAAGCAGGCAGGTATCGGCATCGGAAACTGCACTAAGAAGGACAGCACTCCCTCTGTCAGCTCTGCTCCACCTGCAATTTGTAAATACTGCTGAAAGCATGTACAGTGAAAATGGATGAGCTTAATGGGACAGCCTTCAGTTGATCCCCATCACACAGTCAAGTTTGAGAATTATTTTTTTAAGTTTAAAAAAGAAAAAAAGTATATATATAGTTCCTGCTAACACTAATCTTATAAAACTATAACCAAAAGGTTTGCCCAGCAAATTTGAGGAAAAAAAGACAATAGTATGTAAGGATTCTTGTGTCAATGTGCAATAATAAGCATGCACACTTTGGTGGTACAGTTGCTGATTTATGTGCCAATAAAATATAACAGCATATTTTGCAAACTAAAATTGTATTTTAAAAATGCATTCATAGCTCCTACTTCTCTTCGAGGTAATGATTTTTTTTTTACCTAGAATTGCTATAAAGTCAAAACTGAAAAACTATGAAAAGCACAAGGGGCAGATCAGTTTTACCTTTAAACATCACATTAAAACTTCTTTAATGTACAATACATGTAGCAATGTCATATTTATGATTTACTAAGACACTACAAATGAACGATAAGACAGTAAGAAAGTACTTCCCTAAACTTGGTCCAGTTTTGGGACCTACTTACTCGTTGTTTATTGTGTCTAGGAAAGAGGCATTTATACAAAGTTCAGAAATAAACAGCTTTGTGCATCACCATGAGAAATGAAAATGGTGTTCTAGACTAGATTCTCCTCAAAGAGCTGACTACAAGTTACTTGATTCTCCAGAAGACAGGGTGAGCTCCAAAAATCTGGTGTCGAGTAACTTTCATCTTGACATCTTTACACAAATTCATTGACTCTCTTACTAATTCCTTTACATTACTTCAAGGCAGCTTAAAGGCTGTTCAGAACCACAAAATGGAACTTCAAGTCTTTCAGAGTAGTGTCGAAAATGTTCTATTTGGGGGAAAGAGGGAGAAAAAAACAAGCTTATCTCTGTTGATTTTGCTCTTTCCTGTCTGCTGTAAAAAAAATAAAAAATAAAATAAAACATTGGTTGGTTGGGTCAGTGAGAGAAAACTAAGCCACACACCATACTTTATAGGTGGGAAAGACTGCATCATAGTAAGATTGGAGAAGTTCCAGAGAGCAGTATGGGCAAGAACAAAATCTGAGCAATTTTAAAAATTAAAGGCAAATCTGTACACTGAAAATAAACTGTGAATTTATTTCTGTGAGGTTAAATCTTTTTACAGGTTTTCAGTTTTCTAACAAACAGAACACTTAAGACTTATTTTCCAACAGTTACAGTAGACTTGTATCAGATGCAGGTTATTACTGTTTATCACAGTGCCAGGGTAAGCAATACCCACCTCTGATTTAGCAGCAAGAGGGAATTGCAATTAATTTTGTTTGACTGAGACTTTTTAATTTGATAAAAATATAAATATTTGATGTACTTTTATTATTTAATAAAATTGATTATATTTATGGTCTTCAGCCTTCACTTTTTCTGGGAAAGGTGCTCAGGAAGAAATACATTTCTAGCTTTACCAGTATTTGACTTTTCTAACATTCCCTAGTTCTTAAAGCCTAGTTTTTATACCATGCACAATACTGAGATAACAGCAGGTGGTTTTTTTCTTTGTATTGAAAACAGAGATCATATTACTGAGCACTCTAAGCAGCCCTAAGGCCATCCATATGCAGAAGCACAGACACATGAGCAGAGTGCACTGCACTGGACCAGCCCTCTGAAGAAATTCTAGGAGCTCTTACTGAAAACGAGTACAGGAATTCACTCACTGTAAATTTTTTGGTGATCCTCCACCAATTTCTGCCATCTCATAATTACAAATGTAATTATACATTTCCAAGATACACCTCCAACCATAGAAATGACTGCTCCTGGGGAAAATAAACATGTATAAAAATTGTAGCTCTCTGCAGAAGAGACTTCTCCAACTAGACTGAAAGTGCATCCGCTTAATTTTGTTAATGACTACTGGCATTCATACAACACAGAGATGGAAGCTGCATTAGGAAAAGTCTTTGGAAGTTTTATTTCAGCATCCATTTGCAGCTTTCTTCATGCTCAATCTTTCTTCAGTGCTTTCTTCCAGCTAACATAGGCCCCTGTTAATATCCTAGTTGAAAGCCACCTGGGTTAAGCCAATTATTCATAGGCTTTACATACTAGTGCAAGTTTTACACAAACAAAACAAGTGTTGAAAGCCAGCTAGTCAAGGATTTCTGGTCCTGGAAGATGCACAATCCCTTAAGTGGCCTCTCCCTGACTAATGCTGGCCAAAAACACGGTCCATCCTCTTGGAGAGGACTTCAACACCATGCCCTGCCTGCAGCATCTTCAAGCTAGACTGCAATGTACTCAATTTGAATTTTACCAATTCTGGTTAGTTCAAAATTCTGCTACTGGCTTCTGGGTATAGTTCAACAGGTTACTAACTAAACTTTAAATAGTTTGGCACTTGAATCAAAAGTTTGGCAGCCGAACAGCCTCTCAGGTACTACACTTTGAAGATTCATGCATGATATCTATCTGCCTCAGAATTATGGTACAATGCATACAAGTTCAGTATACCAAACTTTTTCCAAGTTAAAATACAGGCTAGGGGTATAAGATATTATATTAAAAAACGTGTCTTTTAATGGTCTAACAATTTTATTAAAATATGTATTAATGTTTGGCTATAAATTGAAGCTACTCTTTACATATTGAAGCATTATCAAGACAGCCAGAGACTCCCTAAATCGTTTGTATCCAAGTAATGTTTTCTTGCATAGTTCATCTTGCCCCCTTTCAGAAGGGGGACAGAATTACAGAACCAAAGATCTACATTCCATTCTCTGAATGTTTTTATTGCTTTCTAGCTTGTGTTTCAACTATTTGCTCACCCTACCAGAATAAGAAAAAGTTCATGTTGAAATAGCACAACAGTTAATATCATTTAAATCTTTGACAACTACTTTCACTTTCCCCATAAAACAAGATCAAAAAATGTATCTTAAAGCCTAACATGTTTGTAATGCACTTTAAAAAAAATTAACAAATCAAGTTTACTCATTGAGGTAGAGAAATTCATACATTATTTGCTTTACATGGTTTTATTTCAGTGTGTCTGCTTCAGGTCATAAGCAAACAAGATGTCAAAGTAAGTCAAAGCTTATTGTAGGAAAATATGAAAAGTCATCATCATTATGGCAAAGAAAAGTCTTAGAAAATTTAAGTATGGTAACAAAACCCAGAAATTAGAATTCCTTAATTTTTTCCTCTTTACTAACTTTCAGCTAAATAACAATTTAGATATTGATGGTAGATGACCAAACTTCAGTCCCACAGAAGAATTTGTTATTCACCAGCAACAGAACACATTTCCTGTTACATTAGTAATGTAATTGTGGGCTATTTGCAAATCACACATCAATAGATTTGAGCATGGAAAATGCACAACTATGGGTTTTGGTGTAACACAACTAACCCTAGCCACAACTGTGGGCAGATTTTTCTTGGGTAAAGCTCCTGATCTGCACTAGTCTGGAAAAAAAAAAAAAAAAAAGTAAAAGTACTTCCAAGCTCCACTTGTTGGTCTGTGGGAAAATTCAGTGTCCATTAAGATCTTCATGTAACTGTTATGAATTATTTTTATGGCCTATAAACTTAAAATTATGTGATAGCAGTGATGTAGGAAAGATTACACAGACTGGCTTTCAGGTTAAGCTTACCAGAATAGTAATTTAAAATTCGCTTTTCTTTGCGGTACCATAATATAAAATTCATCAGTCCATATTTTCAAAATATTCTCAGAATACACTGACATGTTAAGACATGCACTGTTTCAAAACCCATGCTAAATCAGGCACTAGAAGTGAGGGAAGCACTTAGACTTTAGCCTGCCCCCCCATCCCTACTAGTTTGCCTGATACATTAACATATCCCCAATCATACTTCAATCTAAAATTCCCACATAACACCAAAGAGCAAGACAATCTTATCTCTTGAATGAATACTCATTGCAAAATGTGAAAACTTCCAAGGAGACGAAAGGGAAGATATTAATATAGACATTACTACTTCTTACATCAGTGCTATTAGAAGAACAGACTTGTAACTGATTTGCAAAAGCATTAGTAGTTGTTTATATATTTTTCAAATTTCAAAATCCACTTCTCAATCCCTATTTTATGCTATCAAATAACACAAGTAAATAAGCATTGCACAATTGCTAATGACACCCCAATAAGTGCACATATCAACTTTTAAGAGCACTATCACCCTTTTCATTTCAGATTGCTTTTCCAAAACAGCATGGCATTTGGGTGGCACACAATCATTTCAGATGACCACAACTATTTCAGATGGCAGATGACACCTCACAGACCTGGCATTTACTGTGTTACTACAGGTTACATCTCCAGCCTACTCAGCATCACCTCTCTCCTCCAGCTCTGCTTCCCAAGACCAAACCAGGCTGCAAAGGCAGGGAGGGGGAAGGAGGGAGGCAGGGAAGCTGCTCTGCCAGCTCTGCAATCCTGCACCATGGAAATGTAGGTCAGAGAGGAGGGAATATTGTCTTTGCTTTGTACCCATGGCAAGAGTGAAGTCAAAGGCTTTCTGGGATGGGAGGCTGGAAGGGGGCTGTGGAGAACAACTTCCTACAGCAGGCCAGTTAAAAAAGCTCTTAAATGACAGAAAACAAAATAGTGAAGCTAACAAAACAGCAGCTGATCATCACCACACGGGTTTAAAAATATAGGGCAGGCTCAGCAATTAGGGAAAGCATAAGAAGTGAGGCCAAATTAAAAAGCATTATCTGCATTACTGGTGCTACGTGCACTTCTCCCCTTCTGGAGAAAGTAAGCATCTATGAGGTAAATACATTCTTCCAACTAAATTTTTAGTTTGCAAATGTAGTGAATGCTTTTCATTATGCTTCGCACCAAAGTAATTACAAGACAAGACAGCACAAATAGCAGGACACAAATTCCACAGAGAATAGCTTATATATATGACTGTCAACTCATAGTCAAACCAAAAGCAAAGAAAACTAGATCCCTTTTACCTAAGATTTACATTTCACCTGCAAAGAAAGTGTTAATTCCAGTCTTCATTTGTCCCTCACTAATGTAAAAGAAGTATGGCCTGGTACAATATGGTACCTTCCTCTACTGCTAAAAGACTGCAAAAGAATTTAGCTGAACATGGGATATGGATGAAAACTACCACGTTGCTGTTCTGACATTACCATGGCAACAGTCACAAGTGCTCTCATAAGCATTTAGATCTGACAGTTTTCATGATAACACTAACTGGATGATAGTAATGATGCATTTTGGGTTCATGAGGAAACTGCTGTAGAACTCAAACCAGAGGGCACAAACCATTCCTTTTGCTTTTCTCAAGACTATGCTTGTAGTCAAAACGTTATGACAAGATAGTGATCTTGAATTACTTCTCTCAAGAAAAAAAAAAAAAGACAAAACAAACAAAAAAACCCCTGAACCACATACAGACAAACAAACCAAGGTCCCTCCAGCACAGAGCACATTCATAGCTTAAAGCTTTATGAACTCTCAGACGTTTCCTTTGAACGCTTAAGTTGTGCACAGTCGGTGGTGTACAGGGGGGCAGAAGCAAAAGACAGACAAAATCTTTGACAGTATTTTTCTCAACAGGCTTTCATTTGCCTGGGAAGGCTTGAGGGAAGAATATGCTTCCTAAAGAGGGAACTGAATTGCTGCTTCCAGGTAGCATTTACCCAAAAAGATTTTCTGCAATCTTCTTAGGTCTGTAACCAATACACCCTTCTTAAAATAAGAAAACCCTGCAAACCTCACTGGAGACCAAATGTACTGATATAGAACTACAATCTCTAAGGACAAGTGCATCAGAACAAGTGCCTGTTTCCTTTTAGCCCATTTAGCTTTATCTAATAATAATTGACATTTCAACTATTTAATATGAATATTTGGTGAACCGCTCACTCTGCTCACGCAGATGCTCAGTGTGGGCATGATGGAGAAGTCTGTTTTTCTTACCTCATTAGAAAGGCAAGTGTGTGAAACAACATTTCTCATCCTAGCATTTTAAGGGTACCAGCTTGGATATTGTCTTGCATTTAATTCAACTGAATAAGATGAAGGTACTGAGAACAGTGACATTATGAAAGATTTAAAGTTCCCCAAGATGACAAAAATCAGCCTAGGGGAAATAGCCATGCTTGCTTGCAAGAAGGCAAGAGATCTTTTCAACATAAAGAAGCTCTCAAAAAGTTAAGTATTCCCAGTTCTTTCCCTGTTAACACTTTTAAAAGTTTGGTATTAAATTAAAAACAACCATGCCACCAACAAAAACACTAAATCCCCCCATTTCTTGAAAAAGCACAACCCCATCACATCTTTTCTTTCAGAAGGGGCAAGTGTTCCCAACATCTCTAAGTTCAGCATTTAAAATCAAGAAAACCAACTGGCAGAAAAAAAGCTGTTAATAAAACACCAAATAACCAAGGAAACAAACACCTAGCTCACTGTCTTCACTAAATATTTAACATATCCTGTATTTGAATAAGCTGAGGTCTAAGAAAGAATTTGAGAATAAGGGAGAGATTCTAGGTTTCACTCAGGATTTCTATGTCACTGTCATCACATGAAAAAGAAGCATTAATTTAGTATACACCCCCCCCCCCCCATGTCATAACTTAAGTCTGTTGTGCCGCAATGTATAGGTTGATGCAAGATGATAAACCAAAAATGAAACACTGAAAAACACCATCTGTGACTCAAAAATTTAGTACTGCCACTTAATGCAAATGCCAGTTTTTTTATAGGCATTCCTCCAAAGTCCACCTAGGCATTGATTTCTGTAGACATAAAATCTCAACTCAATTATCCAGCCTTCTGAATCAAGAAAATAACCAACACCCCATTGTATCTTCTTTGAATAATATAAAGTATTGTGTTTTATTGATTTTTTTTTAATGTAGAAAACATTTTTATGTCCCAATAATTTAAAGAAACAAGATGAAAATTCAGAGGTACTCATAACGGTACTTAAGACTCTAAAAAAGCAAGTATCAAACACATACCTGAGGGGACAACTAAAACATCTGTTCCTCGCAAAGTAAATTACAAAGCTTATGCTAAGCACACTAAAGCACATCAAAAGGCAAAAAACCACCAAAAAGCAACTATCTCACCAAAGGAACATTGGTCCTATATAAATGTAACTTAACAGAAATGGATTTTTAAATACTGCCTCTAATAATGTCAGAAGAAAATTCTCTTTCCAATTTGAAATATTTTTTTCAAGTTGATGTAGCAGAGGCATTCCCTCATTTTACCAAGGTTTATTTATTTTTGAAAGTTAACTACATTGGCTAAAAAAGCTAATCTTTTTACTGAATTTTCAAAATGGTAAAAAATAAGTAGTAATTAGAAGAAGAACAACAATCACAATTCTTTTACTTTAAATATTATTTAATTTTAATAATAATTATTTACTTTATATATTATAGTTGAACCAAATTTAAAGATACTTCATACTATCCAGCTGTGAACTAACCCCTTTGTAAAAGCAAGCAAATTTGCTTGCTACTTTTGCTGTATGATGTACTTATTAGTCAAAATTCACTTGACAAATGGATGCTGCCAACTACTAAAGATACCCAATTTTCACTGAAGTTAAGGGAATGATAGTCTTCTGTCCATAATTTGAGGGCTTTAAGACTGAGTAAAATATAATTCTGTCACATTCGTTACAAAAAGGAAGTGTCTAGGTCCCTCAACAATTTTCATTATATTTTCCCCTCCACTATTTCTTTATTTTCTACTAGCAGAAGTTAAACAGCTAAAATGATTTATTGTCCAAATTTCACGCTAGTAGAGTGGAATGGAAAAACTGGAATGAAGTACACAATTAAATTTCTTTCCTATCCTTTCTCCTATTAATCAAAAAAATTTACACACATGAACACGTTTTCTCGATCATCTTCCACACACATTCCATAAATCAAGCCTTTTTGAGCAACACTACTTTTGTTACATATAAAACTCTTTATGGCAACCAGCTAAGTGTTAGTATTTTACCTCTCCCAGTTCTGTAAGAGAAAAACTCTTCTAGATCTTGTATTAAGATTTTTTTCATTTTAAAAGATTTAAGTGGAATAAAGGGGTTCTCCCTCCCACATTTCTTATCACAGTATTCTCTTGGACTTGTGCATTAACATCTGAAGTATTAATATAACACTTGGATTCAGAACATCTTGATTTACTCATAGAACATCAGAATCCCAGAAAGTTCAGGACAAAACTGATCCTCATGAGCATTAAGAACCATTTCATTTTTCTCAACACTGGTATACAACTGAATTCTAGAAAGTAGTCCATGCTTTCATACTCTAGCCAGAATAAAGCACTTTTGAATCAGTTAAACTTGCTGAAAAGAAAATATTCATTGGTACAGCAATTTTAATGTATGATCCAGTCTGTGATCCAGTCTACAGTTAAGTTGTAGAGTTAGATGTTGCTCATGCTACAAAAGAACAGCCTAATTCAACCATGCCAGTAAGTTGTATAACTGGTCTTCACATTATTCATCATATCTAAATGTATAATGCAAATGGATGGGTAATTTCCTTTTTTTTTGTTTTGTTTTTTGTTTGGTTGGTTTGTTTTGGTTTGGGTTTTTTTTGTTTTTTGGGGGGGTTATTTTTTTTTTGTTTTTTTTTCCTGTGACACTTAGGACTCTTGGGCAAAAATAACTTTTTTTTTTTTTAAGCTTATTTGCTGAACATATTTTACACTGGCTTTGTCAGTTACTTGAAGTGAAAAATTATCACAATGAAATGTGTTGCCATAGAAAGAAAATACTGCCTCCCACGATGGCCAACTAAAAAAATGTGGCATTTCATTGCTTACAGTGGCCAATACAGACACAAGAATCCACGCTCATATTTTGTCACTGCCTTTTCATAGGTCTAAAAAATTGGAATTGTTTTTTATAAGGGTCAATAAAGCTCTATTTTCTTGCTTTCCTACTTCCCTTTGACAACTACCTCTTCACAGCTAAACTTTCTCAAGTTTTTAAAAATATGTGGTAATCCACTTGAAGTAAGATCTCTGTAAGATGCAGTATGAAAAACTAGGCTTTTTTTCTCAAACCCCCAAACAATCCTCCTCACCACCTGAAGAAGATGCTACTGCTTAAGCATTCTCTTTCAGAGAAATTCCTCACTGGTCTTGTTTTAAACAAGTGAACAGTAACTCCCTAAACTGCTTTAAGACCCAATTCAGAAGGGACAACACAAACCTACAAGCCTGTCTGTTTCTAATAAGTACCAAAGTACAGTTTCTGACTTATCTGTAGAACATTTTGAAAGCTTACCAATAAGCCTGAGTCCTTTACATGGCATCAGAGGGTTGGGCATATATTGCAGACCAGGTCTTTGCTTAACAGTGACATCAGATGATATCAGTTCAAATCAAATTGATTTGTTTCAACATTTTGGCACTGTATTAATAGCTACTTTTAAAAATCCAGTAAGTATAAATACTTATTACCAATAATAAATAAATACTTGTAATCCAGTAAGTATAAATACTTGTTATTACCAATTCTCCAACCTTAAAAAGTTGATAAAAGTTGATAAAATTTATACAACAAGTCACAGAGAATTTATCTGATTTTCCCAAACTCCAACTTAGAGTGATGTTTTAATGTTGAGACTACACCATCCTCTCTATATGCAGTATGGAAGTAGAAATTATAAATTAAGTTTACTGCACTGCTCCTAGCTGTATTAAATGGGAAAAAATAATTATTAAAAAAATATATATATGAAAACACACACAAAAACCCCACTGAAATCCAACAAAACAGCAGAAATACTTTAATTACTGTTCATTAGTCTAAACTTTTAAAATGGAGACACCTCAGTAAGCATGACATAGTACATCTCCTTCTAGTAAGTAGAGATATAAGAAGCAAAATGAGGAAAAGCACACTTTTGGGGAAACACATAGGCATGACAAGCACAGACTTGTAAGAAAAAAAATTCTGCTCTAAGTAGCTTATGCAAGTAAATGAGAGGACAAAATTTAAATGGTAAGCTACAAGTGACCAGTTTAAATACTGACCAGTATTTAAAAAAGTGACCAGTTTTTCCTTGCATAATATCAGTTGAAGCAAAGTGTGAAAGGAGTGACTATGCCCTAAAATAGTCACTCTATTAAAGAATCATCCACAGCAATTTAATTTCCTATTCCCTTCTCAACTTAAAGATCCCAAATGCTATATAAAACTAAAAGCAAAGCCCCTTGGGTTTCTTGACCAGAATAAAAGCAGGAGTTAAAAAGACCTCTGAAACTTTTTTTTTTTAATATGCAAAGAACAAAGGCATTATGAAAATTTTTACAGGTGCTGAATTTTCTATGGAGTTTTGTAATTACATGAAATCCAGAAGATCCTGAACAATTCATGCTGGAGAATGTGCAGTCTTTACAGGTTAGTTAATAGATATCTTCATGGCTCATTATAATCCAGCCTTTACTACCTGGATTGAAGAGCAGCAATAGACCAAATCTGTAACCCTGTGTGAGCCAGCAGTGAAGAAACACACAAGATTTAAGGAATGGGACCTCAGAAAAAAAAGCAGCAGGAAATCAGTATAACAGACAGGAAAGCTGCTCCCAAACATAATGGCCTAGCCAATAATCTAAAGGTTTATCAAGATTTGAGTAAAGGTAAGAAGTCAAAGCATATTAATTTAAATGCATTACAATCCCACGTGAATTTTTTAATGCTGAAGTAAATTGGTCTTCACTCACTGTAAACCAAGAAAATTAAACTACAGCTAAGTAAAGTAATTTTATACTTAGACATCACCAGCCAATGGCAATTTAATGCATTATAGACTTACGAATGTTGATGTTGTACACTTTGGTAATTTGCTTTAATTTGCTTGAGTGCCTTGATCTAGATATAGCCTTAAGGAATACTTGTATATTGCCACATTAGATTGGCATCATCCTTTGTATTAAGAAGAAAAGGTTATTTCTGAATGGCAGAGCTATGGAAGCACTGACTAACAGGAAAATGGAAACAATTGAAGAATGCTTTTAATTTCCCTCTATGGTGTTTAATTACAAATGAAAAAAAAAACCAAAAAACCCAACTTAAGATTTTAACTCTTTAAAACAAATTCTGTAGTGGGGAGGTCAGCAGGTACAAGAGAAGGCTCGGAGGATGTTCCAGCACCAAAGACTCAATGCTGTCACACAGAGAAAAGGTCACTTTTTAATTTTTGGTAGGGGTTGGGCAGACCAAGCTACACACAGCTATTGTTCTCCCACAAACATTTCTGTGAGTGCAAAGGCATTTCCAGAAGTCTTTTTATTTGTCACAAAATCACTAAAGATGACAGGAATCCAGGAAAATCTGATGCTAAAAAAAGAGAATTTGTGAACTTAAACTATTAAATTGCTCCCAGGTCAGCAGCAAGCTAAAGGCTACAAAAGCTGAGTGACAGACTACAGAGGTGAAGAAACTTTATACTGAAGAGAGAACACCTGGGAACTCTGCTAGAAAGCATGCAGGGTCCCACCTAAGTCTCTCTGAAAGAAGCTTCATAGCAAGGTGTAAGAATGAATTCAGCCAAGGTTTTATCAAAAGAAAAATACTAAAATAATAATAATAAAAATAATTGAAAGCTAACCAAACCTGGATTTACCTAGGTGTATACATTTCTGGGTAGAAAAGTTCTAAATTTTTAGTAACTTATGTTGAAAAACAACGAATGGAAAAGTAAAATACAACTCACAATAATACCTACATTTACAACAAAGTATAATAAACTCACAGATCAGTGTTCAGAGTGAATAAACTATTAATTAATAAAATCTAAATATAAATAAATCTTCCACCAAGATAACATTAGAAAATTACCTGGAAAAAAACCCAAGACATTTAAAAGTTACAGAGAGCCCTCCCTCCCAAAAACTTATTACAGGCAAACATAAATGCCTTTCTGCTATTTAACTGGAGGCAAAATATTTTTCCCTGCCCCAATATCTTCAGACATGCCAGAGAACCTTAATCTACTTCCTTCAACCCTGAGAAAAGAAAACATCTGCCTGTCCCATCAGCTTTTAGGCATCCTACAGACAGAATTAATTTAGCTTACTTCTGGGGAATGTGGTAGGAAACTGTCCAAGCCTACTTGAGCAAAAGTGAATATTTTGTTATTAAATAAACAATATTTAAATATTTTAAAATACCGTAACACATTTCTCAAAGCTGTGAATGTCCTTTAGCTAGGTCACATTTATGAAGTAGCAATATATCTCTGTGCACTTTAATACAATTTAAATACAGTTTCACTAAAGAAAAATGACTTTACTGAACATGAAGCAGAAACCCCTTGGAGTGTGCCATACATTAAATGTCAGTTTTATCAATCATTTTCATTCCACTTGTGAGAGGGCTCAGAAAAAGCTACATTATTCCCTTAAAGGTATGATTCTTATTCATAACTGAAAACTTTCACAAATACTAGTATATGGCTTAAAAGTTAATACATTTTTGATCTTAACCTGGAGGATGTTAGCATGTACTACTTCTCCTCTTAGCTCCACATAAAGAGGTGGTAAAATAATACTTGAAAATACTGTTTTTTAAATTGTCCTCCATAAAAATGTTTCCTGCATATGGATTGTTGTTATGGCAGTCACTGGTTAATCCTACATCCATATCTGGAAGAATTACAATTCTGACTTCGATAACTCGAGCTAACCACAGGCAGCTTTCCAGAGAAGAATTAAAAAGGACATGAAGGGTCCTGCTGTGAACTGCCAGGGGAAGGAAAGTAAGAAACATATCTTGAATATGTGGGGTTTTTGTTTGTATGTTACAATAACATGCTCATGAAAGTTAGATATTTAGTACATCCAAATAAAGGTGAGCAAACTGCCTGATTAGAGAAGTCTTTCATTACTCTGAACAGCAACTGTAACAAACAAGTAAATACAATCTTCAAAAAAAGACTTCAGGTATGAAATGTAAAGCTGATTTACATTGTCAAATTTCATATATGAAAACTACCCTTTTATAAAACTACCCTTTTAAAACCAGGCAGAACACCACACGAGGCAGTCCAGAGTCTCTTTAAATTTTAAATTCTAAGACAGCATTATGATCCAGTTAATATTCTAATAAGTATTTTACTACTTTAATATGCATTTAACTTGCTGTTCATGTCCTGATATTTTTAGAAGCTTTTTCATTATATTCTTTTCCAGACCTAATTATACACATGAAGCCTACTATAAAACTGGTGGCTTGTTAGAAAACACAGTGTCACCCCAAAACAGAACCAATTTTACAGACCAACATGAGGTAGGTTGTGTAAATTTTGTATATTTTATATGCTAGTTACAAAATATTCAGTTTAGGTCTTACAAAGCCCTCTTCACCCAAAGTTTCCGTTTTACTCAATAGCCACAATAAAACAGAACTCATCAGGCAGATGCACTCTTGAGTGTCCTTGTCCTAAAGAAAAAGAAGGTTTCACCTTGCCTCCCCTTTAAGGAAAAAGATTTATTAGCAGCCTACTTTAGGAATGTTCCATCCCCTTTTCACACAATATGTTCTGAAACTGTTTTCCAATTTCAGTAAAACCTCTAGAAAATTTATTGTCTTTGTCAATTTGTATGAAAATTGCTGGCCAGCAAAAGGAAACCCTCAAATGGCTGCTCCCAAGAAGGGAAAGGGAAGCAGTATTTTTGCTTTATTTCCACAGAATGGCAGGATCAGGCCACCTGAAAGCAAACATCTCTACCTCAGCAACAAAGATCTGTCTCATTTCTAATCTGTGCAGGTGTTAGTGCTTAGAAAATACAATCCTTACCTTACCACAAAGAGATACCCTGTTTGATATCAAACACTAACACCTACCACACAGAGGGTTCAGTATAATGAAAAATCCCAAAACAAGCCCAACAACTGCAATAAGGAGGAGGTAGACTTTTAAAATAGTAACTCCAGAAAAAGGTCCACAAATTGAAACAATAGCCTTTAAAAATGTTCAAGAAGGGCTTTGACAGTAACAACAAAGTACAGAACTTACAAAAATAAAAAGCTCATAAAGAAGAACTTGTTCTGGTGTAACTTTGTAGTAAGGAATATGATGGAGCTGCAGGTGAAATAAGGCTTTGAGGCATATTCCTATGGATGTTGCTAGAGTAATTATCAAGCTACCCTACTTTCCAAGCTCAGGAAAAGATATGAAAACCATGTTAAGTTACATATAAGCAACTAATCCAAGCAGATTTTTTGGTTTTTCTCCCAGAAATAACTAATGGTGTCTTACCTCCATCAAGAGCAAATAACCAAGCACTAAAGTGTCACATGGCCTGCTGACCATGTTATAATCTCAACAGCAGAGTAGGAAATCTGGACTCAGTCATGTCAGATTAGTTACAAAAATTATAATAAAATACTTGAATTGTAACTCTGAATTAGGAATTGCAGTGTGTGCTAGAAACCTTCAAAACTGTGTTAAAATTCTTACTCAAAGACAATGGGATGCCTACTTGTGTTATTTTGGCAAACC
Organism: Phaethornis superciliosus; assembly: GCA_023637945.1. Lineage (NCBI taxonomy): Eukaryota > Metazoa > Chordata > Aves > Apodiformes > Trochilidae > Phaethornis > Phaethornis superciliosus. The sequence goes on along the minus strand of JAJQWJ010000009.1, from coordinate 6,767,885 downwards.
TGGATTTGCACAGTGAAGAAAGGATCTCAAAGTGGTCCAACTTCTGGTGCCTCATCTGTCACATTCTCATTTCTACTGGATAATCAAGACCTTCCTACTGCCTTCAAGACTTGCAAAAAAAAATCAAACCACTACACAGTAAATAAGTTGTTATACCCCAACAGAAGAAATCTGATGACAAACTCAGTTGCAGAAGCAGCTATTACATATTCAGTAAATGTTTAGAGATAGTTTGCAGAAGGAAGTATATTGACAACATTAACACACAAGCTGTTTAAAAGCCATAATGTTTGATTGTTGAGACCAATTAGGATGAAGTATAAAAATTTGTAGCTGAAGTTGAGCTGGTATCATTGAATAATACAATAGTACACATTGAATACTATGTCCAGTTCTGGAGTCCCCAGAGTAACACAGAGGGCTGGAACATCTCCCCATGAAGCCAGGCTGAGGGAGTTGGGGTTGTTCAGCCTGGAGAAGAGGAGGCTCTGAGGTGACCTTAGAGCAACCTTCCAATACCTGAAGGGGCTCTACAAGAAAGCTGGGGTAGTGGTTTTTACATGAGTGTGCATTGAGAGGACAAGGGGCAATGGTTTAAAACATTTAGAGGGGAGTTGAGGAAAAAAGTTCTTTCCTGTGAGGGTGGCAAGATGCTGGAACAGGTTGCCTAAGGAAGTTTTGGGCTGCCCCCTTCCTGGAAGTGTTCAAGGCCAGGTTGGATGGGGCCTTGAGCAGCCTGGTATAATGGAAGGTATCTCTGCCTATGCAGGGGGGTTGGAACTACATGATCTTTAAGGTCCCTTCCAACCCAAACTATTCTATAATTCTACAAATAAAAACCTACAAGAGTTTCATTAATAGACATTACACATAAATCTTAAGCCTGAAACACAAAGAGAAACACAAATTAAGCTCATCACCTGTACAGGATTGAAGCAGAAAGTGGACATTCAACTGAAAGAACACTTAGTTTAAATTTCCTAGTTTATCCTTACTGGGAGTTGTTTCCATTGAGAGTGGCTCCTGGACCATTCATAAAGGATCCAAGTCCTAGCACATGCTGTACGTGGAAGATGAGTTTCTCAAGGGACACCGACAGGGCAAGCAAATAAAGACTTTATCATTCAGCTTTAGGTCAAGACAGGTCTAGCAAGTCATCTTAAAATTCATAACAAGAAAGTTTAAGGCTCTCAAGCTTTTTGTAAGTAAATCTCCCTGGAGGCTTAAAGCTCCACTTCAGCATACACTCAGAAGTACTTCAGATTTTCATACTTGGCACTCCTCCATTTAAACGACTCAAGGACCTGACAGGAATGCCACAAGCATCTTTATCATGCTGACACAATCAAGTTTTACACAGAACAGGGACTTCAGACATGTTCATTCAGTAACAAAGCTGGATGGCTCCAGGGTTCAGTAGCATACTGGGCAGCACAGCAATGTCTAACTTCCAGATGTGGGACTGTTACAAAACTTCTACTTCTTCTCTTGAATTTGCAGTTCTTAGTCTCAAAATAAAATAAAACTTATTAAGAGGGAAAAACCCCCGGCATTTCTTTCGTATAATGCAGTATAATAGCATGGTATCTTGGCACAGAGGTACATGATCTACAATAAGAGAAAATAAGTGTGGTATTGTTCAACCAACCACATTTTCTTGAAAGTAACACTTGTATGTCATTTTCCTTGGTGTCTGTCAGCTTGACAACTTACACTAACATTTGAAACATGACTGAGGCAATGAAATGCCAACCATTGAAATTGTTGTGTAGACCTTAAATATAAAAGTAATAGATCTTAGGACACTTGATTACATTTCATCTACTCTTATTAAAGTAACACAGACACTCAAGGCCACCTAGTCTGTTATCCCAGAGCAGTGTAAGGTTGCTGACAGATGTTTCTTGGGGAAACAGCCACTTCTCCAGCTCAAGGATTTTTTGAGTTAGTGGTTACATCTTAGCTCCTAACCCTCATGGATTGCCTGCCTCATAGTTATGCCCGAGTTACAGATAAATATACTTAAAACAAAAAAAACAACTTAAGAATCCAATGAAACCAAGAATCTCTAACTCCAGCACCATCTATAGAACACTCTTAATAGGCAATTACTACAAACACCCTTTTGATGGTTAAAAACTGAACTGTATGCACACAGAGTTCCCAGAACACTGTTTGGCCCACAGAAGGAAGTGGGGGTGCAGGCAGGCTGGTGTCACACTTGTATCAAGAATAATGACCAATTTATGCACAGCCTGCATGAAAATCACATTCCACTTCAGAGCCCATTTCAAACACTTTCAAAGAGTCTGTTGTTTTCTTGACTCCTTCCTCAATACCACTGTTCTCAAATATTTTAATGAGATTAGAACATGACACAGAAAACTGGTGACAAGTAGACAAGCAGTTATACCTCTCATGTTTACTTTTTAAAACTTATTCAATTTTCTTTTTTTTTAAAAAAAGGGTAGCTGCTACTTATCTGTATACTGAGAAATTCAATTTTCAATGGTTTCAACACATGCTATTGAAAAGTCATTTCAAGTTTTGGCACTGAATCACAATCTTAATTCCTCATGACAAATTTTTAAAAGATCCAATGGATACACCTCCTTACACAAGAAGCATATTAATTATCTGAAGGTTTTTATATAAAATGTGTATACATCATGCCTCTGCTCCAACTCATGCTTCTTCTCCAATGTCCTGTTCTTTAAGGTGTCAGAAAATTAAAATTTCTCCTCCACTACACACCAATTAATCCTTAAAAAAATATTACTGAGGTTAAAAACCATCCCATTTAAAATAGCAAAATCATTGAGACTGTATCTGACTCAAAAGATTCTGGGGGCAATAACAGCAATATCGTTTGATTAGGTAATGCTCAAAAATCCAAGATTGACTGTAAACTGATGAAAAAAGGCTGCTGACTTTGGAGATGTCAAATCAGACTTCCAGTTCTTCTGAAATTAAGCCTGTTAGTAGCATGGCTTACATAGGGACCCTCTTTTATATTAGCTGCTTTCTGTCTAAAGTTGTCTTCTGTAATCTATTTGCTGCATCTGGAATGTAATGTATTTTCTTTAATTACCAACACTCTATATGTTTACTCAGAGTAATTTTACAACTGAGAAATTGTTGTAGTCTGGCAGTTTACACTGGAAAGATGGATGTTACTTTTGCTGAATTGTAGGAAAAATTATCACTGAACTCAGAATCACCAAAAGCTTACATGGAACTTTGTCCTAGAGATATAACTTAAATTTGAATGCACTGCAGGAATTTGCACTAGAGTTTTCTACAAGCAAAGTGCTTCAGCTTAAAAACACTTACTAACTGTCCACTGATTCTCCAGGTGTAGCTCCAAACTATCTGGTAAGTAGATAATGTCAATATATGAAAGAGCTGCTGTATCCACCTGTTTACTGAACAGTAAGAGAAAGAAATGCCAGCAGTATTTCTGGCTGCTTATGAGCACAGATGATCAATAACAGATTCCATTACCAAGAGCAATAACAAGACAAAGAACCTTCTGGGTTTCAGCAGCTATGAACACTGAAAGAAACCCAAAGTTAAAACCAGAACATTTTCACAGCAATTAGGAAAGGCAACAGAGTAATTTCCACAAGGTTTTACAGTACCATGTAGATCTTTCTTGCTTACACCCAAGTTTATAACCACACTGAATCACAGCTCATGACACAGCTCAGGACTCAGAACTCCACACGCCAGCAGTCTATTCCTGTCTTTTATTTTCAAGTCATGAAGACTTCAGAAAAAAACAAAGATGAGCAAAACCAGCATTACCAGCACTATCACTGTCACAGAGAAACAAATGTTATTTGCACATGCAAAAAGTCAATACAAAGCCTACCTGCAGCTTGGAAGAGTACCAAGCTATAACAGCCAGCTGTGTCAGACACTCACAGAACAAGTAAATTCTCTATCACAGCCTTATGTACAGACAGCTACCTTGTTCTGATTCACCTCTCAAGATACAGTAAAAAAAAAAATTTCATATTGTAGTTGCAGAAATCAAAATTTAGTCCAAAATTTAATTTCACTTATATATAAAAGAAAGGTCAGATATGCTTCCTAAACTTCCACTAGATGACATTTGATTGGGCTATCAAATTTCTAATTTGTCTACAGAAAAGCAGAATCTCAACCTGCCAAATTTGCAGAAGAAAAAACGCAGAGAATATCTACTTAAAATCTTCACACTCCCTCACACCTGCGTGGTACAAAAATACTAACATACTAATCTTCCATAGTTCTTCTTTAATCCATTACAAACAGTGAACATTCCTACTTAAAAAACACAAGTAGGGCTGCTATGCAGGGGATTAAACTTTGAAGTGAAGCCTGCAGGTAGATCTGGAGGTTTCCAGAAGTCATGCTTCACAACCTGCAACACGAGCTGCTGGGTAACGAGACAGCAAGAGCTGCCAGCACTCCCTTACTTGATGCCACAACATCATTAATCGAGGCAAACAGAAGTACCACAGGTATTTAAAAAAGGCTTTTTAAAGATGTCTTGTTATAAACAAGTCCAGGTCCAGAATAATGAAATCATGCCTTCACAATAAAAATTCGTTTAATAAGTCAATTCTTCCTAAGAGAAAGTAAGTGTGCCAATTAAGCAAAAACCCTGTTACAGGGAAGAACTGCCAGCAGCACAAGTTATTTTAGCTGACATTACTTCAGAAAAAGCCCACCATTCGCCATCTGTTCTGGAACAAATTTTGAATGCTAAGAAAGTTTCCAACATCACTGATGAAAAGAAAGCAGTCAAGATGCCGAAGTTTGTTTTGCTGTTAAAAAGAACAAGCATCTAGGACAACCCATATTTCAACAAGAACAAACACAAAACAGAAGTTCTACACATTTTATGAAAATCATTATGAGGAGTTACAGCAAGGCAGAGTGCAAGTGCAAGACCTGTAGGGAATACAACAGAAAACAAAGAAAAAGCTCCTTACAAATTCTACATGAGAAGCAGGTGGGCAAACTCCAGACTCACAGTTTACACTCCATGTAATAAGTGTACACCTACAAAGTTTTTTCCAGTTGCTAACAAGATCAAAACTTTTGGAACTTAGTGACTGACAACCTTTTAAAGCAAACTAAGCATCAAATCAAACCGCTTCCTTCAGACACAGAAAATAAAGGATAATGTATAAGGAAACACTGGAAACATTGTAAAACACAGAACAGAGGGTGTTACCAATGATGTTAAACACAATGATGCACAACCACACTAGGATAAACAAGCTCTTCCAACATGCAACTCAGAACCAAAGTGCAATCTACAGCAAAAATAATGTATAAAAAGTGATGAAGAATGAAGTAAAATAAGGAATTCATCCACCTAAAGGCAATACTTATAATTTCAGACATAGTAAGAAATTCTTAATGTCTTATTACAAACTATTGGTGAAATCTCACTTAGATAACCACATAAAATTTGACTTCTCTATGCTCAAAATAAAAGATTACTTCCAACAGGCAAAACTCACATATGAATTGAAATCTTATTTCACAAGAAGACTTGTTTAGCCAAGCAAAACAAGAAGTTTTAGAGAACATAACTGCCCTCTAACACCACAGAAAAAAGGAGCTACCTAAATCAAGGAGAAAAATGGCATAAAAATGAAGCTTTCAAATTTCACCATTCACCTAGAAAACAGAGGTCTGAAGTTTGAAGACAGCTTCTAAGAAAGAGCTACCTAACACCTCGATCCTCTTGAAATGCTTGAGGAGTTCCCAAAAGGGATTGTACCAACAGTGTGGAGACAGCAGATGGCATCATGTTAGTAGGACTGCAATCCTGTCCTATCCTCCATATTCCTGTCATTTAGCCAATGAGTATAATGTACCTTTCCATTAATATTTTGGAGGAAGAAAGTACTTCCCCATTTCCTTCCTAATTTTGTCTAGCATAAAAAATAGTAACAAACCACACACACAAAAAAAATCTGAGTAAAAACTATGTGAAATTTGCAAACTAGTTGAGGACTAAGTATTCTATATATAGTAACGAACTGAAAATTATGGATTAGAACTCTATGGTCCACCACTGTGATAAAATTTAGACAGAAACAGATGAACATTTCATTGCCACATAATTAACAGATTTATTTCTCCCCCATGTGAAACACAAAGTCAGTATGTCACCCTGATTTATGAATGAGCTAAGCATTTAGGGCATCTTTTTAACACTCTGGAAAATAAGGCTTCAAAAGCCCTTAAAAGTTTTTTCTTAGAAAAACAGCAAATGACAGATGGAGTTTTAATATTTCTCATGACACCAGATGATGCTTTATGTGCAATCATGTAATACCTCTCAAATAGTTATTTCAAAAATATTCTAGTTTATGGTGCAAAAATATTTGAGTAATTTATTATCAGTTATATTTTCTTAACTGAAGAAACCAGCAAGGACAGTTTAATAGTGCTACATCAAAATTCTAGGTAGTATGCTGAATATTTGAACTAGGACTCAGAGAATAAAAAAACCTAATGCTTTTTTAATGAACTTTTAAAACTACCATTTTTAGTTACTGTACAAGCCTTTGATTTTACAATAATTATATTGATGAGCTTAAAACAGTTCATTTCTACTTTACTATACTCATGCTTTTCTTTTCTCTCTTTCCTTTTCCTTCCCACAGAGTAATTTAAAAAGAACCTATTTACCAAGCCATTTATTAAGTCGCCTAAAGTCATTACCACTTGAAACAAATGCATTATACCATAGAAATCTGGGATTTGCTATTACAACACTGCTTTATCCCTCATAAAGCATCCCTAAATTTGTGAAAGGTTCAAGAACAAATCTTCAGACAAAATGGGCTATTTTCTTCCTAATCAGTTCCTAAATTCATTTAGGAATAACACTGTTTAGAACTACAGTGGGTTCCCTCAAAATATTCCTTTTCAATTTTTAAAAGTATTTTTGAACCCAGAGGAGACTGGGAACAAAATACTTGGGCAAGTACTTTTATCAGACAAGAAAAAGCTCTAAATGTTTATAGGAAATTTACATTCAAGATACTATTTTATGTCAAAATTGGGAGTGCAACTAAAAGTATAGCATGAATTTGAGAGTGTTTAGTGCTGTCTATTTATCAGATTTATATAGGTATGCAGATGGCAAAAGCCTTAATGAGGACTCTACATCAGTTTTGCAGCATCTGTCCTACTTACTAGCAGATCAAAACAGCATTTGTTTGAGAGCTTTCAACTCACTTCTACAAAAGCAGACAAATATTGGCAAAAGATTAAAAAAAAGAAAGCTGTTTGAGGTTCTCTTTCTCATCTGTATTTGTAGCAATGCCCACTGACAGCACTGTAAAGAGAGTCCATCTCACTAGGCTAGGATGCTTCAACAGTAATGTCAAAGTCCAATTCATCCACTACTAAACAAATTCCTTGTTACTAATTGCAGACTAGGACACAGCAATACTCCAAACCCTAGTTTTATTACTTCAGTTTGGTATGTCTAGCTTTATCCCTTGTGATTATGAAATATGCCTTTCATAGATAAACATAGGGCTAGCAAACATCTGAGTTATCTTAGTATATCCAAGCAAAAAACCCAAGCCACTGCACCTCCAGAAGAACCTGCCAGCAAAGCCTTCCCAGCACAGATTTTTACATCAGACAAATCCCTCGAACAAAGATCTCTAAGATGCACAGATCAAATCAAAACATGTTTTATCTTTTCATGGAGAAGCACCTCCATAATTCTGCTAGTCAGCCAAAGTGACCTTCTAGAGCTTAGGCCAGGACAACCAAATACAAATACATATATGTGTCCACTATCACTTCCATAAAAAGTGGTTTTTTTTAGCTTACCGTTACAGACTTCAGAGTCATCCCGTGATAGGTGCCCATGGTATCAATTTTAAAGCCTTCCGTTTCTGCAAAGGAATAAAAATCTCTTGTAAATAATTATGAGCATAGGGACATCATGTCTAAATGGACAGCACTGGGAATATCTGTTCCATTATTTTTGCAAAGAACACATCTTACTGTCAGCATTGGTTTAGGTTCTGTTCACCATCCAGAATCAGGAAACCTCTGTTTTCTTCAGAGAGAAGTATGAGGTATTTCTGTATTCTGTAACTAGAGTAAACTTCTCCTGCTGTGTGGAATCATTCAAATCATCCAGAGAACAGATAAAAATTTAAATCTTTGTAAGAATATTTTACAATATGCCTGCAGTCTCAGAAATTCTCTTCACTACAAATTGGAGAAGTACCTCCTATTCCCAAAATGGATTCTAATGTAACATATTCAAATTGTAGTTGGATTAATGGGAAAATATACTTACTAGAAACCAGCTTACATGTTGACTATAAAACTAAAAATAATAAATTCACTTTTGGAGTACAGAAGAGCATCCATGTCATTGTCATATAGAGGACAGCATCTGCATAAATTCACACCACCAGACTAGAGTTGACAAAAAGCATTGTTTTTAGGTTGATTTTTTTAAGTAGTTTTAATCAGACTGAATTTATGCTGACTAAGTGCCAGAAGCCTGCAAGTGCTCAGTGACTAAAGCTGCTGCCACTAGCCTGTTTGCTTCTGAATACTCCTCCTCTGTCCTATTCTCAGTGCTCTAAGAACAAATTCTGCTCCTGAATACTGCCACGAGTACTTGCAACTTACTTTTTCATTTAGCAAATCCTGTAGCCTTGTGCATCTTATGTCAGCTGACTCCATCAGCCAACAACCCAGTTAATTCATACTGGAAATGACATGGTAACCACCAATCAAACCATGATGAGCAAGCATTGGTCTACACCTAAGGAACTTCCAGGATATTTCAACTAGACTTGGGTAAAGATAACAGATACTGTGGAAAAATAGTTACTGAGAATTGGAAGATTTTTTTGCCATTTAATATACATAGCAATGCATCATCACTAAGCCATAACAGACCAAAAGTAATAGGTTCAGGTATGAGCATTACATTGAATCTACAGAAAGTCCCCAGAAAAATATTTGCAAGACTGTAAGATTCTTGTCCTTATAATGAGTAAATTAACTTAAACTGAAACCCAGACAACTCTGAAAACAATAGAGATGCTCTGAGAAGCATCTGTGGTCGCTCATCCTTCCTTCCTTAGCTGACAGTTTATCATACACTTGTAGGAAATGAGGCAGAAAATTTTCCCAGACTAAATAACTCTCCAGTGCCTTAGAAAAAGATACCCAAGAGTTGAAAACTGATCACACTCATCACACCACAGAGACAGTTATCTGCTTTCTGAAAACTGTTTTTGGTTTTACCTTATCCCACCTCACCCCCTCCAACTATGATACCAAACCTACCAGCAGCTACCAACTGGAGAGGTCTAATGTTACTGATCAGGTTTTGTTTTACAGTCACCTCAGCTCCAGCCTTCTTCATCTTGACTTCTCAAGGCCACCCCTCCCCTTCTGCCAGATTTAGCATGCCTGAACTACACAAAGCTGAGTCTGAAAAAGCAAAATGCAAGCACAGACAGCTGCAAGACAGACACTAATGCTGCCTTCTCTACTAAAAAAAAAAAAAAAAAAAAAAAAAGACACAAATTAGCTTAGCCTGCCTTTACACCTTTCCTCCCAACCCACCCAACCAACTAATTATGGATTACTCTTAAGGGCTCATAAAGATGAACTAAAGATACTGAAATTGCATCTGACCAAGACTTCCATGGACATCAGTTTTCTCTGTGACCATCTATATAGGTCATTGTATCTCAGCAAGGGGCATATTAATATTTCAGGTGGTGCCTGGAGCCTTGCAGAATACTTGGTAGAGCTTCTCTAAGTTGAAAAGATGCTTATGCTGACCTGGAGTGACATAAATCAATGACGTATAATCTAGGCTGACAGTTGCTTTTGAATCTTAGGTAACCAACAAAGGAACCTTTCCTCTTTCCAGGCTGACCTATTATGGGTCCCTCCTGCCTGTGACATGGTGAATTTGCAACTATTTCAATGAGATCTTCCTCTCAAACTCCAAGGAGAACAGACACCCCTTAACAAGTGCAGCAAAGCAGCATCCCCCCTGGTACCTGGCCTGCCAGAGTTTCTTCCTCTCAGCACAAATCCTGGTTCTCCAACTGTTCTCTATGTTTGTTCCCAGCTTCAGTTATTTCATTCCACTGTACTTTTTTCTGATTTTATTCCTAATAAAGCTTTGCATTCTTTCTCAGTTAATTAAAAAACCCTAACCTAAGTCTCTGTCAGCACTGCAATGGGTATAACAGCCCCCAGAGCCAGCAGCACAGTGAGAAAGTACATCAAAAAGGAAAAAGAGGAACCTGGCAGGAAAAAATGCCTCTGTTCAGTAGTTTCATCTTTTGCAAAACTCTCCCCAGGTCTCTCATGAAATGTGTCCTGCTTCCTTTAATGAGCCACAAGAGCCACTAAACAGAGCTCTGGCTCTCAGTAGCTTCCTGCACCCTGCCTTGTGCTGACCCTTCTTCCTAGCAGGAGCAGCAAACAAAGTAGGAGCCAAAAGAGCCTCCTGTTGTCACAACCATTGGACCCCAGGCTCTGGCCTGCTGAACATTTCCAGCAGCTACACAGACCTTCCAGTGCTATTTAACAGCTACTCAGGTAGCAAATAAAACAGTTCTGATAATCTGTTAATAGTGGCAGAGTACTTTTCCTTAATCATGTAAATCTAAGAGATGTTAAATGGCCCAAGTAGAACATAGGTACCCACTTACATTCCTGCAGCCACTCTGACGTCTAAGGCTTTGCTACTTGAAGATGGGGTGGGATGAGTAGAAGCAGGCACCTCCCACACTGCCCACCAGCTCTCTAATTTCCTGCCTCAAACTCACAAGCAACTTGTGAATGAGAGTTAAGCATTGCCAGATGAGCCCAACAACCCTCCTTTAACTGGTAATAGCACACTCTTTTCTCGGACTATAGTTTATTAGACCATGTGATGTTCTACCACTCAGTTATTCACTTTTCTTAGAGAAATTAACAGTGCTAGAAGTGAGAGCCTTGCCACTTGCAGGTATGTGCCTTTTTATAAGGTCTCAGCTGCTTTCTAAAGTTGGCCACAGAGTAGTACCTTCAGCTCCACTCACTCCACACAGCCTGTGCAAAGCACACAAATGCTTCTTCCATCAGACTCCACAGTAACAGCTTCATTCCCACTTCAAAACTTGCTGAAGGTGCCAGCCAGGTCAATGCATCTGATTGTAAAAGACAATCAAGGACCAGACTGGAAAGTGGAGAGGCACTTCTTCCAGCACATTCTCCAAGGGCAGTGGCTGACCCTGAAGCAGCTGCTCAAAAGCAGAGCAGGGATACAAGAGGAACCATAGGGCAGGGTAAAGAGAAGCAGAACACAAAGCAACCTGGAGCACCAAGGGATGTGCCCCCAGAATATATCAGCATAAATGCTTGACTGTGTCCTCTAAGAGCACAAAAGTAATGTTTTCCCTCTCCTTCTAAAACCAACTCCAACCTGTGCTGCTGAGTCATGCACCAGCACAGAAATTAAATACTAAAGCCTGGCCAAGAATTAGTTAGCAAATCCTGTGTCAAAAACCATAGTTTCACTGATGGTGCTAGAGGAAGCAGTTAAAATTATAAGCCATCTACTAAGAAAAGGGTATTTAAGAAGAAATGAGCCTATTAAATAAAAGCATCACAATAGCAAGACTTTGGACCCTTATTTTTAAACTTAGAATTAGATGCAGAACAAATGTTAACGCTTCCTTCAGAGCTTTCAATACATTTGGATTTTTCAGTAAAACTACAACAAAATTATCATCCACATTTCCTTTAGGCAAAGAGCAGTCCATGTTAAATACTTAAAATGCTGGTCTAATACTAAAGAGTGAAGAATTGAGTGAATATTGAGCAAAGCTCAATATTATTGTATTGTGACAAATTGTATTCAAACTTCTTGTGTGCCAAATCTAATCAGTTTCATAAACATAAGCATTGTTAAAAACACAAGCATCAACAAATGCCTTAAAAGCTAAATCTTGAGAGACTAAACACAGTAACTAGACTAGTACAGAGCAACAATTCAAATGCTTCAGAAACATGAACTATCATCAGTTAACATTACGACTAACTTTTCTTCTCCAGACATTGCATGTATTACCATCATAATTTCACAGTTCAATGACCCAAAGACTGTCAAAAGAATCATACACTTTTCCAGTGCAGTTCATCATTCATTACCTTTCAAGCAACACCATGCATCAACCTGAGTGCCTTCTCTTATTTAAAAGAATTAGACTGGAAAGGAAAATATGCACCAGCTTATTGGACTGATTATGTTCTCCAGCACCACTTGGGTATATGTTCCATTTCCTTGCATATGAGCATTAATGTTCAAAGTGCCTTTTATTTGCTTAAAGCTCACTGCCATACTTCAATCTAGGTCACACTGGATTTTCTTTCTGCACCTGCTCCAGCTCTAACCATCCAATCCAGGTACAAACTTGAGCACTGGTAACATTACTAAAAGAACAGAGGTTTAAAAAGACTCAAATTAACCTGGATTTCTGGAAGGAAGTTCAGGCAAACAGAAACAGAACAAAGGAACATGTCCCTGAAACACTGAAGAGCTTGAGTTGAAACATTTGAATTGTGGATGAATAAGATTGAATTACCACTTCTTTTTTCAGCAGTGTACTTTTCAAACCCCAGACAGCAAAACTCTGCAGGCTGCCTGGAAATGATTCACTACCCCACTTCACAGCAGTGGTAATTAAATCACTGACACCAAATTTCATTCTAGATAAGGATTTACTGAACACTCCTTCCCAGTACTATACCCTAGCAAGTTAAAAGTTTCACACCTAAATTTCCAAACTACACCAATCAGTTACACAATCCTCTGCATAGCTCATGTACAACATTTTACTAAGAATCTTACAAGTAATTAACACCAAGTTATTAAAAGTTTTTCAAATAATAAAAAAATACAGTATGAATCTACGTTTTCCAACACTTAAGTGAATGTACAGTACTGAAAATTATCAAACTATTTGGATACACCAAGTCAGAAAACAGAGATCAGAATCCTTTTCAAATGGCAATCTCTTGCACCTATTCCCTGCCTAGAGAAAAAAAAATAAAATAAAAAAAGCACAGCAGAATCCCAGAATCCTACAACCTTAAAAACAAATGCAGTAAATATAAGTCTAACAAGACAGTTGAGCTTCAGAACTCTGGATCTCCTGCTACCCGTTCTCCTATTTTACTTGTGTTAACAGAAATTACACAATTTAAAACAAAATACAAGATACACTAAAAAGAAACTTGTCTTAAGGATGTACAGAGGAGAGAAAAAAAACAAAACTTGCAGTACAGAGTGATCTCAAAGCTGCATTTATGTTTGAAAAACCAACATAATTACATAGTTCAAACATAAAATACCAGCAGCCAACAGCAGAAGGAAACACCTGGATTCTTTCCACCATTACAGACTGAAGTCACTTGGCCGTACAGCAAGATCCTCTCCAATGGTCTAAACAGCACTAAGAGTCTGCTGTGGGGTTTTGTTTTTTAATAACAATTGGCTTCTGCTAAGTTTAAGCCTTGACAACAGTAGCAGACAAATAAGAACCATGTTTCTGGACCATGCCTTAAAGACCTAGTACTTGAGGTGGCACAAAGAAACTTCACCATCTCTATTAAAAGATGCTCTCAAAGGGTCAAGATAGTATTAAGTCTTTAAGATTATCATCCCAGCACTAACTTCACACTCTGGAATTACCAAAGAAACAAGCACACGAAAAGAAAAAGCCACCAAATAAAAATAAGGGGAAAAAACACAGCGTAGCATCCAAAAAAGTTTAGTACCTGGAGTGTCCTATAGAACAGTCACATCAGCTCTAAGTTCCAGTATACCACTGTCTGAGCTACAAACACATCAATAAATAGGTATTTAAATATCAAAGGAAGGCAGAGGATACTCTCCTAAGTGTCAAATTACATTTGGGCACAGGATTTTTAAAATCTGTCATGTGGCATACTGTAGTTTGAACATGATGGTCTGTGGTATGAATATTACTAGTAATGATGCACATTAAGACATTATGTTTAAAAGGTGTAAAAATAAGCTAAAAGGAGTAATATTAAGGAAAGGAATAACCAAGGAAAAAGTAGAGAACTCATCACAGACTGTAGGTACATGTTGCTGAAGAGAGAGTACCATCACTGACTGCTAGCCAACGTGAAAGAAAAAAAAGAAACAACAGGAAGGAAACAGCAGACAAGGTGTTTGCAGGGTGTTCAACTCCTCACCTCAAAAACATTTGAACAGTTCAGCTTGATGGCTGCACTGCCAACTAACACCTTCCACTGTGGGAATATCTGGGCTGTGCAAGTCCTACTTCCAGTGATATTCTAATACATTTCCTATGGCATATGTGACAAAGCTTTAAGAATCTCAAAGAGTTCTTTCTCTCGCTTAACCAAAGCTGCAATCACAAGGAACCCATTTGAGAAAAAGCTGCCAACCATTAACTGAAGGTGTAACTGATTCTTTGCTCTCCCAAGAGTAGTACCTTACAATTACTACCAGCCCCACTAAAGCAATCTACACCATCCTAGCAGCAAAGCCTGTCCCACCTGGCATGCAGATTTTAAATAAACCAACCAGAGATGCATCCTGACACACAGCATCAGAAATAATGATCCATCACAAGAAGCAGAGAAATTTGGCTTCAACTCAGGAGTTTACTTAATGCATCTCATGCAACAATGCTAAATTTACTGTCTTAGCTCTACAAGTTTTGAAGTGTTTAAAAACAAGACTGTTAATGGAAAAATTATGTATTAAACCATACAAATATTCAATGAAAAAAACAATTCACCTCTTTGCTGCCCAAACCTTAACTCTTCATGAATACTGCAGTATTATGTGAAACTGCAGATAGACAGCAAGCTGTAATCACAGCTTCAATACCTCTGAGGAAAGAGCACCTCTGAGGGTAAGACACAAAGCTCTGAGATGTTCTGTCTCTTGGCTTATTTCAGCCTTTAGCCAAAACTCTACTATGCACATTGTTAAATCAATCATGCAATCCCCCCACCTACAATCTCTAGGGAGCCACACACAGAATCACATCAAGCAAGATGTAAAAACCCTACAGAGTGACACAAATCTATGGTGTTCAACTTTATCTCCTTTGTTATCCTTTATTACTAATAAATCTGGATACAATGACATAACGACTGAAACTCATAACACCTATAACTTAAAAATCCCTCTTTACTTTCAGACTTTCCCAAAATCCTCAATATTGCAAGCTTTCCACAAGCATATGTATTTCAAGTTTTTACTAAATTAACTGAAAAAAAGTAGCCCTTAAGGAGCAAAAAATACCTTATTTGACTTTTACCTATGACTAATTCTGCTTCCAATCTCACTTCCACACTGGATATTTAGGGTCAAGAAATTAATGTTAAGGACAGCTTAATGAAAAATTCTTTACCTTCACTTTTGATACAGTTGCAAGTGATATACAGTTCAGTTTTAAGCAAATCACATTACCAATGCTGAATGACACAAGAAATTTAAAATGTTTTTGTAAACTACTTGGACTGTGAGTTTTCAGTTGGACTAATATTTTAAAGTTACTGTCTTAGAATAGAATACTCCAGAAGTAAATATGCTATTTTCTAAAGTTAATTTGTATCTGAGGAAGGTATCGAATATCTTTAAGTCCTCTCCCAAGAAATCCAAACACTAATTTATAATTCTACATAACTTCTATAAATGCTAAATCAGTAGCTTTCCCAAGTCAATCTTCTATTTGAAACAACTTTTTTAAAAAACCTGATTTATATTTTAAATTGGTAGTGTACACTTAACACCGGTGCTATTCTTAAACTATGTATTTCTTTAAATATACATATAGAACTGAAACACAAAATTAACTGTGTGAGAATATACCAAATAAAAGAAACTGGACAGTTAAGGCAGATAAGCATGTCCTAGGAAACAGCAAAACTTCTTCATTAAACCCACACTGATGAGCTGCCTGACAAACTCTTCTGGGTTCTCTTTTCCTGCCATGCAAAACCTATGTTCTGCTGCCTCTCAAAGCACACACTTGCAGTTAAAAGCATAAAATAGATTCACTTGTTTAGTACAGATGTTGTCTACATGGGTTGCTTGCTAGAGCTGTCATTTATCATTCACAAGAACACAGAACATTCCTTTACCCAAGTTTCTCACTGTGAAAGAGCCCACGATGAATTACATGCATTGATACATTTGAACCATTATACCTGTCCATTAATTTCTTCCTCCCTCTTTGATTTCATACTGTATGAATATTTATTGTTTTTATCACTGTAGCAGGAAACAGTAAAAGGAACACTACTTCCTTTAGTAGGAAATAATAAAAAGAAAACTACTTGGCAAATACGCAAGTCTTAAAAATTAAAAACATTAGTCTAAGCAAGCTGAGGAGCTATTAGTAACATATTCATGGAAGGGCTGATTTTGGTTTAGGTTTTTGGATTCTTTTTTTTTTTTTTTCTTACTTTCCCTAATTCTCTTTGCCCTCTTTTTAACAGTGAATTCTTCATGGATGCTCTTTGCTGATTATTTTTCAGTGCTGGAAAAGCTAGCAACTATCTTCAGTCAGCTTTTTTCTCCTACCATCCCTCCATGCAACATAAGTAGTACCAAACAAAAAACATGACACTGAATAAAAGTATAGTGAAGCCAACAAGGAACAGACATATAAGCAGCTATAATAGAATATCTGACCAAATTTCCTATAATAAGTTCTACACACGACAGACTACATAAACCTAAAGAATAAAAGTGCATGTTTACAGAACTTTCCAGTTAGAAACAAGACTGAATATCCAAGTAATATGATTGTACTTATTATTATATAGTAAAACCAATCATGTCATGTCAATATACATTGAACACAATAGACTGCAGTACAACACTTGCACAAAATCTGAGATTACAGACATGGCATATGATTATTATTCAGTTGCCCTGACCAAAAAGTGGTACTAATTTGGAAAAAACAAATACTGTAGAAGATGCCAACTTCATTGCTCCATCTACAGTTTGAAATGGCATTTAGTAGCATATAAATTCTTGAAGATCTCTCTTAGAGGCATGCATAGGAGGTTTCATTAAAGGAGAGGATAATTTTGTTTGAGAACAACTCAAAAGTGTAATAAAATTTGCCTTGCCCTCTGTAAGAAACACAGAAACATCCAATCACAACACACAGAAGATGCAGCAAGATATAAAAATGAAAACAGCTAGTACTGGTATTAAAACAGAAGATTTAAAAAGAGCAAGAGGGACACAGAAGATGAATTTTCAGTTAGAAAGATAAATCACTGCTAAAGTTCAAACTTCCACCCTGTTTTGAAATAAGTAAGAATTCTTAAATGTTGCAGATTATTTCCATCTTCTTTCCCAAAGGGGCAGGGTTACTAGTTTGTTTTGCAATGTAAAGAGACACCACAAACTAAAAATATGGACTTGTAATTACTGGGAACAACTTGTAAAGTAATTGTGATTGATTGAGGACAAACAATCTCTTATTTTATGCACCAAACAGTTGGATTTGCAATTGTTTTTTTATTAATTGCATATGACCTTCTGCAAGAAACAATTATTTTTCCCCTAAGTTATGGTTTTAAGCTTCCCAAGAGGGAGAAATAATTTCCAATAAATAATATTTTTAGACTTTGTTACTTCAATAAGCTATCTTGAAGCTATCCTTTGTGCTTTTGTCTTTCCTTAGTTTTGAAATGTAATAGTAGAGAAAATCTCCTTACCCATGCTTTATAACTCGTCAGTTTCATTTACTTTTTTTTTTTTTTTTTTTTTAAGAAGCATTAAAATCAACTTACCCTCTTTGCCTTTGAATCTTTCCTGGTCATATCTGTTGTAGGCAGCTGGAATAGGTTGCTTATTTCGTAAAGTGGGATCCTAAAACATATTAAATAAGATTTGTAAAGCATACTAGAAGATATCTGATGGTTTTGATCTTCATGAAGTATTACACAGAAGAGTACAAAACCAGTTCACCACTATAGGAGTTTCAATGCATCTGAAAACTTAGTATGTTTCACTTCAGCATCCACTTAAAATCTTATAGAAACAGAATTTAGAAATACATACTGAAAGCAATGACAACAACCCGAGGAAAAACTAAAGTAGCACTAACAAACTACATTAGCTAAAACCTATAAGTTCTATGAAACCACTGATTTTTTGTAAATATCTCAAGAATAAGTGGGGGGAATCTGTGAACTGACATCTGATAATTAAGCCATCAGCCACACAGTCAAAACGCTTCTTGACAGCCTGACCAGGCTAAAATTCTGTTCAACCTATAAAATCAAAACAAATCTGGAGGAAACAAGGCATTCTGGGGAAAAAATTAAAACCACAACAATTTAGAGGCACATTGAATACCAATTCAAACATTTTTGTGGATGTCTCAGTTATGTATTCAGAACTATTCTGAATGGGACATTGAAGAGTCCTGTGTACAATTTACAAAATTCAACACAAAGCTAACATTTAAATGTGGGAATTAATCATGCTATTTAAATTTAGTTCTTCATTAAATGCAGTAGCAGGAAAACCAAATCCAAGTATGATTAAATAGCTCTTATAGCAGACTGCCACTGAGTTCAAGAATATATTAGGTCTAACAGAACTCAATTGTAAACACCACAATACAAAATTCTGGCTAATACTTGCACTCAAGCAATCGAGCTCTAATTCTGTCCTGATTTATTACAGGCAAAAGAAAGCTGGTTCAGGTTGTTCCCATTCGTGAGTCATGTTCCAAACTCTTAAACATTTGCTATCCTCCGTGTCAAAAAAACAGCAAAACACTTCATTTGAAATGGCAGTAGTCTCATCTAATACAGTTTTTGCAAATAGATGCAGGATGTTGCTAGTGCTTGATAGATTGAGAAGCTGGCACCAGCAGTTTCATCTCCAAGCAACAAGAACATATTGAAAAAATTAATATTCAACTCATTAAATACCAATAAATGTAATTTAAGTCAAAGAATATCTGTGAAGTTATGCTTGAAAGTTGTGCATTCACTGGAACTAAACCAAAATAAATCTGGTACTTTATAATGACAAGATTCTCTGCTCTCACTTCCCCTGTCACACACAGCCTGCACATCCCCCAGTGTGCTGCTCTTACCGTTGGGGCTGTATTTGGGGCAGGTCTCTGCTCAGGTGCTCTGCCTTCTTCTCTGGCTTTTACTGATTGAAGAATTGCAAAAATATTCTTGGCAAAGTTCTGAAAAACAAATCAGATACCTGTAAACTTTGCTGATGTGTCTCACATAAAAACAACACATGTAGAAGACACCATTTGGTTAATTTGTGCTTCACAGAAAAGCACAACTACTGCACCAGTTTTCTAAACAGAAGTTTTCTGCTTACTTTTCTGTAAAGTCAAACCAACATAAAAAGTTTTAAGGCATCACTGCTAACCCAAATTCTTTAAGGCTCAAAATTCTGAACTTATACTATATCCTGCCTACCATGCCCTTCAACTCCCTTTGGAACATTTACTGCTGTAGCAAGGAGGAAAAACTCTCAGTATTTCCAGGACAAGTTTCACCTCTGAAGCCCTGTTACATATCTGCTAATTGCTTTTGTCCTCCTGACAGGATGGCTCAGCCACAATCCCTCTGTTTGTCCAACTCTACACCACCACAAGCTTCCCATCACCCAAGCACACTCAGCTGGCTCTTGGGAAAAGTCTTTATGAACCTTTGGGAGACCTTTCCTGATCCTGCATGGAGCAGCTGAGACAAGGCAGGCAGGCACCTCCTGTGCTTCTCCAGAACATGCTCCAGCTGGTGGTTACCAGTTCAAAGACACAACCCCACCACACCATGCTGTGGTTCTTTTAGTACTTATCTTGAATTATGATTTCACTTCACTTGGCACCAAATAATTTAAGCACTAGAGCCTTCCATCATAAACTGAAGGAAGCAGAGAAATCACTTTTATAAATCCTCGATTCAAGAACAATCCAGGGTAATTCCAAAAACTTCATACAGAGTTTTGTTAGATAACCAAGTTATGGAGTCCCAACTGAAAAAACCTGTCTCGAGTTTTTAGAGCACATTCCTCCTGTAGTAATATTTGTAGGACTGCTTTATTATAAATGAAAATATAAACTGTAATTAAAAATTTTGCATGGCATATGCTTTTTACATTACCACTCAACAGGCATTTAAACTATGGGGATGTGTAAACAATGTCTGTCATTGGTGTCAGTTTTCAGGAGTAGCTCATCAGTAAAAGCAACCTTTTATCAATTAAAAAAAAATGTTCTTTAATGGTTCAGATTAGTATGAAGTATTCACAAAATGCTCAGATTCTTCCAGAGCATTGTGTACTACACTGCAGTGGTGATAATGAAAACCACTGGCTACAAAACAAAGAATTCTGGGATGAATTCTGTAGAATCATTTAGTTAGAGCTGTAATGCAATGCTCTAAGCTCGTACACCCAACCTCAGTCTGCATGTTGTCATTCTGCTTCAAGACAGAGGGCCAGGAACTGAAAGACCACCAGAAATCACTTACAAAAGCAAAGCTATTCCTTGAGCAAACCCAGTTCTTTTCACTAAGATTGAAAGAACTCACACAAGACAGTATTTGAAGTTCTTCTCAGTCTCCTGGGGAAAAAACCCAAACCAAACCAAGAAAACAAAACTAAAAAACCCCAAACTTTTCAAGAGCCATGAGCCATGCACATTATCAAATATATGAGGGTACTAAAAATCAGCTCTGTTCTTCAGAAAATAAGTCAAATTACATGCTTTTCCTGGAAAAAGAAATTTCTCCCAAACTGTGGACTGGGCAGCATATCAATCACAATTCTTGTCATTGCTGTGCTTTATCACATAGTGTCTTAGAAACATACTTGGAAACAACAAGCTACTCAGTACTCAGCCTTCTGAAATCCAGGAGAAGGAACTAATTAAATAACATGAGAAGGAAGTTTATAAGAGTGATTGTCCATGTAGAAGCCAAACCTTCTTTCAGTCACAAGGAAGACTGGCTTTCACATCCATATTTAATTCATAAAACCTATAGTCAACATAGTCTTAAAAGTGAGCTTAAATTTAAAATGATGCATTTTTCAAAGACATTTTAGCATCTTAGATTTTAATAGCCTGAAATCAAATGTCCTGGACCAATTTTTAAGTTATTTCAGGTAAAATAAGAAAAGGATTTTCTTCCATCTGCTGAAGTCACTAGTAAGCAAGGAATTACAAAGTGTTCTTGCTGACATCTTTTTTCCAGAGGATAAAAATCCAGGTACCAAGACCACAGCTAATATCTGCCTGGAAGGGGAATAAGAAGCAGTGTTTTAACAAGCACCACAACTAATATAATCACCTTGCTGATCATTTGCTGCGTTGGGGATGTGGGATTACGTTACCATGACAGAAAAGTGATGAAGTAAGAAGTCCACTGCACATACTAACTGATTTCCAATGTTCTGCAGAGCTGCAAGACCACTAAGTTTCACTGTTCATCCTTTCAGAGATCAGAATATGAACATCCCCTAGTTTCTGCCATAGATTTTAATATCAAATGCAACATTTTCATTACCAAAAGTTTATGATCTGAAGGATAGAACAGAGCAGGGGGAAAAACAAGAAGAAAAAAAAAGATACTTGTTACTTTGCACAAAGCCTTAAAAAAAATTGAACATGCTTTAAAAAGGTGTAAGAAACCTCTTGGTGTATAAAATTACAATTCCATGTAACAACAGTTCTTGTTCTTAGCTGCCTAGGATGCTGCTACTCCCATGACAGCTCTCTTTGTGGACTGCAACCATGTCTACACCCCTAGTAATAATTCATGATGTTGGGGAAAAAGAAATACAGCAAAACATTTCAGCAACTACCAAACTGGATTTTTAATATTTTCTTAAACAAACCTGTAGCAATAGATTTTTTTCCACCCATTATCACTCCTGGCTCTAAAAAGAGGACTTAAGCACTAGATGTAAATCAGAATGGAAAACAATGCTAGCCAAAAGACTACCAGTAACAGCAGCCATTGTCAGATAAACACCATCAATCATCCTACAGGAAAAGCCATACATATTTATTTAGTAAAGCCTAACTGCAACAGTATGTAAACTCTCAAAATTTAGTGGCACAGATGCTCTATCCCTTGCCAACATAGTGACTAACCAAGATACCAAGTCAAGTTCCTATCAACAGGCTACTTGAGGAGAAATACCAGTGAAAGTCAGATCAGCCTGCTCTGCTGGGGGAGACTTCATGAATTTACAACACTGACAAGATTCCTTTTGTGATAAAAGTACTTTGATTCAAATATACCACAGTTTATTTTATAAAACTGTAGCCCTCATTCTGCAATCTATCTTTACTTTCTGTAACTAGCCCTAACACTAAGGCTCATTAACAACGACTGCCAGATACAATAGGAGCTTTATCATGCTAGCAAAAAAAGAAAAAACACCTTTCTATGATAATGATCAAAGAGAAACACTTCAACTTCACAGAAAACAATTCTTGAGGGAAAAAAAAAGGACTGCATCTTAATCATCTGAACAAATATAAAAGAATAAATCTAACAAATAAATCTAGAAGCATATACACTGTTATACAGTATGGATGTTTTATAGGGCTTGAGCACTTACCTATAGCTAAGTTGTAAGTGATTTGTAATCAGATTTTACATTCTGGTATTTTGCTGCAGAAAGAGAAGTGCCTGGGTACAAGCCTATAAACGCAAACTCTCATTTGAGCTGAAAATAAGAATTTCTTGTTGGGGACACATCCCAGGATGATGAAGAACTGCAAAATACTCTAAACATTGCCCAAACTTATAGTCTGGCTGCAGAAGGAAGAATCAAGCCCCTATCACACTTCTTTACATGTTTGGTCTCAGACATAGTGCTAAATCCTTTGCAGCCTCTGACAGAATGAAAGGCATGAAGCACTGCCAGAAATGTAATATTCCCATATTTTCAGCAATTCTCATGTACTGCAAGACACGAAATACATAAACAATATTCAAGTAGTTTCAAAGTTCATCAGAAACTAAAAAAAAACGTACACATAAAACATGAAGCGACAAACTAATATTTACAAGAAGGTAATTTCTATATTTCAACTCAAAGCATATATTTAAAACTGGAATCATTCATTTAAGGCATCACTCTCCTATGCCTAAGAATTGGTATCTTCAACTTGTAAACTGTTCACCAACACTTAAGCTGACCACCTCTCCTCCTCCTCTCCTAATTTAAAGACAGCCCTAAAGCTCTGCATTCCAGTTCCTTGGCAGGTTGTCCTCAGAATCCAAGTTTGGCTAAGTGAACTATTGGTATTGTCTGCACTGTGTTTATTCAGCCCATCAAAATTTCCATCATATCTGACCTAGCACCCTTCAGCTCCTTACCTAAGGACCCTACAGATAAAGTCCCCACCTAGAAACATGATCTTGCATTACATAGTTGTGATGAAGTTGTGATCCTCTTTTCTGAATTACATACACATGCACCTTTGAGTTTCCTTATTTGCTTTCATTTGAGTAACATACAAACTGTACAAGATGCTCCAGTGCACTGACAGGCATGTTTGCAGGGAGCTCGTGGTAACTCTTCTCAAGCTCTTCTTCACACACTTCTAACCAAGTCCTACAACAGTATGAGTAATACAAAATTCATACTACCAGAAAGATAATTTTAAAAAGAATAATCTAAATAAATAGATCACCTTAGCTGTGCTTTCAGAAGAATGAGAGTTTAAGAAATTCACATGACATGTTTTAAGCTTTCAGATTAGGGAGCCTATAAAAAAAATATTAATAAAACTGAACTTGTAACTAACTGCTGGGAAAAAGAAAAATCAGACACTCCTTGTCACAAAAAAAGTTACCCTGGGAATCATATAATGTTTCTCTTTGGTTCCATCAAAAAGTTCATTTAAGTACTACCATAGTCTACTGCACTGAACTAAAAACATATCTATTAGACTTTTATATTTTTGGACCATGTTTTCAGTAAAAAGTTCCCCTTCTCTTGCTCACTCTGTATTATCTTGGTCAAATTTTTAAGGCAGGGTTACATGAAAAGACAACCAAAACACTTCATTTGAAATGACAAAGACTAAACCAGAATTGTGAAAAAGCAGCAACTAACTCTGTAATATCCTGAAGGTATAGCACAGCATAAAATCTGTTCAAAAATCCCTCTCATATATAATCTGAGTGTATTTCTCCTATGAATGCAGCATATGAAGATGGTTTTTTTAATAGTTATAGAAACAGTGCTTAAGAATTATAAAGTTACTCTCCAGCTGACCTAAGTTTTCTTTCAAGACACATTGTGCTTCATTGGGCAGTTTTCTGACAAATTCAAGACACCTATTTACAAAACAAAATTCAGTATTTCTCAGCAGAAATACAATTTATGTAATCTGGTCTATCCCTCCCCTATGTGCAGTACTCAGAATGCCTACTAGCAATATAATGGTCTCCCCAGTTTCACCAGATAAGCCAGTAGAGGATAGAGCTGAGTTTGGGAACTTAAGCTATATAACAGGCCATTACACTTGTGCACAGCCATTCCAAAACCATTCGTTTGTTCCATTTGAAAGCACTAATGAGGATGCTAGCTTGCTATTAACCTGGCACACCTCTTGTCTTTTCATTTTTGCTATTGAAGTCACCACGACTGTGAATTTCAGGAACACAGATCAATTCTGCCACCTAGAGCCTGTATACAAAATAGCTTTTACAATCAAATGCTTTTAAAATTTAAAAAACTGTTCTCAGAGCTTTTAGCTGTCAAAAGATATTAAAATACCATCTTATTCCTGCTATAAAATGATTCAGATTGAAATATTTTGCAGTACAAGTTCATGTTAAAGATTTTACAGAGATAATGATGATAACTGTAGCTGTACTCTCCTCACAGGTGACTTCGCTAATAAGAATGATCAAAACATTATCAGAACAAAAATATGAACTGAAAATAGCTGAAAAAGATATTTCCTAGAGCAAACATGCTGTTATGTAAGCACTAATACACCTGTGAATCCTGATACTCCTATTCAGGCTATTTTAATTCCTACAGGAATACTTCAAGTGCCACACTTATAGTTGAGGTGATCAAAAAAAGTTTTCTTCATAAAAGATTGCTAAAGCCTGCTACAAGATAGTAAAAATCAAAGGATTATTCAGGAGCAAAAGAAGTAAGAACATGAAAAAAATCAATCAATTTCAGTTTAAACACTAGGGTTTTTTTAAGGTGTTCAATAATCTGTTTTACAAAAGAGACAGACATTTATCTAAAAACATGTACACAACAGAACTGAAACCTTGGCAAAGCAATCATTCAAACTTAACACTCCAAACCCAATGGTAAATATTCTGTGTACAGGTTCAAAGCTTTATATATAGAGCTGTATCTCTTCTCTGGTAACTAAAGTTTCTCTCAAGAAATAAGTTACAAAACTAATATTTTGCTAGTATTTTCCCCTAAGATCTGCAGTTTTGAAAGTGTCAATATTAATTCTGACCAGACATTCTCTCATTCAAACTGCTTTAACATACATGAAAATCTGACAAATTTAACCTTACCTTCACAAACAGTTTCCATAATCAGTGGCATGTCTGCATTATCAAGAATTCATTCAAACCCTTCTAACACCGTGTTAGTAAGCATGTGAAGTTACTAAGCCTGTTTTATGGGAAAAAAAAGGCCAACAAAAAAGAAAAAACAAAACCAGACACTTCCATAAGGAGGACACCTTTGATGAAATATGAAACTAGAGATTAAATATTTTTCACTTTTTCTTCTTTAAACTTCTCTCCCTACACCTGTACTGCTTACCTTCTCCCAAAAAATCCAGCTGAGAGCACTTAAGATTACACTGCATGAAGAGTGAATATCAACAAAAGAAATATCTTAAAGCCCCCAACAACTGTGGCTGTTAAAGGAATTCAGAAGCAGCTTTAGCATCATGCACTTGTATTGTTTTTGAAATATGACGAAGTTTTCAGTTGTCTAAACTGTCAGTTTGCTCACCAAAACAGCCATGTTCTGTTGCATGCCTTTAGTCAAGCTTGAAATTAAAATGCTTTAAACAATATACCCCCTCAAATAGTTCTAAAATTGAGCTGCGGTGAGAGAGGAAAAAAACCTTAAGACTAAACAGATGCAATTTGGCTCTGAAAAGTGATTACACAAAAATGTCACATTATTCATAAACTCTAGAAGATTAGACTGCAGATTTGGGGAAGGCCGCCAGATGTTTAAAACAGACAGTGCAGCACAACTCATCCATTAGTGATTAGTCCAAAACTACCTCCAAAAGAAGGTAGAGCTGCATAATAATCAGTCAGAAAAATATGGAAAAATGCCTCCATTAAAAATTCTAATCAAACCAAAAATAAGCAAGCAGACAAATTCAAATTATAGAAATCTTACACGCAAGAGAGGGCAGATGGACTGAAATGTCTGATTTTATGAACAGCAACCTCACCAAATCAGAAAAAAAAAAAAAAAAAAAAAGAAAAAAAGCCACAGAGATCAATGTGACATTTGATTAAAGAGGGCAACAGAGGGGGTCACCCTGCTGTAGGTGCCCCTGCTCTGGGAGGGTGTTGGACTCTATGATCTTCTGAGGTCCCTTGCAACCCCTAACTTTGTGATTCTGTGATACAGATAAAGGATCCGTGTCCTACATTATAGAAAGATTAGAGCCAAACAAACTGAATTACAAGCAGTGAATGACAGTAAATGAATGTTCCCTTGTCCCAAACCATTAGAGCATCAGGACTACATCCCCAATATGAATGGGACAATACAGAGACTTCCACAAAAGAAAACAGTAACTGTAATAACTGTGACAGACTGCAGTCACTTTGTAGGTTGGGAAAGTGTCAAGAAGGGAAGTGATACAGTGATTAATTCTTTAGCTATCATAAGCAATTGCTTCTTGGAGCAACTGGTCCATGTAGTCACAAATGGACAAGTAATTCTTGATTTAGTCCCTAGCACCCACTTTAGAGAGGCAGCTGATGAAGAATATTCTACAACAGGAGCATCAAAACCAGGAGTACTCCAATTCAATATTCTTGTGAACAAAATAAACCCCTAGATCCAGGGAAAAAAATCCACCACTACTTCATTTCACCAAGGGGCCTGTTGTAACAATGAAAATGCTACCAAAAGATTATTAAAAGCAGAATCTGAAAGGGCAGAATTCAAGCATCATGAAAACTTTTAAAAATACTTTAAAAAGAACACGCAGCAACTGAAGACTTCAAAAATAAACTCCTGGAATAGTTACAGAAAGCAAAAAAGGCTATTTAAAATAAAAAGCAAACTTCAGACGCAAAAACTGTGTCCAAAAGGAAAACTAATAAACACTCCACAAATACAGTTATTATTGCCATCTACATAGAATTTTGAGGAGCATCTTGCTGGAGGAATCAGTTTTTTTCAAACACATCAAAACCAGAGGAAACCTGTCCAAAAGCTGATAAGGATGACAGACTATTTTCTTTTTGCTGTGGCTTGATCTTCCTAGTGATTTTCTTTTGCATGTTAATCTATCTCTGCATATTTGTTTACTAGAGAGAGCAGTGGGAAAGTTCACACACAGGGAACTTTCTCTGTGGAGATAACACCTTGAGGAGCTTCCTCAGCTGAAGCAATTTTTAGATAGAAACAATAAAAATGACATTTTGGGGTGCTCCCACTTCACTACCCTTCACCCAGGAGTCTTAAAGGAATTCAGGACTAGAAAGTCAGACACTACATGGTATGTAAGCTACTGCTGAAGTCAATTTTGTTTTAAAACATTCCAGGAGAATTCAAGAGACTGCAGATAAACCTAAACCAAGCAGATAGTGAAAATCTATAATTAAAAAAATTATCAGGCACGTAAGCAATTCAAGCAACATATGGAAAGATCAAAACAGCATTTACAGAGGGGTATCATGCTTCCCTGATCAAAAATCTTTAAGCAAACAGGCAAGGAGATAAGAAATCTGTCTGAGAGAACATATCTGAGTTTCCTAACTATTTTGGGGAAAGTCTTCACAAAGGTTCCTTAACAAAGCAAAACAATCCCCTCCCATCCAATCTACAAATGAATAAAAACCTCTGAGCTGTTCTGGTTACATCACAGCCTTGGGTAACATGAGGTTGTTTCCCCATCTACTTACTTTCAGTTTTATTTGTACGAAGTATAAAAATTATCATTTGATTATTTCTGTACATGCTATCAAGAATGTTCCTGTAATCCTGCATGAGCAGAAATAAAGACTTGCTATTATTCCTGCTATTATTCATCAGCTTAATCAAATTGTACATATTGATTGGCGTCAGGAACAAATTTCATCTTTGTGTTTCCTGCCTTTCTCCCCATGTAAGGTTCTGCTTAAAATCACAACCTCACCTTACTATTATTACAAGGATACTACAGCAAAACATCCAACTCTTTCCCCAGTACCTCTGCAGGTTTCTCTCAGAAGACATGTAAAGATATGAATGCTGTGAATAGATCACTAAAGGAGGTAAAAGCTACTCAGGTGCCTTCAGTACAAGCATTTCCAATGACTGAAACACTAAAGGCTTTCACCAATTTATTAACTGTTCAGCAGTAAGACTGCTACAAATCAGACTCAAATAAGCAATGCTTGCTCTGCCTGAAGCATGCAGGTGTGTCACATACCTAGTCACCATCCCATAATTCATGAATTAAATAATTCTACCACTAATTCCATGAGACCAGGCCGTGAAAATAAGGGCTCTATAAAACACCGCTAAAAATAAGGCAACTGAAACTGGAACCTTGTTTACTTCTGATTTTTTTTTCCTGTGACAGGACCTAAAGAAGCAGCGAAGGCAAAGAATGCAATTTGACAATAACCTCAGGAAAACAGATGTTTGCAATCTTACAGAAATTGACTTATTGCTTCCTTGAGAAATTCAGTACCAAGTATCACTGTGATAAAGCCTAACTGTCCAAAGAGCAAGCTGTCAGCTGTGCTCTGGATGGCACATAATCAAGTGCAACTGGTCATGCTCCTTTAATCCATGAAGAAACAAAATACACTGAAAAGCCTCCACATAGTAACACTTTCTGGTTTTGCTCACTTTAGCATTTTCTCTCCTTACTTTAATGTTTTCCCACTGCTTAGCAGCCTTTAGGCTTTCAATGTACACACTTTGCTACTTCTCTCAGTTACTCCCCTCTGCTTTTGACTGTTTCAAACTCAAAGGTACTCTCAATACAACCCTCCCAATGGCAGGGGTTATGTCAGCTTTGTTAAAAGGAATTAAGCTGTTACTTGGTGTCTTTTAAATGGCTGAAAGAAGTATTTAGAGATACATTTTAAGCTTACAGTAATAAGGTAAGAATCAACTCCTCTGTCACTGTGCCAAGAGCCCCCTGAGCTCACCTTTGCTTAGAACACTAAGAAAAATTCCCCCAATCATCTATGATTTAAGTCTAAAGAAGACTTACACAAAATCAAAAATGCAGTTTGTCATTTGGGTCATAAAAAGAGCTTGGTATCAAGAGTATTACCTTGCCTGTGCTTTGTAAGATTGTAGTTCTTGTCCTCCATACTCTCTCCCTGCTTACAATATCTCTGGTTACATCCACTTCAGCATCAACAAAACTTCTCTGTTTAAGAGCAGTTATGTCATCATCCAGATCAGTTTTGATAGTTGATCTTTTCTTTGCCATGATTTTTGCTTTGATAGCAGCAATTTTTTCAACTGACATGGCTTCAGACAAAGACCTAAATGAGGAAAAAAAAAATACAGACGAGACTGAATAATTGTACAAACAATACTTCTGAAAAAAAACTGAATTAGTAGCTTCAAATTGCTTAATGTTTATAGCTATGCTATAAAACATAAAACACCTTATATATTTGAAGATTACATGAGCTTGGCACTGCTGCTTTGGGGACAACAATCACATTTCTGACAAAACAATTCATTTCAGTAGGAGCACAAAAAGAATCAAGAAAATCCCAACTATAACAAGCAGCAATAAAGACTGCAAATCAAAAGCCTCAGAACTAACACTGCAATTCACAATGTCATCTAAATTTCAACTCTCCATTATTTTTAGTGAATTACAATTTTGTGTTCAGCCAATCAACCCCTGGCTACTCTGAGGCTTTCAAAGCATTAATCTAAATTTTGGCTGAGGTGCTGTTAGATGGAGTTGGCCACCTGGAACTGCATTACCTTTTCAGAGCATGTAGGCCAAACAAACAACAGATGGTAGTAACTTTGTCCACATTAATCTGTGTTTGAGGTAGTTCAGTTCAGTCCAGGAGTGTAACATCATTATCTGTTTGCTTTTAATTGTCAGCACAGAATTCTGTTGCCAAACAGTTAGCTCTAGTGTTTTGCAGGTGAGTTGAAGGAAAAAAAAAAACACAACAAAAACAAAAAACCAAAACAGGACTAACTTGCACAATCCTAACTGCACATATGCAATTTTTGACTTTTTTTTTGAGATTACATTGAAAAGTTAATACAAGAACTGGTTATAGTCTCATACAACCATTGGAAAGGGAACTTTTTTGTGATGCTGTTAAACAAAATAACAATCGTGACAAACATGGAGTTCAAATTCACTGCCTGTAAATGTTATTGGAACAGTTTTAAAAGGGCAGTCTTTTACATCCACCATTAAAAGATATCTGTCAATATAGAATACAAAGTAATTGCAAATAACACTCAGTAATTCATACTGCAGCACTGTCTCAAAAATCCAAAACAAAGTAGGATGCAGTCAAGCTATCATTCGATTTAGTTAACATAAAAGTGTATCTATTTTCTGATTTTTTGATCCTTAGCCTTTGATTTAAAGTCATATAAGACAATCAGAGTTTTTTCCCTAGTTTCCTTCTAAGTACACATATACAAGTGACAGAGAAGAAGAATACATTCAAAATGAGTATTTTTCATGTGGTCAGGTGTAATTATGGATTATATAAATAGCTCTACTCTGCTACATTAATTCTTGCAAATATAACTTCTTAAATTTAATCCCAGAAATTAATTAATTTCCAAGAATTTAATTTCATCTCTGCTTGGCTTTGGGAAGATTCAGTGTAAGACTCAAAACCAGCTTTTATTCTTTTCAAAATTCTGGCTGGATACAATGGAAAGAGGAAAGGTAATGAGCAAGTTTTTAAGCACTTGAATATTGATTACTACTTATGGCAATGACAGTGAATTATCTTATTCAGAGGTACAAAGTTCACCTCTGTAGGGAGTTAACAGAGGCTTTGATCTGTTCTTACAATGTCTTCTTCCTTTACTATGCAAGACAGTCCTCAATAAAGATCTTTTTCTTTGAAACAGAGAAATAATCAGCTACCCCTTGCAGGCTGCTTAGACACACAGTGCCATGGTAGAAGAAAGCAGAAATGGCAGACTTGGTCAGAAGAAGAGATAACTGTCTGCTCACTTCTTGGGACAACCCAAATCTCATGCCATGACATCTGAATGTCCAACTCAAGAACAGGAGTCAGACCACCATGAAATTCTGCCTCCTCAAGTAGATCTAATGATAGCACCTAAGGGAAGAAGGACTTTCACAAAGAGCTGCTTAAAAGGAGCAAAACTGGCTGCCTTAAATAACACGAAAATTGTTATCAGTCCTTTAATTAAGCATTATCCAGAAGAAAAACATTCTTACCTGATCTGCTCTGTTTGCACAATACCCTCTTTATGACCTTCCAGCCGAGCTGCCAACCGCTCCTTGTCAAGGCGCACGCACTCTTCATCCTAACAGCAACACTAATGTTTAATTTTTTTGTGCATTCTCTTAAAAAAAATAAATACAACTGGAATAGAAGCTGTTTGGATTTTTTTTTTACATTTGCAAGGACAATCTGTAGCTCCAATTGTTTAAATCTGTGCACTAGCATTAAGTGTACAGCTGCTGGAAATTTCCTCTCAAGAACCACAAAGCATAATTGGAAAAATTAAAAGCAAACTACCATTCCCTCATGAAATACCTTGCTCAGACAGCACTTGAGAACAACAGAAAAAGCAGAGAACTTAAAGCTGGCAAACCATGCACACATTCAGGTAGAACAATCATGTACACACATATTTTAGTTAAATTTATTGGGCACTCAAATTTGCCGAGATATTTAATCAAACACTTTTTAAAAATAAGTACTGCTTAGGACTTTCAGACATGGCATTTCTAGTAAATACATAAAACAAGTCAAGAGTAAGGAAGCCTCCAGTTACTCAAGACAGATTTGAGATAGATGTATAATTTGGAAAGCAGTAGAAATGTAATTTTATGCCATCTTTTCAGCTTCTTAGTGCTGGCACTACTTGTGTTCAGTCTGTCTTATTTCCCCACAAAAAATTAATCAGCATCAAGTCTGCCCCACTGCTAACAGACAGCTTGGAAAGGCTGAAGCACAGCAAGCTGGTCATGCCCATGTATCAGGAGAGTCCTGGAATCTCTGAATGACTTAAACCAGATTTTATAGATTCTGAGCTGTCAGAGCAGCAAGGAAACGAAAATGGCCATAATGTCATTAGGCTTGTGTGAAGAATTGTATATTCTCCAAATTAAGATGGTGAAGATCTACAGTTTCAAAACAATCTGGCATCAAAAGCACGTGGGATAGTGCAGAATAAAAATCTATAGTTCACCTCACAGATGTCATCTGCTCACATGCCATTAAGAATGCACAAAGTATTTATATTCCTTACACAGTTATATCTAAGCACAAACAGTGTTCAAATCCTATTCCTAAGTAAGGAATATAATATATCTTGATAATTCTTCCTTCTAAGAAATCTAAAGCCTCAGTACTCCAAAATTTGTATAACCAAATTTGTAACAACTTACTCAGTTTGAAAAAAAAAAATAATAAAGAACAGTTTTTAAAACCAGGCAGAGTTAATACAGTGTGCTTAATAACTAGACACATTGTTTCTATTCAAGAGGTACTTGTGAAAATACTGTTAAATTAATTACCTAAGACACAGCTTTAGAAAACAGTAATCACGGGGGCAGTTTCATATGCTGTTACAGAGAGACTAAAACAAGTAAAGTATCCCTTGACAGAGATAAAACTGGCATTTAATTATAATGCCAACTCATGAACACCAAATAACCATGACTGGTCACTAAAGAGTGCTTTTATTCCAGTGCCATAGCTCTTAGAAGACATGTGATAATGTAACAGGTAATTACAGCAACATGGTCAAGCCCTCCCCAACATGCATCTAGCAACTAAAATTCCATGTTTAAATCAGAGTTTGAATTAACTCCTTCCAGTTCATGTTCACACTAACAGTGTGCACCCAGAAGACAGGTAGCCCAACTGAACTGCTACAAAACCAGATAAATACTGTCATTTACTACCACCCCCAACTTGTATGGATGACCATTAGTCATTACCTCTATTCTTGGTTTCTTTGCTTCTGCTAATATTTCATCAGCTGCTCTTTTAACTACAAGAAAAAGGGGACATTTAAAATGCAAGATTGTAGTAGACTTTCATAAAATAAATTTCAAAATTATTTTTCAGTTAAACTGTACCTTGTGTAGACCGTTGAAGACCAATTTCAAGTGGAGCACTTCTGTCTATGCTTGATGAGGTTGCTGTAACCAAGCACAATATTTCATTTAAGTAAAAAAATATCTGGAAAACTACTTAACTGTAAAAGGAAGAAGGAAAACAGAATATCCATTGTTGCAATTTTTCTAACAAACTATTAGGTGGCAAAGGCAGGCAAATGCCAGCACTGGAGATATTCAGAACATGACTGAATCTGAAGATAGATCACCTTGCTCAGGGTCATTTGGCCCTTCTTTGAAAAGGGAATGGAAACAGATGATCTCCTGTGCTCCCTTCCCATAAAAATTAGTCAGTAATTCTATGATTTGTATATAGCACATAGAAGAAAACAGAGTCACAAAGTTAATTACTTTATAACCTGGAATCAAGATCTACTAGTTTGTCTAGCTTTTGGAATAAAAACAAACTGCTGATCCCTTTAAAATGTATGTACAAATGGTTAACTGTTCATATTGGAGAAATAATTTCATATTCCAGTATACTTAACATTCTAAGACCACATACAATACAGAGCAACCTAAAAAAGTAAGCCATATGTACCCTGCTCTCATCAGAGAAACCTCTTTCCTTTCACTACTTTTGACAAAAATTTTGATGATACAATACTAGGCAAATGTGCCAGAATGACAAAGCAGTGATTTGATATATTTTACTACGGATTTCATACCACACATTTATTGCATCAAGATCAATGCACTACCAAACATTCCCCTGAATCTACAGAATGAAATAAAAATATTAAGCATTTTAACACATATCTATTAACCAAAGGATGTTTATAAAGAAGTAGCTCACTTCTGAACATGCATGTAGCTCCCAGCTATGCATCATAAAAATAGTTTAGAAGAAAATCTAAAAATATAAAAAAAATCCTAACTCTAAGAAGACTGAACATATTCAACTAAGCTGCAAACTGCCCATGGTTAACCAGCCTCCCCTTCCTGCCCCACACCTGTCCCACAACTATGAAGCATTAAAGCACACCACGTATTTAAATTAAAATTAAGCATCACTCACATGTTTCCCCATTTAGGTATGCAAGCAAGTCTTTCCTATCAGGTCTTCTTACCACAGGAATGTTTTCAGTCTGAAAAAAAGCAGATTTCATGTTAACTTGTTACCCCCTCAAAAAGTCTCCTGCTGAGGATTCTTCACTTCTATTGAAAATTAATTCACAAAGACAGGAATACATGTCCTGCCTCCCAAGAAAGCATAACTATCAGACTAAAAAATACAATTACCTCCTAAAGAATGTTCAATTACACAAAATGAAACGTTGTCTGCTATAAAGCTGAATGAGAGGACAGCCTTTTCCCTCCTTCACTTCTATCTCACAAATAAGATTAAGAACTAGCATTTAACACACACACACTTTTCTGCCAGGAATCAGTGCTGGCATGCAGAAATACAGTATTTCAATGTTGTTGTTCCAAGAACATACAACACACAATATTGGTATATCAGGTAACCATGGGACACAGGGGATGATGGCCTCATAGAAAGCAGTCAAATGGAAATCAAAAGGATTTTTTCTTGTATCTTCATCTGTATAGCACATCCAATTATATTTTTAATTAGATTGCACACTTCAGAATCCACTCCAAAGCTATTCTGCTGCACTTTGTTTTGTAGATTCTGCACTCTTGGGCACTAAAGGACCATCTAGACTGGGATCACACATCAGAGAACAGATAAACATAGACAAAAGTACTTCTGAAATAATAGTCTGGAGACAACTGTAACACTAAAATATCAAGAGAAATGCTGTAATTACTGTTGATACTGGGGTGAGAGACTCTAAACACACCCTGATGGTCTGAAGGGACTTGGTTAGAAAGTGCATACTCAAACATTCTGCCTTGATGGGGCTGTCATTTGATCCCTATTCTTGCATATCTTTTTTTTTCCCTTTCCCCCACCAAATTCTTGTATCTAAATGCTACTATCTTTCCCTGAAAATAACATGTAAATATTACTCATTGTTAACAAAACAAAATTTTAAATAGTTTACTTACTGCAGCACGGCGGACATAAACAGGATGTGAAAGGTGCACATTATTGAGCAGGAACAAGATAGAATCCAAAGTGTAATATTCCCTGGGTTGGCCCTCTTTTCCTGTCCTGTAAAATCACCAAAGATATTAACATTTAACTTCCCTGCTTCTGTCTTATGTATTCATATTTTTAGCAAACCTTTTTCTTTCCAGGTAACAGTTGCAAGCAAGCAGAATTATTATCAGGTTGTGGCCAAAGCAGTGAAATATCAATCAAATTGGCAAATACCAGTGAGGAATGTATGTTCTTGCTGCCTCTTTACTTAACAAATTACAGTAACTGTCTAAAATAATCCAAAATAAGATCTAGATGGGTTGTAAAACATACAAGGAGCAGGACCTGGGAAACTGTAAGAACACACTCTCCCACACGTCAAATACATTTATTCTGATTATCACAGGAACTGTCTACTTTATTTTGGATAGTCAGAGGAACATACCTCAATCACAAATAAAGATAATCCTTTGGGAACATGCTCTTCTCATTAACAAGACAGAATTTTCACCACTAGACAAAGCACAGTGAAGAACTCTGAATACACAAATCAAATTAAGTCTAGAGAGAAAAAGGTTGAAAATGGTGCTGAAAGGCCAAAGCAAGGAGCAACTAGAAACTAATGGCACACAAAACTAGCAAAATGAAAATTAACTACAAAACCACAATGAACTCCCATACCAAAATCAGATCACTTCGTAGAAACATGAGAGCATCAAGTTCAACCCTGGCTTCAAAACAGCTTGGTTGAAACAGATGCTTCTTTAATTCTAAAGAGGAATCTATTCTGTGTAACAATCTTGGGGGGGGGGGGGAACAAACAACAAAAAAGCAATCTCTCAAAGCAAGGCTAAACACCACCCCACCCCTAAAAAAAAACAACAAAACATCAAAACCAAGTTTCATCTTGGCTTCATATTTATCAAATCTAATTCACACACGTTCACTCCCCCATGCTGTTACTGTACATTTTTGTAGGGTCAATGCCTGCCTGTTCTGCCTGTTTCAAAACAAAACCTGCTCCCTAAATTCTGACTCCACTGAGCAGTGGAGCTTTCACTCAGTTTCACAGCCCCTGGCAGCACCAGGAATGGAAGGAAATCAGGGATTTCACTGCCCAGCCCTGGGAGCTGCCAGAGCCCAGCTCCAAGCAGGACAGGGCTCCCCCAAACTGCCCACTCCCTGTCCCCAACCAGCTGGCTCACTTCAAAACCTGAGGAAGATGACCCACAAGAAAACAAGGCCAAAACAGTAAAACTGGAGACTGGCACAGAATTTTAATCAAACTGGAGATTTCAGGAAGAAACACCACAAGTTTCACCACACAAGTGCCAAGCTCACTGGGGGAAGAAATAAGAAATACTCAACCATAACTTTCTTTAGCCTGAAATAAGTACACAATCAGCTACTAAATGAACAGAAATGCAAGTCAATCTTCTCCATACTGTGGATATAATGCTGCTACTGCTTTTCTTGCTGATATTTTTCTAAAATTATCCAAATCAAAAGTCTCCAGTAACCTGTCCAGAACTCATTACCAGCAGTAAGACTGGAAGCATTAATTTCATAATAATGCCTGAGTAGACCAATGCATCTTTACTTCCACAGAGAAAAAGTGATTAAAAATAAGGGGAGACCATTAGAATCAAGGATCATCCTTATTACTGTTTCCTCCTTCCAAAAACTTAAGTCTGTAGGGGAAGGGGTGTGTATGTGTGCTTTGCTGCTGAGGAGAAAAGGGAAGAGACACCTTATCAACTGGTAAGAAGCCAAAAGTTGGCTTGGTAACTACAGCTGGCAGAACTGGATTCCTCAGCAAGAAATTGTTGTATTCTACTTTTTAACTGCTATCTTTGATAAGGTGGTATCTAAACATATTCAGGGCACCAGGAGAAACAAGCTTCCTCCCCATGGATTTGGCTCTGAAGTCCCTATCATGATACAGTTGTCATTTTATTTTAAAACAAACATTTTAAACTATCTCACTTCAGAAAAATTCATTATTCTTTGAAGTGTGTGGTAGCCACTGAACATTATCTGGAGTCCAGCTGGTCATCTATTTAAGCTTTTATTTTCACCATTCAGCAATAAATGGCATAATTTAGAAAACAAGTACTGTACAGTTTATCTATTAATTTGAAAACACAGTTATTACAAAGCCAGGGGCATTGACAAAGCTCAGCAGATTATCACCAGTGCAGCTGATAATTCATCACTGAAACCACATACACAAGCAATCCCCATCCTCATCATGGGTGTGAGAGGATGTTTTGTTGATGGACAAGATACCACAGATTAAAGAGAATAATTAAATGACCAAGCAGTTGTATGCAAGGAGAAAATCTAAGCTTGAACTGACATTTCAGCATCAGTTTGTGTTCCTTTCAGGTTTTCCAGGCAGCAAGAACCTGCTCAATACACAGCTAAAAATACATTTATTTGAAGGTAGCTTACTTCATTCAATTTAAAAACATTCAAAGTAGCAGGATAAATTAACTTTGTTGTTTCCCATATTTATCAGTGACAGCAATCAAAACCACTAAAATCTTAAGATTCAGACCTCAAGAAGTCCAGTACTTTTAGTTTAGTGAGAGTTGCATCTTTCAGTAAAATAAAACTCCAGCTTAACAAATAGAGAAAATGTTTGCATACTGCAAGACAGGTTTTCACCTGCTTGTTTTTAACACCTCAAATTTATTTCCTGCTCATCCATTCACTCTCAGCCTGTGGGTGGCAGAAGTTTATTCCTTTTTAACCGCTTTATTTCCTCTTCCATATTTCAAAGCATAAATCTTTAAGGCACTAAAGGCCTGTGTCTCATCCACAAAAGCAAGCAGTAATCTTTAAAAATTACAAGACTAAGCATGCAGAGTATCACACCAATTATAATATCCATGATTAGCTGCTCACTGTTTAACAACCTCTCAGCTGTGCATACAAGCCCCTCTGCTGGGCAAACAAAGCAAGTAAGCTTCTCTGTTAGATCTATCTTTTGGTTTTGAAACAGATTTTATAATCACTCTTGAGGGGCAACAGATCAGATGTTGGACCAAACCACACAGAACACCTCACCTAGCTTTCTTCACATCCAGCAGAGGTATTCCTGTAATTATTATCCAGAAAATAACCTGGATTAAAATTAATTTCTGCTCTCTCTCCCCCCACACCCCAGGTTACTTTTAACTTGGCTGTGTTCCTCAGCCCAATTCACAGTTTGGCTGACACTTGTGCTAGCACAGAGTGCAGGGCAGCACTGCAGACTTCTGCCAGCTTAGCTGCTCAAGGAGACACAGTGTTAAATGTCTAGTGGGACTACTTCTAATTCTAGCAGGGACAGAATGCCACCACTGCTGTTCAGACTTGCATTACCCTCTCCAGACACTGGCAGCAGAGATGCAATTACACCAGCCATGCTGTGGACACCTAAAAATGAAATCAAGATTGGCTTCATGAAAAATTAAGCCAATAAGAACTGCTCACTGCAAGCATAGTCTTGATTCTGTCAAGGGACCTGAATGTAAAAGATTTTTTAAAGCTTAAGATTCAAAACATCCAAGTCTCTGCAAAGGTCTGGTAATTATATGAATGAACAGGTCCTAAACTGTGGCCTCAAAGCTACTGAGTGTGGTTTGCAGAACTGGTCTTGTTTATAGAGTGCCTTCAGTTTAAAAATTAGACATCTATAGTTTCACAGTGCTCCACAAGAAGTGTGAAGTAACAGCAGTCAGATCCTACCAAAACTTCAGAAGCCACTGGTCTGACCCAGGATTTACTAACTTACTTCAAACAAAAAAAACCCTGAAGGCCTGGAAAACGTCTGTCACAAGAGGACACAGATATTAATGAGGTTACTGCTTCTGTTCTGAGCAGACCATCCTCAGCTCATTCACAATTCCTTCTTGAACATGAAAATACAGCAATATCTTCACACACACAACAGTTTTTCCTCCCCATCTGATGTCTTTCTCTCTCCTGTTAACGATTTTTGGGACTAATTCAAGGTTTCCTAAACATCAGCAGAGGTAGGCTGGCAAATCAGTTTGTCTTCCTTACAGAGGAACAATGAGACTTGTCTGTCTAGTTAAGCATTGTTTGTCACTGCTTGGGAAAAGCAACTTGTAGCAAAGCAACCACCACAATTATCTGTACAGTTGATCAGCAAAAACAAAACTAAAATTTTCAAGAATTCTAAATCTTAACTTATGCAAATACTTTCCTCTCTCTTCAGTCTAGCTACCAGTATCCCCCACTCAGCCAAGAAATGCAAATAAATCCCAAGTGAGCTTCTGAAAGTTTGAAAAAGGTGATAAAATAGCACGTTTCAAGTTTTAGAGTACAAACTAAAAACAAGGGGAAAGCAAAATACATACAAGTTCACACAAACAAATAGGTTTCTTTTGTGTCTCAAACTAGAAGTCAGAAAATTTGATCAATATTAATACTGATATTGTATTTATGAAACAAAATAATCCCAGGTCATAGACCAAACGACAAGGAGGTTTTTGAGAAACCCAGACATCCTTCTGTTCTTCCACCAAGCTTCACAGGATAATGGATTCTTTGATCAGCACCTGAAACATTCACTACCCAGTGTTTGACAGCAAACATTTTTTTTAAAAGAAGCTTTCAAATTCAAATCTTTTTAGTTAGGACATGAAAAGAGAGAAGCTGCTGAGCTCAGTTGAATGGAGAGTGCAGATGTCTCTCGCACCGTGAGTGACAGGAACACCCCTAAAAAATTCAACAGGTCCAAAACCTCACTTCCTAAAAGCTTTCCAAAAAAAGCGTTTTACCTAAGGCAATCATTTAAGCAATAGAAACACTCCACAAGAACCACCAGGAAACAGCCTGCACCGGGGCCAGCTGGGGAAGAGGCCCCAGCCAGGAGCGGGCACCGAACCCGCACAGCTCTGGTTCCGACCCAGGAGGCTTCCCTGCACCGGGACAAGGCTCCAGGAAGAGACAGAGATCCCGGATCATAGAATCATAGAATTGTCTGGGTTGGAAGGGACCTCAGAGATCATCAAGTCCAACCCTTGACCCACTGCTGCAGTTGCTAGACCATGGCACTGAGTGCCACATCCAGGCTCTTTTTAAATATCTCCAGGGATGGAGAATCCACCACTTCACTGGAAAGTCCATTCCAATGCCTGACCACCCTCTCCGTGAAGAAATTCTTTCTAATATTCAACCTAAACTTCCCCTGGCACAACTTAAAACCGTGTCCTCTTGTCTTGTTGAAAGTTGCTTGGGAAAAGAGCCCAACCCCCCCCTGGCTCCAGCCTCCTTTCAGGGAGTTGTAGAGAGCGATGAGGTCTCCCCTGAGCCTCCTCTTCTCCAGGCTGAACACCCCCAGCTCCCTCAGCCTCTCCTCACAGGACTTGTGCTGGATCCCTTCACCAGCCTGGTTGCCCTCCTTTGGACCTGCTCCAGGACCTCAATCTCCTTCCTGAACTGAGGGGCCCAGAACTGGACACAGGACTCGAGCTGTGGCAACACAGGACTCCAGGTGTGTACCAAGAGTACAAGAGGGACAACGCCGAGGGTTTGGTTTTCACAAACAGCAGAACAAGGTCGGGGAGCTGCCTCCTCCTCCTGCCTCCTCACCCCATGAACCGGCAGGACCCGGCCCCGCTGCCTCCAGCCCCCCGGGGGGACACGAACAGGTTGAGAGCCCGGGAGAGACCTCACCCCGGTCCCGGTGCTCTCCTGGCTCAGGGCCGGGGCTCCGGTAGCCGCGGTCCCGGGAAACTTCCCGAAGGGAC
Source organism: Phaethornis superciliosus (assembly GCA_023637945.1). Taxonomy (NCBI): domain Eukaryota; kingdom Metazoa; phylum Chordata; class Aves; order Apodiformes; family Trochilidae; genus Phaethornis; species Phaethornis superciliosus. The sequence goes on along the minus strand of JAJQWJ010000009.1, from coordinate 6,726,402 downwards.
CGGCGAAACCTCCCGGTCCGGCCCGGGCTGCCGTCGGGGGAAGGGGAAAGGGAAGGGGAAAGGGAAGGGGAAAGGGAAGGGGAAAGGGAAGGGGAAAGGGAAGGGGAAAGGGAAGGGGAAAGGGAAGGGGAAAGGGAAGGGGAAAGGGAAGGGGAAAGGGAAGGGGAAAGGGAAGGGGAAAGGGAAGGGGAAAGGGAAGGGGAAAGGGAAGGGGAAAGGAAAGGAAGGGAAAGGGAAGGGGAAAGGGAAGGGGAAAGGAAAGGAAGGGAAAGGGAAGGGCATCGCTCGACCCCACGAAGCGAGTGGCTCGGACAGCCCCTCCGGAGGGACGCGGAGCCCAGCGATTGCTCTCGGAGCCCGGGGAGAACGAAGGCTCCGGGTCCCCGGGTGCTCCCGAGGGGCCCTACCGGGAAGCGGCTGCAGGCCTCCCGCCCGTCCCGCTCCCTACAACGCGACGGGAGGCGAAGGGCGAGCGAGACCCCCCCTCCCCGGGAGCTCCCCCGCAACTTCGGAACAACTTCTCCCTCCGCCTCCCCCCGCCCGTCCCTTTCCCAAGCGAGGCGGAGCCCGCCCGCCCGCCCCGGCCCCGCCGCTCACCCCCAGATGACATAGTTGGTCTTGACGTTCTTGGGCCAGGAGAACTCTCCGAAGATCACCTCGTCGCCTTTCACCACGATCTCCTTCTTCTGCGTGTTGTACTGCCGCAGCACGCTCAGCACGTCCGCCATCTTCGCTCCGGAGCCGCCGGCCGCCGCCGCTCCGCTTCGGCCCGGCCCCTGGGCCAGCCGAGCGAGGACCCCGCCGACAGCCGACAGGCTCCGGGCTGCCCGCCGCGAACGCCTGAGCAACGACACCCCCGCCGAACATGTTGCTAAGGAATGACGCTGCCCCGCCTACGCGGTGGCCCCGGAGGCTCCCCCCGCCGCCTTGAGACCCTCCCGCCGCCTTGAACATTCCTTCAGGCCGTGGGGCCGGGGGACCGGCGGCGGGAAGGGAAGGACACTGCCTCCGTTGGCACAAGCTGTCCCGGCACACGGTACCTCAGGACACCGGCAATACGGGCGGGCAGCCCCGCGCTCCCCCTCTCCCCCCGGGGAGGCGGAGCGGGGTCCTGCGAGCGGGGGGTCAGAGCGCAGTGAGGGAGGAGCAGGAGCCCCGCCCCTTCCTGGGGGCACCAATGGCCCAGCAGGGGGCGCTCCGTGGGGCGGCGGCGCTGCGGCGGAGGTGGGCTCGGGGCTAGGGGCTCGGGGCTCGGGGCTCGGGGCTCGGGGCTCGGGGTTCGGGGCTCGGGGTTCGGGCTCGGGGCTCGGGGTTCGGGGCTCGGGGTTCGGGGCTCGGGGCTCGGGGCTCGGGGCTCGGGCTCGGGGCTCGGGGCTCGGGGCTCGGGGTCCGGGGTCAGGGGCTCGGGGTCAGGGGTTCAGGCCCGGGCTCGGGTCCGGGGTCTGGGGTCTGGGCTCGGGCTCGGATTCGGGTTCGGGTCCGGGTCCGGGTTCGGGTTCGGGCTCGGGGTCCGGGCTCGGGCTCGGGTCCGGGGTTCGGGTTCGGGCTCGGGGTTCGGGGCTCGGGGCTCGGGTCTGGGTCCGGGTCCGGGTCCGGGGTCCGGGTCCCGGTCCCGGTCCGGGCTCGGGTCCGGGGTTCGGGGTTCAGGCTCGGGGTTCGAGTTCGGGGCTCGGGTTCGGGTCCAGGGTCCGGGTCCCGGTTCGGGGCTCGGGGCTCTGGGCTCGGGTCCGGGGTCCGGGTCCCGGTCCGGGTTCTGGGTTCTGTTTTCTGCTCCTTCTGCGGAGCGGCAGGGCCGGTGCCGGGGGCTCCGCGGGGTTCGGCAGGCGCAGGGCTGGGAGCATCCCCCCTGCGGGACCCGGTTCGTAAAGGAAGCGAAGCGGGCCCTGGGCGGAACCGGGCTGTGGCGCTGAGCAGAACCCGGCACCTGGGGGATGCCAGGAGGAGCAGTTCCCGGGCACCATTCCTGCTGTTCCCAGCTCCCTGGAAGAACTGGGGGGACTGGAGGTGCTCAGCTTACAGGGAGTGGAGAAATGACATAAAATCCTTAAAACTTTAAGGATTTAAGGAAACAACCTTTAACTTGTGAGCTATAAAATGGGTCGTTTCTTGGGAAGCTCACCTATGTGACTTTCATTTTTTTTCTTAGTTTTAGCATGGGGAATATCCTGCCCGCTCCTTCGGGGTTGTCAAATGCTGCTGCTGTCAGTCAAATACAGGTAATGTTATTTATGGAATTCTTGTTCGTTTTCAACATTTCTTAAAAGGCAAGTGCTTAAAAGCTCTTCTGATTTATAGAACAAAATGCTGTAAATCGTTCTGAAAAACATTACCTTTAAGCAATACTGGCAGCCTTGCTTACCCACAGCTCTAGATACCCGATCTTCCCAGACTCTGCATTTTTCAGACCTCTGCTCAGATCAGTACTGCTGTCAATATAGGGGATTAAACCTTGTAAAATTACAGTTACCAAGAAAAGTAAATATTTTTTAAGGGTATTGTTTGTTTTTTTTTAAGTAAATTTAACCAATACTAAATCACAGCCTGAATTCACCTTGAATTTACTATAAAGTAATAAGGGTATTTTTTTTCTGCCACTCAGGACCCTTTCTGTCCCTCTGCTTGCCACGAGCCCATCCCATTTGCCTTAGGAACAGGGAAACTGGATTTAGTAATTCAAGGAGCAGCTTTTTTGGCAGACTGGGGGAGGGCTGTGACCTCAGAGCAAAAGAGGGCTCAGGGTTGGCACTGGTGCATGTCCTCATGCACTACCATCATTTTCCTTGGGTTTGGTGACAAGTGCAGGCCAGACACAGCTTTGCAGGTGCCAGTAGTGCTCCTGGTAAAGATTGTTAATGCCAACTCTATTTCTCTGCTTCTGTAAGAAGAAAATTCCTTAAAATTAAATCCTGCTAAGTTTTAACAGATTCCAGGTATTCTATTTAGAGAATAGTGCATACTATTTGTTGAAAAGTTTACACAGAGCAGGACTTGTCACCTCATCTTTGATGTCCTGCCAACTCCTGAAGCTGCAGCTCACTGCCTCACATAGGTACTTTTTGGGATCCAGCCAAGTGCAGCTACAGTTTTTGAGGTGAAAAGTCTGACTTTCTTGGTAGTGAGGTGGGAAGCAACTTTTACTCTGCTGTGTAAGCATGGATTGGATCCCTTGAGGAGGTGCTCAGCCACCACAGAGCTCTTGAGAACAAGTGTGGGGTTGATATGTTGTGTACCCACCCAACAAGCAGTGATATCTTTGTGACAGATACCTTGATGGCAGTAACTGTTCTGCTCTTTGTTTTGAAGGAGAAGTTGTTAATTCTTCATCTTCAGATTCTCGTGGCTCTGTATTACAAAATTAGGAAAAACTTAGAATCTGAACCAGCTTTTCACTTTACTTTAGGAAAATGAGAATAAAGTACAGTGTTCCAAAGATTCTTCAGAAGTAACCAACCGTTGGTGGAGCATGGCTGGAAACTCCTCTGTTGTCCCTATTAAAAATACCCCAAAAAGCCTTTTTACAGAGTAATTTTCCTGTATTTAGCAGATTTTAAATTTCCATATTTGTTTTCATGACAGTTCAATACTCTTAAAATACAGTTCAAAACAAGGCTGACTAAAAACACTGACTTGAACATTCTTTTGAACATCTAGGATATTATTTCAGACAACTGCGTGGTGATTTTCTCTAAAACAACATGTGGCTACTGCAAAATGGCAAAAACACTTTTTGAGAGTATGAATGTCAATTATACAGCTATAGAACTGGATCTGAACACAAATGGAAGTCAGTTCCAAGACATTCTGGAGCAGATGACTGGGGGCAGAACAGTAAGTATATTGTTCTACATGTACCAAGCAAAGCAAGAACTGACACTACACGCATCCTTCATGGGTTATGACTTTAACAAGTTGTTCTTTTTTTGGGACAAACTTGGGGTACAAGCTGCTAAAATTAAAGGCAAGGTCCAGGAGGCATCTATAGAATCTCTTCCTCTTGAGACCCTTTGCCTTTCCTTGTGAGGTGATCTTTTCTGTACTGCCACTGAGATAAATGAGGTATCAAAGTAATTTTTGATTTGTATAGGTATTTTTAATACATTGTGTTTAACACCCTGTAGTTTCTTAGCTTTATATAGGCAAATTTGACTGTCTCATTTTAATTTATTACAAGGTCCTATACAGTTAATTTATTCTACTTTTGAGGGGCATGTGAACAAAGTTTCCCATCTCTGTAAATATTGTGGAAACTTGTTGTACAGTACTATTAAATATGCATATAACTGTTTTCTGTATACTTGAGTCCCTATAGGCTTGCTTAGATTTTTTTTTTTCAAGAAGTAACTAATGAAATTTGCATTTTCTTGTAGGTTCCAAGAGTCTTTGTCAATGGGACTTTTATTGGAGGTGCTACAGATACTCAGAGGCTCCATGATGAGGGCAAACTGCTTCCATTAGTTCATCAATGTCAAGTGAAAAGAAAATCCTTAACAGCCACCTAGCTTAGTTTCCCTTATATAAAAGAATTTCAGCTGAGTTAAAAGATCCTAAAGATACACTGCATCAGCTGGATTCAACTTTGGCCAGAGATTTCTGATTCTTAGGTCATTTTCTGACACAGACTTTGTAAACTTGGCAAGTACTGGGTGTTCTTCTCTCAGCCTTACCACAATCAAAATAGTGATAAAACACTTGAGACAGTGATGTCATTTTGTTACATGCTGATACTGTGCTTTAGAGAAATACAGACTGTACAAGAAAATCCTGTATTTTTTTTTTTTTCTGCAAATCAGTTTGCTTTTTAGCTTTGTCCCAATACTTACAATAAATGCTCGGTTTAATTTCACTGTTTCTTTAAATGTAATGCTTCTCTGAATGTCAAATTGTAATAAAGAACAAAGTACAAAGCAAAACAATGTAGTGATGCTGCTGTAGACACATCTGCCTCTCTGACATTGTGGTGTCTGATCGTGTATGTGATCATTTTGTGATCAATTCAATGTCCAATTGCTACAGAAAAGGGAAAAAAGATTCTTGGAGCTGTAGAGGGGCAGGGAATTCTTTTCACCTTGGCTCTGCACAATGAAGGATCAGCCTCTGTAGGGTCATTCAGGAATATCCTGGAGCAGCCATACAGCTCACTGTCACTAAACCCTGCAGCTACAACCAACATTCTGATCCATCCAACACTATTATGAAACTTCAGACCAAGGAAAATGGGTCTAATGCATAGAGTTTATTTAGTACTTAAATTCTACAGTCATAATGCAGTTTACTAGCAATTTTAACTTGCAGTTAAAAGTCTGAAAGAAACATCTAAAATTCTGTAGCTTCAGTACAATGTACATCCAAAGCCAGACCTGGCAATGTCAAGACTGTTTTTTTTCAAGAAAAGTCCATAAGCAAGTAGAAAATTACATCCCAGTTGTTGTTAAAAGGGACCATTACACAATAAAGATGCACAGTTTACAATAAAAACATAAATCAAAGAATTTTTATTCCCTTTCTGTGAATAAGACTCTTGTTATTTCCATTGCTTTCAGCACTGCAGGCACCTAAAGCACTTTTTTTCCCCTAAAGGGAAAAAAGCATTATATTAATCTTCAAATAACTTGGACTGTAAGAGTATCATTTGAATCCCAGAGCTTCATTTTTATGATGCAGGTCTGAAAGAAGTTTAAATCACATTATTTGCCGAAATCTTTAGTATATGGTTGCCTGCACTGTGCATCTTTAACATGTATAGTGAGCTAATTAAACACACTGACCTCATAATATTTTTATTATTGTGGTTTACTGTATTGTGCTAGTTTCATCACTGCCTTATTAGTATTTTTTTTTTTTACAAGGACATGCCCATCAAGATAAAAACAAATGTGCATCTCTTCCTGTATTTATACTTAATAAAGCAATTCATTTTACACATACAGTGGTAACCAAGTATTCTTTTTCTCTGTGTACAATTCTTAGGCTAGTTATGTTTTCTCAGAATATTAACAATAATTTTGCACCTGAAAGCTGGTAAGCCCATCATGTAAAAATAATAATAAGAGTATGCAAAGGTATTTTTCAAAGAACTTTTAATTTTGTTACCTGTTTTTAAAAAAGTCCCAAAAGAGTAGTCTAAAATAACCCTTTGAGTTCTAAGCTGGAGAAATCCCAGGGCAGTGTCACTTAAGGCAATATTCTGTTCCAACAGCTGAGAAAACATGCTGCGTGCCTACAAATTCAAGTGAGTGCCCATTTCTTAAAGATATGTCTTAAGGCACTCAAAGGGTTAACTGGTTTTTTTATCCATATTAAGGCTCCCTATCCAAATAGCTTCTCATTAATTTTGTATCATTCTATAGAAAGTAGCAGCAAGACAGTGCCTTCATTATTGGATGGCACAACAGCCATGTTATGTTTAAGTTACTTAAAGATGATATGGATGTTAAAGTGTGGTTCTACTCCAGACAAAAAAAAAAAAAAAATAGGAAGGGTTAAAAAATAGTAATTAAAAAATTCTGTACTTTTTGCCTAGCATTGTCCTCAGGATACAGCTGTTTCTCTTAAAATGATGCTTGCCCTGGTACCTGAATTTTTAAAATTTACCACTAAAAGATCCTGTACCTGTACTGACATCAGACCTAATCATCCAGCTTGAGTAATATGCTTCCTAAGAAGTGTAAGAAGCTGGAAACAATCAAGAAATTTAACTAAGCAGACAGAATGCATCCATCTGTTTCTTCTTTATACAGAATTTTTTTTTTTAAGAGTAGAACTGCACTTTTTTATAGGAAAATGTAATAGAAAAGACATTTTATTTGAAACTAGTTGTGCTTAACTGTTAAGAAGCTGTCAGGAACATCAGGTAAACATATTAATATTCATTATTTGTTAATGAAGCGTTTCTAAAAATTCTCAACATACCACATATATATATGCAAATACATATATTTAAACTCAAATTCAGAATGGAGAAATACTTAAACCACACTTTACAGTATCAAAATTATAATCCAAAGGTAAGCACACACATTAAAGACACCATACCTCCTGCTGAAATTAGCTAATCTTAAATCTTAGCTCTCAGAGCAGCATATACCTAATTTATTGTCCTAGTGTTTTACCTTTCCCCCACAACTCCTACTCAGCAATGTTGTACAATGTGCTGTATCACAGTAAGACAAAATCTACCATTCCATTCCAACAATAAAGTCATGCTTACAGCCTATTTGTCCACTGTGAGTAACTGCAAATGGCCAAATAAACCCATAAAAGCTTACAAAGAGGTTAAAAGTACAAGCAAGACAAATGATTCTTTGCTTAGGTTTACTTCTACATCCTATTTTTTGAAGATTTTCTCTAATGAATACTACAAAGCTGCTGCTTGTTTATACAAAATATTAATTTAAATGCTTCCTTAATTCTGCATGTAACAGCAGCTTAATAATACATCACAGAATGGAAAGCTCCAGCCCACTGATCTAATTCTAGAAAGAAGCTTTACATTTGAAGAGCCAATTTTAAGCAGTTATTTTATAAAAGTAAAGCCATTGTCAGGCAGATGTTTGATTTTTGTAAATCACAAAATATACTTTTGTCACTGATCTTTACACAAAGTTTTACCACAAAACCTGATATTGCAAATGAAGTGTTTTATAAGAGAAAAATATAATCAAAGCAAAAAATTACCTGTTTTTTAAAGATTAGGATAAATACTATCTATCTCATCAGTTCTGATGTTATCTAGCTAAGCTATTATGCATGATGACAGCAAGAAGGCAGAACAACAGAGGGAAAAAAAAAAAAAGGAATGGATGAGAGCTTGAATGTGAAAAGAGATCCAAGTATAGGCCTGGGGGGCCAAGGACATGGGAATGGAGAAAAAAGCCAAGATTAACAGAAAAAGGAAGGGTGAAGTAAAAAGGTGATAAAAGAAACAAAATAAATGGAAGCAATGCCAATGCAGCTGGTACAGCAGCTGTGAGTTAGCTTTGTCATTAAGCAGCACAGCCTTTCCCAATGGAGACAAATGTTTTCCCCTGGTATTATTATAGATGGAGCCATTATTAAATTCCATTTCTAATACTGCTGGGGTGGTTTTTAAGCCAAGAATATATATACTTTGTTGAACAGCCTTTTTACAGCCTATGGGCCCCAATCAAACAGCAAAGAAAAAGAATCCCACAGCCTCCCTAATGTTTACATCCATAGCAAAGAGGTTTAACAGTGTTTAGAAATCCTAAGTGCCCTCTGCCCCCTCCACATTCTTGATTGTGTCCATCCCATGAAGAAACCTGACTTTTTGGTGCTCACTCACTACAACCCTTCATTACAGAATATTTCACCTCTGCTCTGCTTCCAACCATTGTATTATCCTTTTCCGCTTCCCTAGTGCTAAAGTGCCTGAGCATCATAGTCTTAGACACAGCAGTCTAATATTTAATTGTCAAGTGGGTCACAGTGAAATGGCAGTCAAACTGAAAGATCCTGCTAGGTATCAGGAAAACGGCATTCACGTTTCTTTTAAAATAAATGTTTTGAGTCCAATTAATTATCTTTAAACTTGCCTCTGTTCAACTTTTACTGGTACACTGTAGTGCACAATTACAGCCCCATTTTTGTTGTTAGTCAAAGTGTTCCTCCAGTGCAAACTTGAGAGCACCAGTGCCTTCTTTTTGATGCAAGGGTGTGTTATTTATTGTTCACTGAACTAATGCTTATGCTTGGCAACTTTGTCTAAGCTCACTTTTTAAAAAATTTTTAAACATGACAGTAATTACTGCCTCTTTTTACATGCCTGGATATAATTTTGGAAATTATCAGTTTAATAACTAAAGACTAAAAGAAGGAAAAATATATGTTATGGAAAATTTTTGCTGTCCCCTATGTTCACTATGTGGGCAAATAAACAAGATCCAGTCTACAGAAAAGGGATATGCAGCACCATTCTTCTATGACCTTTACTGTAAGATAATAAAAAAACAGACAAAACCCAGTAGAAACAAAGGTCAAAACACTATAAAGTTTCAGCTGTTGGCATTTACTTCAGTTTCCCCTCTCTGAAAATCTTAAAGGAGAAGCAGGTAACATGATCTTGTTGGTGCTAGTTTTACACCATATAACCAAACCACTTCAAATATGCTATTTCTAATGAGATTTTTTTTTAGTACAGACACACAGCAAATTTTTAGGAGCTTATTATGTACTCCAGCATGGATGACAATCTTAAAACATTCTGCATAGTCAACAGATTCAGGGAGCTACTTTTTTCTTTTAGTTCTACTGAAAAGTTCACCTTTACTTACACTCTAGTTCAAGGAACTGTATTTTAAACTGGACTGCTTTCAGATATGCAACACTGCTTCAACTGCTCATTCAATTTGTTATTAGCTTAATATGTTACTTGCAGTAAATTTGTGCAATTAACTGCACATAATTACTTGAAATACCTGTTTAAGTTTTAATTTTATATTTAGTCCAAAATATTTTCTATTACTTCACAAATACTACTTCAAATAAGAAAAAGTACTTGCAAAAGATACTTACCTTTCAGTTATTTTCAACATTTCTAGCTTAGAAGGAAACACCTCATCAGATGTTTGACTACAGTGTAATTCATAACACATTACTACCAAAAACAACCCCCAAAACATCAGTGCATTTACTTTAAATAATTATTAACATGTATTTAGCAAATGAATTTACTCCCCATATTCATGGTATTTTTTTATGAAACCAGGAGTAGGAAATTTTTCATAAGAAATGGCTAATTTTCTTTTCCAAACTCAAAGTGCTATGTCTCAGCTTTTGTAGGAACACTTGTTTTTTCCAGATGTCAGCTAACAAGCTGGTGGTAGTCCAGTATTGTTCAGGCACTCTGAGCAATAACTCAGAACTACATTCACATCCACTGAAAGGTAACATTCCTACCACCAGTCCTGTAAGCCATGCTTTTAATGCCAGAAAAGGCTTCCCTCAGTGTTTTGATTTATTTATCAGAAAGCCTGACATGTCTCAGGGGAAGTTGTAAAAGAATCACTAAAAAACCTTTCTCACCTTTCTACCTTAAAGAGATCTTTGAACTTCTCCCCTATACACACATACATAAACACACACACAGAATTAAATACATATACACATGAACTGCTATCAATTCCTGTTCTGAAGAGGTAACATATTCACTATCTCTCTCCTTATCTTCTCTCTCCCCACACTCTTACTATCAGACTTAAAAAGAAAAGAAAAAAAAAATTAAAATATCACTTCCTAAACGAGTTTTTGAGAACACAAAGGAGGAAACTGTACATATTGTAAAGGTTTTTAAGAATTGGTCACTATAAACTGGAGGTAGTTTTGGAAAATGTTAGCTTGAATTAAGAAATCAGAAGCAACATTGATCTACAAAAAGACTTAGAAAAATGAAATTCTCTCCTGTTAGGAAGATTGTTTCAGTATCATTGAATACATTCTTGTGGAAAAAAATGTAGCTGTTTCTTTCTGGTTGTTAGCCCTCAGCTCTCAAGAGGAGGTCAAGACACATGCACTTGATCTTCCACACTGAAAGTGTGCTGATGCTTCCTGAAGTTATAACACAGACTGATGTTATTTCCTAGCCATTTGCAAGATCTCTCTACTCAAAGCAGTTTTTAGAACTTCCTGTAAAGCCTATTAACTGTAAAACAGTGCTTCTGAAATGGCATTGTACAGAAACTGCCCCTCAACTGATCTCAAGAGAACTATACTTCACTCCTGAAAACTCAGATGGTAATCTAGATAGAAAAAGATAAGCATGAGCTCTTCCACTTTCAGTTTTATCAGTATAAAATTTCACAGGGTAACTTCTATACTGCATCACAGTCACATGGTCTCACGTGTGCCAGAAAATTCTAATTTTGCAGATATGAAGTACAGCAATGGAAATTGTTGAACCTTGTCAATTTAAAATACTAAGATTTTTTTTAAAGTCTAAAAAAAAAACCCTCTGAATGAAGTTGCTGTTAAACTGATATAATTACAACCACTAAACCCACTTTTTTCCCATGCCCCATCCTAAGGATAACTCATCAACTTAGTCTCACAAACAAGCATTCCACAGCAACAGGGGAAAAAATTAAAAATCTCTCAGTACTTATAATCTATTATAAATGAAATATTACATATTGTGTAACCCTGTAGCTACTTTTAGCAAACTTCCCACTGTAATTTTAAATTGTGTGCAACAGGAAAACAGAAGAGCTTTCTCATCTGCTTTTCTTGTTTTCCCTTCTCCAAAGGTAACATTCTGATATGCATATAATGTGCCATATTCTATTAGTAATATATATTTGGCTGGGAGTTCCCAGGGTGAAGTCTGTTGCCAGTGAAGGGCTCACTGGGAAGAGCAGATGCCTAGAAAATTAAATCAAATCCAAAGTGAAGTTTCGGATAACATCCAAAGCTCCTGCATCAAAGCCACATATATCCAGCATGCCTCTGTCATCTGGATCTGCCATTGTGAAACCATTTGAAGTCATTCCACAAACAATCAGTTTGGCAGGAATGCCCATTTTCTAGAGGAAGAAGACAAAAACAAAACCACAACACGTCAGAACACACATATATGGTAACATAAAACATTCCAGGCAGCCACATCTTGCTATTCTACTTGCATAAACCACTGTCTGAACAGGCATACATACTGACAGAGGCTAGACAGGCTATAACCCAGCTGCAGGCTCCCTGTTAGCATTGTACTTTGCTGACAAAAGATTTTATTTAAATCAACTGAAATTAATTGTTTTAAGGTATGTTAGCCCAACTTTCTTGCACTACTAAGATTAATGTATTATTTCAAATGTAAATATTGCATTGGCTACTCTGCAGACCCTTCTAAGAGCAAACTTTCAATAATTATTATCAAATCATTTCACAAGAGTCAAAGAATTATGTTTTTGTCAAAGGCAAGAATTGCCAAATGTTGGTTGAATAAACAAAACAGCTGTGGCCTGGAGAATTCCACTGAATTACCTGAACTTGCAGGTAAAGCAATGCAAGGGCCATGAAGACCAGCTACAGGAACTCTTCAATCAAAGCACAAATTTAGGAATCGAGCTAATCTCAACAGGGAAAACTAAAACACAGTGAGCAAGTTAATGGGTTTTGGTATTAATTTCAACACAATAGACAAGGTAGGAAGATATGAAGATTAATATACATACATGCTTGTCATAAAGTTGGTTTTTGTGGTTTAAAAAAAAAGTTCACTTAAAGCATAATAGATTGTTTGCTGATTAAATAAGTTTCCAATAGCAATGTGCCAGTTATTAAGCAAAGTTATTTTTTTAAGTTTCACTCAAAATTATGGAGCTGCACAGCTTACAGTAGCCCCTTTAAAAACAAAGGGTTTTCTTCACAAGATACTATCACCTCATCCTATTGCCAGCCTCCCTACAGGCTTCTCTTCATTACTTCATTTAAACTTTGTGGTATCTCCTGCAGACATCTAAGTTAAATCTGATTCTGTGAGCTGAACTTGATTCTGTAAGAACTTCCTACAAAGAACTCAACCAATATTTATATAATGCAGAAATTCATGTATTCCCTAAATACCAAACAAATTTTCATTGATATTGCTGTACACTGAGCACTGTAGAATAATTACAAATCCATTTAGCAATTCAGTTTTAAATATGTACACCTGGGGCAATATATGCACTAGTTCTGCCTAACTGCAGAATATACAATTATTTACTAAAAAAACCCCAAACAAACCAAAACAAAATAAAACACAACTAGATAAATCTCTAAAACATTTTTAGAACTGGTATTTATTTTGCACTCTAATTACAAGCAGTCAGAAGCTTATTTACCTCTCTGTACTCTCTAAGAGCCACTGCAGGATGAGTATTTCCAGCAAAGGTTTCATTATCAGTGAATACAATGAAGACATCAGCAGCTGTCTGAGTTTTCTGAGCCCATATCATTGGAAGGGAACAATCAGTGGTACCCATTGGAATCTTCAAAGAAAAGAAAAAAAAAATACATGGAACACAACACAGAAATTAGTAAACCATGCCAAACTTACTTTTAAGTAAGCTTCATGTCTTATCACACATGGATGCTTCTTTGTTAAACAACATGTTCACTTACTCCTGTCAGTTCTGCCCAGGGTTTTTTCTAGTTTGTTCTCCAAATATTTTTTCCAAACTAACTCCTTATGAATTAACACTGTCATTCTAAATTGCACTTTTATATCTGGGAGTTAAAATAATGACATTTGATGGACTTTAAGTAAAGGGAGGAAAAAAAAAAATCCAGTGCTGATACAGACTAAGCAAGGTACTAGGATTTATTACAAAGGAAATACGATGTAACTCCTGAAAACTTGTAAACACACGTTAGCAACAGCTATTTGCTAATTTATTTTGTTTTGTTTTTTTACATACTTCATACATTTTCACTAATACTTGAGGTAACGTCATATCAGCTGTCACGGGACAAGGAACCACTTCATGTGAAAAGGCAACAATATGGGAATCCTTCTCAGTACGGGCTACAACCTGAGAAAGAAGAGAAAAATAATTTAGTTACATTACTTCAGCATTTCTAAAATCTGAATCAAAGCATTCCCTAACACACAACATGACATACCTGTTTGTATTTAAGTCAGCATGGCTCCTTATATGTACTAAAGCTTCACTCTACACTTTAGTCTGTAATATTACTGCAAATAAACACTGCAAAAATCAGAGCTAAAGAACTGCTCTGATTATTTTAAGATACTTCCATATAATTTTCTCCCCTCAGACACAAAACACTTTACAAAACACAAACAAAAGTTCAACTCCTCTATGATATAAATCCACATGAGGCTTCAGAATACCAAATCGAGGAGAAAGTGATTGTAATATAAAGACCATATCAATAACTCACAAGAATTATTGCAAAATTTCTTAATCCAATCTCTATCATTCTATGAATGCTTCCAAAGGAAACTTTAAATGTATTTTCAGCTAAGTGAAAAAGCAGCCTTGGCCACTTTGATTTATACTGGAAACCAACTTCTTCAGATTGATCTTTCTGTATGTTGTTGGCTTTAAGCATCCAGACCAACAATGAGGCAGAAGGCCACGTCTTCCATACACAAAAAACATTACAAATCACTTTCCTTCCGATTTCTAACCAGCACCCTTGTATCAACAGAGGAGCTCAAGCTGCAAATAGTTACAAAGTAAGTTGAATGTCTCACCATACACATTGTTGCTGCAACTGTGCTAGCATTGAGCACGCTGCCCAAAACTTTTTGTGTCATTGATGCACTGACATCAACTGCAAGTAAGAAGCGTTTTCCTGTTGGTTCAACTGCCTAAAATGGAAAAAAAAAAAAAAAAAAAAAGAAAAAAAAGAAAAGAAGCAGACATAATTAGTACACTGATTTCTTCTTCCTTCTGCTTTCAACCCTAAAATTGAGACTTTTTGTTCTTTCTGGGGAAATGTTAAGACAATAATGTTGCCAAAACCTGAATATATACCATGAAGTTTTGATTCTTTAATAAGATTCTGAACCCTAAGATTTTTCTTGCAAAGTATAAAAATTGTTAACCACCCAACAAATTTTTATAAGCTTTCAGAAAACAGCTCATTCTGAACAATCTTAACAAACTGAAGAACTATGCTACCTTGAAAGTTTTGTAAAACGAGGCATCTAAAGCTTCTAAAATGTCTTCATCAGGACGCCACCAAAGTTTCCCTCTGCTACCATGTCCAGATTTATAGGTTTCTAATGCAACCAAAATATGGAACGGATGTATTCTACCCTACAAGCAAAAGAAAACAATAGTAAGTGTCTGAAGATCTGAAGGAAAAAGAATTAAAACAAACAAACAAAAAAAATCCTCAAAGAAAACCAAGTAGCAAACTGAACCTGGAAATAAGATCCACTGCAAGAAAATCTGTTTAGTATATTGTTATTTTACATTTGTTGTGTTTGAAGAGTTCATGCAGTATTTACTCAGCTGTTGTATGGACTGGTACTTGTCAGTTACTGGTAATGGAACTCATTCCCTTTTGTGAATCCTTCCAAAAAATTCCAAACATCATCTAATACTATCCATTGTCCTTCTACCATCCAGCCAGCCAGCATCTCTGCTCTCCCTTCTCTAGAGCCTCAGTTAGTCAGGTATTGTTAAAGAAACCAGAAAAAGAGGAGAGCAGCAGAATGGGAAAAAAAGGGCCTACTCTTGTCCTCAGTTCAGCTATGGTCTTGAAGAAGTTAAGTGTCCTGATTTTAATCTGCCCAATTCATAAAGCTATTAGAAAAACCCATTTGTCTTCTCTATCTCCCAGGTTCTGGAAAACTTTGCTCTCCTATTTGGGAACCTTCTTTTCCCCCTGAGATATTCTTACTTTTTGCTAGTTAGTAAGGCACTCAGAAAGGAGAAAGTCTCCTTTTTCCAATATTTTTTTCCTTTCAGCTGTTACGGTTGTTTCTTCATCCACTTCCTAGGATCCTACACAAGTGCCTTCCAGCTCACTTCTTAAGTTTGTGTTGCTGATTGTAAATTATAACTCAGTACCAATGGACAAACCTAACAGGCAAAACTTGCCATGGTGCTAATTTAAGAAAAAATCCTAGCTGTAGATATACTTAAATTTGTGCAAAAGTTTCAGAAATACAGGGAGGGGGACCAAATGAGAAAGGATAAATCTAAGTTTTAAAATAAAGGTGCGGGTATTTCCACTGCAGTTTTTTAAAAGATCAAACTGCACTTTTTCTCTGAAGAACATCCCTTTTTTGTTTTATAAAGAGGTTTCCTGAAGGAATACAGTTGAGGAAAAGACAGACACAATGAAGGCTG
The DNA here is from genome assembly GCA_023637945.1 of Phaethornis superciliosus. NCBI lineage: Eukaryota > Metazoa > Chordata > Aves > Apodiformes > Trochilidae > Phaethornis > Phaethornis superciliosus. Next base: position 6,710,581 of record JAJQWJ010000009.1, on the reverse strand, counting down.
GCACTGATTACAAAGTTCTTACCTTTTTTAGCAGTTTCTCATTTTTCAGTCTTTCACATACTATTGCCACTTCTGAACCTCGTGGTTCAAGCACTGAATTTGCTGTCAGCTTTCCTAAATTTCTCAACAATACAGAAATGGGCATCTCCTTCAGCAATGCCTTCCAAACCTATGGTCAAAAAAAGACAAGGCCAAAAAAGCAGATGGGACTCCCAAACTACAAGAACTAACATATGTATACTGAGTAAGTGTATTTTAAAATAAACACATTAGTTATATGATGACCTGCATTATTTTAAACTAGCTACTTAGGTTAAAAACTTGAAAACTAGCAAAGGAGCTATTTTTTATGGAAATCCATATTTAAAACTGTGAAAAGTCTTAATTATCTTTGTAGTCTCTTCAGAGTAAGCTTACCCACCTCTTTAGATTTTAGATGGTTTGTCAGCAGTTGCTCTCTACCTAGACCATATTCCTCTATTAAATGAGTAACTTCCAATTCATCTTTTGTGTGTTTTACTCTCTCCACAGCCTCCAGATACTTCAAGAGTTTTTCAGTCTCAGCAGAAACTGCTTTGTCTTTATAAGCCTCTTGGACATCTTTCCACCCTTTGGTAATATATTTAGTGACCACAGCAATTCCTATGGAAAAGAACAATATTTCCCAAGCAGGATTACCATATTTATACTGGCATTTATCACTCAACCAAGGAATAGAATGAGCAGGTTTCATTTTCAGACCTGCCACCCACTTATAAAAAAGGTCAGCTACACACAACTTAGAGCAGTAGTTTTAATTACAATATTATTGGCTTTAAAAGTAAGGAGCCTGATATGCTTGAACCCAACAGATCTCTCCAAATAATGAAAAGATGTTATTTCATCATTTGTAAGAAAACAGGAATAAATTGAGGGAATGGTATTATTTTACCTTCTCTCAAGGTAGGTGAAGAAAAAGAAAGAACAATCTGTTTACCTCAAAGATAAACAGGTCAATTCCTCATGACTACTCATGTTTTTAAGGTGCAATTTACAGAATCACTAAGAAATCATCAGTCTGCAATGGTATCTGGGTTTCCAAAATAGTTCCATAGTAAATATACAAGGTTCAAAACACAGTATTTCCAGGTAAATAAAATTTTATTACCTTCACTGGCAGGTTTTAGGTGGGACAACCTCAGAAGATCTTTATGAGACCAACCACTTCTTTGTTTATATTTTGTAACTGCTAAAGCAACAGCCATGCCACTCTTTCCATTGTACCAATCTGCAACAGCCTTCCTCAGGGCACGACCCCACATGCCACATTTCATGCCCTCCTTCAGATCTTTTTTAAATTGGATGAAAGTAAAGAGATGGGTTGGTATGCAACACACCTCAGGAACAGCTTTAAATGCTGCTTGTTTTGTTTTTGCATCAGAACACTGGGAGCAAATTGCAAGAGCAAAAAGCAAGGGGTCCTGTTTTGCTGCTCTGCCTTCTTGACTAAATGTCTTTATTTCTTGAACAACTTCACAACCTCTACCCTCTTCGATCAGTCTTATTAGAGCTTCTGCACTTTCAGCTCCCAGCTTCTGCTCCTTGATGTAATAAGTACCACTTTCTGAACCAAAACACAAGAAACGTTGCAGTCGATTCATGTCGGTGACATGCCACACATAACCAGTGTCAGAGTTTGGCACCTGCTTGTCATCCACGGCTTGCACTTGGGTGTCTTCATCCTCCATTGTTTACACTTCCAAGAGCTCTGCTGAGAGAATTATAAAGTTTATTGAGAACTATTGTGAAAACAAATCACTCTACTCTTTTATTGCTTCTTTGCAAAGGAAATATCAACTTATCTATACACTTGGAATTTTCCCTTCATTAATTTAAGAACTGTATACTCTGGAAATCAGGAAAGGGAAAAGAAACAAAAGATCTCTTAACTATAGTAATGACACATTTACTTCCTTAAAACCAACTTAAGAACTAATTAGCCCAAATAATTAGCCCACGTAAAACATGGCTGGAATTATTCTCTTTTGCTTGCTTTTTTTTAAATACGATTTCTTAAGTAGATTTTTGGATTTCATTATAATTGCTCAAAACTCAGATCTTGCCCTACTCTGTTTTGCTGAAGTATTAGTACACTGACCAAATGAATAAGTATTATGCTAAAATAAATAACTAAAATACTGAAAAACTGTTCAGTGAGAAGACACTGAGAATTTAAATACAGTGGGTTTCAGTGAGGCTTAGATAGCAGCTTTTCAAAAACTGACAGTAGCTGTATCACAGGCCCAAATACTTGGGAGAACATCAAACGTGGTAAAATTCAAGCCATAACACTTAGACTGAAATATATGCAGGTGAAATTAAATCATCAGGGTAAGGTGCAGAAAAATCATCATCATTTTTATCTCCAAAATATTAAGACAACAACAAATTCTGTTTTCTCTGTCCTCACCGAACAATAAAAAGACAATAAATAGATGTTCTATTTTTGTTAAAAAAAAAAAAAAAAAAAAGCACCAACAATCCAATCCACGAAATACACACATAAAAAATGATGTTTCCAGTTCACAATCTTTATGTATTGCACATATTTTCTTTTTAGCTTGTTTGGCTACTGAAAAGCCATTCTGCTTCATTTATCAGGATAAATTAGCATAAATAAATGTCACTAACCTAAACAAGAGATTTTTTCTTATTGAGTTTAAGAAACACTCTCATTTACAAACTTTCTCTCCAACACAGAATTTTCCTTTCTTTGCAAGAGATTAGAAATATGCCCTTCCTCCTTCTGTGCCTATCTGTGGTAGTGTCCTGTCTGCATCAGGAATTAAGTAAACAATTATCAGGGCTCCCATTATATCCTGTGTGCTACTAAAACTGCAAAAACTTAAGTCATATGCTGATACCTGCTTTAAAAACGCGGGTTTCGTACACAGAGCAAAATCATGAGGAAAAAACACCTACAGTTGATACCCTAAAACCTGTGAGTTGAGCTCTCAGCTTCTACAACGACGCTAAACACAAATAACGACGAAGCAGACGAGTAATCCCCAATTACCGGGGGTTTAATCCCCAATTACCGGGGGTTTAATCCCCTCACGGGGTCTCTACCGCCCAGGTACCAGGTGGCCATCCACAGAGCTGGCCTCTCCGCCTTCCTTCACCACCCATCCCAACCCCACCGAGGAGGAGCCCACAGGCACACCCAGACCCCCGGTTCCCGTGGTCCCGCTCCTCAGAGCTCCCCCGGGAGGCGTCACTTGCCTGGGAGGCCGCGGCCTGGGCGGGGCGGCGGGGCAGGGCCTACCCGGGCCAGCGCGGCCTTCGACACCGAGCAGTGTGGCGCAGCCCCGGAGAGCTGCGAGCCGCCGGGTGACGGTGTTCGGGGAAGCGCCCGGGAGGGCGGGCGGTGAGGGAAGCGGCTCCGTGAAGCGGGAAACAGGCAGGACGGGTTCCGCTGAGGCCGCCAGAGGCTCCGCGTCTCCCACGGCCCAGCCCTGACAGCATCCCCGGGACCCGGATGGGGACGCGCCCACCGCCCCCCGCCAACCGCGCCCCCAGTGCCCGGATGGAGCCGCGCCGCAGAACCGGGGCGGCCTCGGGACAAGGCTTCGGGGGGTTTCCTCCTCCCGCCGCCCAACCGCTACCAGAAGGAGGGGGGAACCGCGGAGCTGAGGCGCGGTCCCGGCAGAGCGGTGCCGGTGCCGCCGCCGCCAGGGGTGGCTGCCCCGGATCCAGTCCCCGCCGCCGCTTCCTGCTCCCGCCCCGCCTCACCATAGAGATGAGAAGCGCGGCGTGGGCCGCGGCGCCTGCCGGGAAGGGAGCGGCGTGCGGCGGCCTCGCAGCTTAACCGGGAGGCGGCGGCGAGCCGGAGGGAGGGAGGGAGCGCGGGGGCCGGCGCCATGTCGGGAGGGAGCAGCGCCGGCGAGTGGTGCCTCATGGAGAGCGACCCCGGCGTCTTCACGGAGCTCATCAAAGGCTTCGGTGAGGGGGAAACGGGAGCGGGGCCGGGCGCTGGGGGCTCCGAGGCCGTGCAGAGGCGATGCGGGACGCTCGGTGCGTCCAGCGGCGCCTTCCCCGGTTCCTTGGCCGGTGGCCGCGGCTGCGGACGGAGAACGGGGACGTGAAGGCTCGGGACGGGGGAACCCGCGCTGGTTGAGGGAGCGGGGTTTGCGGGGAACGCCGCGGGATGTGCTCCAGGGACGTGAGAGGGAACGACCGCTTCTCTGGTGACCTCTGCGCGGTTATCCCCGCCCGGCTCCGCGGTGCCCGGTCCCCCGGTGCTGGGTGCCCGGGGGGGCTGTGCAGAGAGGGAGAGAGCCCCGCGGTGGGTCAGGAATGGGTTTGGGTCGTGTTGTCTGACTGGGCTGCAGAGGCCTGTGAGCAGAGTGGTACCGGGGAGCCTGGGACGGGCTGCTTGGAGTACTGAAATATTAAGTTTTGTATTGACTTGCGTTTAGTGTCCTTGGCAATGTGGTTTTCTCAACAGTCAAAGAACCAAAATGTTTTTACGCGACCTTAGACGTTGGTTTGTAATTTCTGTCACAGCTTTTTGTCCAGGAATGTTTCTCCTTGGGTGTTTCTACTGAACTAATAGATAAACCAACTGCCTACTATTTGAACTTTTGGTGTTTTGTCTTGCTAAAATGAATTGTTTGCAGTACTTTCAGTTTACTACCCTGTCACGGTTTAACCCTGGCCCGGCAAAACAACAGATTTAAAGCGAGTAACAAATTTATATATTAATCTCTCTCTCCTCTGATAAAGGGAAGAGAGAGAGAATAAGGGAGAGAGACTTATGGGTTGGAAACTAAACTACACAACTTTAATGAAACAGTAATGATAAATAGGAAAAGAAAATTACTGAATATATACAAATATACAGGAAAATTGATCCCACGTTCCTCCCCCCTTCCCCCCAATAACTCTCACATCACCACCGAGGCTGCAGGGCAGCCCTGGGAAAGTCCAGGCTGGAATCCTGGAGTCAGCAGCAGTCAGGAGCTGGAGGCAGGAACACAGGGATCCAGGCTGGAATGGATCAGGACCACAGGCAGAGGAATGGATGGAATCCTCTCAGGATGCCAAAAGAAGCAGGAAGGAGTAGAGGGGCTTGACCCTTGTGATCCCTCAAATTTATACCGAGTATGAGGTGTATGGGATGGAATACTCTGTTTGGTCAATTCTGACATCTATCTTGTCTGGTCCTCTCCAGAGCAGGGTTTCAGGTGGGACCTTGTTGCTCTTTCTGGAAGGCAAAATGTTCCTCAGAGCTGAGCAGTGTCCTTGGCTCTGTATGCCAGTCTCTGGCTGTAACTATAAACATGGAATGTTATCAGTCCTAGAAGCAGACACTGTCTGAGAAACTTGCTGTTAATTTCAGCAAGTGCAGCTACTTACAAGAGACTTAGCTGAAAGCAAAAGTACAAACCTGAAAATCACCTTTATCCTGGCCTAAACCAGGACATACCCATAGTCTGGAACTAGGTGTTTTCATTTCTGCTTTAGACTAGCTGGCAATGTTTTTAAAAACAGTTTTATTTTCAGCTGAGAAGAGGACGTGGGGCGATCAAAGATATGTTAATCTCCTGTCCTTTTAAAAATTATTTTATGTTTCTCAGACAACATCACCATACATAGGAGAAATTGCTAAAATAGTTTCTTTTAACCAGTCTCATTTGATTGGCTTAGCTTTTTAATGATGAAGTTTTAAAGCCTGTAAATAGGCTTTTCTGTAACCTGCACCTGCAAGTTGTAAATGTTTCCATAGTTCTTTCCTGAATCTGTGTTTGCTGTCTCCCTTTTAAATGGGTGGTTGAAGATACCTGTATCTCTGTTTTTCAGGTTGTAGAGGAGCACAAGTTGAAGAAATATGGAGTTTGGAACCAGAGAACTTTGAAAAATTGAAGTAAGGCATTTTTCTAATCCACATGGGTGGCTTTACGCTTATCTGAAGTCACTGAAAGAATGTGTACTAAACATGTGGAGGTTTTTTTGGTTATTTTTTGCTTTTTCAAGTTCTGTGGAAGTTTCTTGGGGTTTTTATTTCATTTAATTTAATACCTGGCAATCAAATTATTTTTATTAATCATTTGGTGATTAATCCAGCTTTTCTGGGTTTGGAAAGAGATGCTTTCAGCAGGTGGAATGTAAAAATAGATTTCTAATTGTTTTGTCAGTGGCTTGCATTATATCCTTACACAAACTCTTTTACAAACTTGTGTACTTTATCTCCCTTCTTCCTCTCATGATGTTGCATCTGTTCATATATTTTAAGTAATGAAATTATAGTATTTACAAATTTTTATACTCATTTTTCCTTCAGAACCACTTCCATATGTGTGTAAAGGCAAATATTATAACTGACAATGAACTGTTCTGCCCTCACTAGGCAATATTAATTATTGTACTGTTTTGTCCGTGATGCATTTGTTATCTGTGTTCACCTACAAGATTTTAAGAAGAAAATATCATCTAGCCCAGACCATACACTGTTCCTATGCTGATAACACACTTATATAGTTATCTTTTGGAAGATGTAGCAGTAGTACAGATACAGTTTTAGCATTTTTTGTCTGACTGAAGATACTTGACAAGTGACACCTGAATGGCAGAAATGTTACCACAAAATGTAGTTTTGCTGGCTGTACTCTGTACTTCATATGACACCTCATCAGAACATTACCTTTGTACTGTCAGATATATCTTTATAGTCTTGAGTGATGGCCTTCCTTCCCACATACCTGCACAATATATTAACTTAAACAGTAATAGTTAAGTAGCATATGTCATTTTTCAAATTGCCTGGGTGGAGCCACTGTTGAAAACACCATCTCAGACTTCTGGTTGTAGCCAGATTTGTAGATTGTTTCTTTTAATAAGATTTTGTTGTTTTGGGGGAGTACTAAATACAGTGCAACATGCAGTAAAAGCTTTCTACTGTGCAAGACGTGCAGTCTGAAATGCAGGACATAGTTTTAGTAGAAAACTGAATTTCTCTACTAAGTGAAATAACTTTAAGCATGAGGTTTCACAAGAATGCTGCTTTGAAATTTTATTTATGCATTAAAGGATTACGAAAACTAAAGTTTTATCTCTTGTGTATGATTGACAAATGTTGATAGCTATTTATCATTATCAAGTTCAAATGAGTGTTGTGCAACTTTAATAGTTACAGTAACCATGAAGACTGATCCTGATTTACAAAAATTACTGACTACTAATTCATGTTAGGATTGTTCATCATGTATGGAAAGAAGCCTGAAGTATGTTCTGCCTAATTAGAAGACATCTAAAAATGTAAACAGGTTTCCTATGTTTAGAAAGAAATAATTAAAATAATTACTGTGCTAGTGTAAAGTTCAGTTATAGTAGAGATTTCTGGCTTGGTATTTTTCATCAGTACAAATGATTTTATTTCTTTTTTTCCTCATTCAATTTTTTAGGCCGGTACATGGGCTGATTTTCCTTTTCAAGTGGCAGCCTGGAGAGGAACCAGCAGGTTCTGTTGTTCAGGATTCCAGACTGGATACAATATTTTTTGCTAAACAGGTATGGCAAGTTCAGTATTCTTATTAGATATGTCACAAAACATAGCTTTTAATCATGAAATTTAAGCTATCTTTTTATTACTATGTATACAAAAAGTAACATTTTGCAAGGAGAAATAACTTTAACAAAATCTGGTAGAGTAGGAACTGTGTATTAAAAAATTAATTAGTAGGGTGTATCAGCTTAATCTGTTAAGTCAGAAAAAAATACCCTGAGTATGGAAGAGTAAGGCTGGTTTTTGTGAGCCCTCTCCTTTTAGAGTAATTCACTCTTCCATGTAATAATTACTTGGTAAATGTTCTCAGCAGAATGAGCAAACTTATTCTTTTGAAACCACTTTCAACAAATTCTAGTAAGAAAAGTTGACTTTGATCTGTTTTTTTATTTCTTGTATTTCCAAAAAGCTCTGCAGCCAAGGCACTATAACTTGAGGGTTGTACTTTCCTTTAAGAGTTTGCAAACAGTTTTTCATGGAAGTTTTAAATATTTAAGTCAGAAAGGTGAGTTTAAATTAGAAATTACAGGAAAAATAGTTTTTGCTTATGTAATCCATTGTTTTATTAAATGCAGAGTAGTACTGAAATTTTGTGTTAGCTTTGACAGGCTAATGTGCTTACTGTTTGCAAACAAGAAAAGCAGGAGAAAGTAAACAGAATGAAAGTAGGAGTATTTAAGAAATGTTTTAGCTCTTTTTCAAGACTTGCTTCTCAATTAGTGATAAATTTAACAGCCCAGACAAGGAATGTAACTGTAGATGTGTTAACTGCAAGGCATTCATATCAAAGGGCAAATCCTTAGGCTCTCTATAAAGACTGACACGCAGGCTGGTTGTTGTTTATGGGTATGTTGTATATTATTGTCTTTTTTCCCCCATAAATGCAGATGCATTTTGTATTTATATTCAGGATATAAATAAGTCTTGAGACATTTCTAGCAAAAAATGTAGGAATATGGAAAACAATGGAAACATTAGGTGTATGTAGGTCTCCTGGCTACTCTGTACATGTGCTTCTGCTGTGCAAATACCCATCTTTGTCTCTTTTATAATCACATTAGTATTTCATGCTATTTTGGATTACTATATTCCTTTTTTTTTTCATTATTCCCCCCTGCAGCTCTTGAGTCCTGCCCCCATTCTTACAATATAAGGATATCAGCAGTTTTGCCAAGGGTCTTTATAGATTGCTACTGTCTGACAGACACAGGCTTATGTTGTGATTTCTACCTAATCAAACATACTCTTAGTGAGCAGTACCATGTGGCTGAAGAATAGTCTTGATGCCAAGAACCTCAGGAAAAATCCTTGATATAACTCTTGAAGGGTAGTTACATGGCACAAGGAAACTGTTCTGAAATTAATCCAGAGAGCTGTGGGTTTTCAAGTTGAAGGCAGCTTTACCCTCATTCAAATGATTTCATCTTCTCTCCTGTGAGTAGATGAGGTTCTACTAGAATTACTGTTCCTGGGTGTGCTGAAAGGTTTGTCTGCTTGCTTCACTTTTTTTTTTCCCCTCTCCACTTCCCTTTCTAAAAGCATGACAGTGTGTTTAAAAGCAAGTAGTGAATTTCAGCATGGGAAGCAATTTCTAGAAGTGTTCACTGTTTTGAAATAGTAGTACCTGGTTATGCTGCTTGATGGCATGGAATATACATTTTGAAAGTAACTTGCAAAGAGTTTGAAGTTAGCATATCTCAAGTGCAGTGGCTTAGCAAAATCAAAACATTTCTTGTAGACATATATGGACTGGACTGAGGTATCATGACTGAACAACTAGTAAAACAGCAGCAAAGAAAATAAAATTGAAAGTCATCAGATACATATCAAAAATGGTTTATTGCATTTTGCAGGGATTTCTAATGCCAGTATAAATCTGGTGGCTTTCATGTTGGAGGAAGTTTGCCTTACTTAGAGATCCCACTTGACACACTACATTATGATGGAGAGTATTCTCTCAAGCAAATCATTCATCTGCTGATTTGCTGCTGCTGAGAGCAGAATGTCTTGGGTCTTCCCAACCTGTTTTGTTTTGATTTCATGGTTCTGTTCATCTCTTGCATCATTGAACTTCCATGAGCCAGTGCAGCTCATCAGCTAGCAATTCTCTGTCAAGTCTCTGGGCTGTCTCATGCCCTGTTAGAGATGTATTTGTTCGGTGAGTCTGCATGGACCAAAGCTTGTAAAAGGTGAGAGAGAACAGGAGTTTCTATACAGTGGTGTTGAGGTCATTGTACTTCTTGAAACTGCAGTCTGCAAATCCTTCTGAGTCACCCAGGAGCACAAGCACAGGAAAGGCAAGCATTAATAACAAATATTTTTATTGTAAAAGAGCATCTTCTTCCAGCTACCATGCAGCTGGGCTTAAGTGTGTTTTCATTTCCTCTGTACATGTTTAAATCCAATTTTATGGTGGGTTTTGCTGTCTTTCAAGAAGCTTTTTCAGATTATTCATTTTTTTCAGACTATTTGTCTTTTTGTAATGACAAAAGCAAGAAGTTAACTGTATGTTCATTTGTAGGCTGGAACCCCTAAACAAATAGATTTATATTCTGGCTTAGCAACATTTTTGTGGCATTTAGGATTATTGGTCTGTTGGTCTGTATCTGCAAAATAGAAGTGTCACTGGAGTGCTAAAAATCTCAAGAAGGCTTTGTCTCTCTTTCCTTTCCCATTCATTTTTTTTCTTTGAAATGTCACCATGTAAAGAAATCTGATACTTTTACTGCAGAGAATTTTTAAAGTGTCATTCTGAATCCTGGATGAGCAAGGCTAAGTAACTGTTAATATGTAGCAGTGGTTTAGTATGGGAAAGAAATGTACTATTACAGCATGTCTCAGTTTCTGTTGAATTTTTTAATTAAATATTCCATTTTTAAACCTTTAATTTTTGGAGGGACAAACTTCAGTTTGTGAAGGGCTACTGCTTTCAAACCATGTCTAGCAAAACATCTTTAAAATTGAATTAGGAAACAATTTTAATAAGAAGCTTATGTGAGCTCACATCTTACTCATATCCTGTGCTTAGCAATGTTGTTTAATTCCAAATGACAACTAAATCTTGTTCAAAGTCAGGACTATATGGAGGGGGGGTGTTGAATTTTGAAGTCTAATATGCATGTGTATTTAAGGAAATTTTTAATGGTCACTTTTATGTTCACTCATGTTAAATTTGGCCTCCCTGTTATGCCTAGGTATGATTTGGTCCTCTATTTGAGGCCACAGAACCCTGGATGATCTTACATACCCTTTGAGCTAGGATACCTAGGCACAATGAGGTGAGTTAAGGATATAGTTTCAGCCTTAACTCTGAATTTCCTGATTTCTGTGTTGCTTAAGTAGGCTCTTGTTCTTATTTTTGCACGCAGTGGCTACATGATTGTACCACTCTGTGTATTCCTCTATTTTCAGCACTGTTCTGAGGAGCTGTATTTTGTGCTGATCACAGCAGAAGTGGAAGTGTCTCTTGACAAAAGAGAGTGCCATTTTTGCAGACTTGTGTCTAAAATTTTTTTAGTTTAATAGCCTTTTCAGGTTTTATTACAGAAGTATGGGTCTCGTGCCTTTGTTATGTGCAATGTATTCATTTTCTGCTGCATTGTGATAATAGACCATTGCAATTGTGATAATAAAATTAACTTCATTATCTGGGAATAAAATTGATATACCTTCAGAAGGCAGATCTTCAAATTAATAACAAAATAATAATAACAAAACATTTGTCTTTGCTATCCTTGTTCCACTACTGGAAGCCCATTTTATGTATGTTTTAACACTTTACAATGCTTCAGTTAATGTCAGACTCAAATTTTTTTACCTTTTTCAGGTTTGGTAATATTAAGATAGTCCCAAAATCTGTGTTAAAGCTAAAATTGGGATAATAACTTATAAAAAGTAAAATAAACTTGCAACGCATCTAATCAAAGTCAGATATTTTCATTAATGGACTATAACTGTGGGAATATTATATTTTTATTCCAAGGGAATAATATTTTTATTCCAAGGGAATAAAAAATACATTAAATGAATTAGGGTTTTTAAACAAGAATAAGTTGCAGCACATTGTCCTAGTGCTGAATTTTTGATGTTGAGCTTTGTAATCCAGATATTTTTTAACATAGGGATGCCTAGCACCCCAGAGATTTTCTGCTTATACTGCAACTTGCAGCACAGTCCACAGCTTTTTGGAAAACAAAATACATAATCCATCAGAGGATGCAAGTCAAGAACTTCAAGTGCTTCAGCCTTAAGTTGATCCAGAAGCTTGGATTGGATCTGTAGGGGAAGGTGCATGCTTATGAAGTTATGCATCTAAATTAAAGAGTGGACCAGAGTAGCCTATTCAAGTGGTTCTCTTTTTTTGCTGTAAGCTAAATTTCACTTTTTTTTGAGATCATCTCACTAGTGTGCATGTGTATCTACATATATCTATTATCTTCTTTCTAGTATTAAATATACCTTGTAGCTTTGCTAGCAAGATCTTCCAACTACAGGTGTCTACTTTGTGGGAAATCCTGAATATGGATGAGTCAAATACCTCACCAGGACGTTCTAGAAAGAAATATACAGGCAAATGTTGGGATTTTTGGACAAATACAGAAAATCCTCCAAAGTTTCCTCAAATCTAGATAAAAATCTTTCTGGGAAAGCCTGTATATATTGTCAAGGTATTTAAATGCAGGAAATATTTTCTGCCAATGCTGTGACCTGGAGTAAGAGAATACTTTGCAAGAGAATACATTAGAAATGAGGGTACATGAGTATCCTGACCAATTTTTCTAAAAACCCAGTAGCTTGTGAGTACAGGAGTGCTGGACTGGCTGTGTGTAGTGATAGAGTTCTGTGCCTGTGTGACAAATAATCCTTGTGCTCATCAGCATTTGGTACTGTGTTCACCTCTTCCTTGCTCTGCACTCTTCCCCCTGCCCATGGACTGCCCCTAGCTGGGTACCACCTCCTTCCACCCTGGTAGTTCTCTCACACAGTCTAGATGCAGGAACACCCTGTCTTGTTATGCACAGCACTGCCACTTGCTTTTCTTCATCTGCTCTACGACTACTCTTGCTGCCTTTTCCTTGCCTTTCACCTTCTGAAGCGTATTTGTAGTTCTGTAATGTATTATTTCCTTTTCAAATGCTGGGGGTCACTGGTCCAAGATCTGCATCTTTGGCTTATTGTTTTCTAGCAGTAAGACAAGATTGTTTCGATTGGTCCTTATATACTTAAGCAGACTCTCATACTGTAGTTGGCATACAAAAATAGATATATGCTGAAAGGCAAATACTTGATGAGACCACAAGTTTCCTGCTGAGTTTAATTTTTTCCTCCTGTTTTTGCAGTTTAAGGCTTCTGTTCCAGGTAGTCCAACACAGTTTGTGTGTTGATCTTGCCCCTAGGCACAAAATTTCTCTGAATTTCCTTTCCCTTTTTTTGAAGCAGTTATTGGTTAGTGGTCTGCTAGAGAAACTGATTCTTCCACCTTGATGTTTCAGTGCAAATAGTTACCATTAGTGCTGCCTCTCCATAAAATGTCCTGTATTTGTTACCATCTATTAAGATTGGTTTGTTCTAACAACCCTCCCTACATGGTGTTAGCACAGTTCTTCACTGCAGTTTCTCTACCTTCTTTTCTCTTTCTCTATCAGCTTAATCACAGTGTTCAGGTTAGCCATTCTAATCCACTTGGGATCTTCCTGCTTTCATCCTTGTGTTACTTTTACAACTGCCTCTGATACCATTTTCTAGTCATATCTCAGAGAATTCAGTTCTTGATTCCTTTTCCTAGGTTACAGTATTCTCAAACTGTCATGCGAGTAGCCTGTGGTTTTTAATTATCCTGCTGCTGTTCATGATTCCATTGCTGTTGATGAATTTTCCTTCTGTATTGTTCATTTTGTAATTGCATGAGCTCTACTCTTTAGCTTATGTAGCTGCAGTTGAATTCAGGTTTCAGTTGCTGTGATCTGTTCTTTGTAGTTGACTGTCTTGATTATCATTTAAGTCAACTGGATTGTATTTTTCTTAATTTAAGAATAGCTTTAGTATTTCTTTATCAGCTGCTCTCTAGAGACATAATCTGAACTGAACACCCCGAAGGATAGAAAACAGATAAATAATATAGATTATAATATTAACATAGTAGGTTTTTCTTTCTTAGGAACTTAGGAACTAGCTCTTATTGTAAACAGGTTGGTTGGTTTTATTTTTTTTTTCTTCCTTTCTCCTTTCTTGTTGGAAGTGGTTTCACATCCACAGGCCTGAACTAATTTCCATTTTTTTAAATGCAAAATAAACCACCTCTCTCCCTGTGCTAAGTTTTCAGTAGCACTTTCAGTTGCTGAATGGACTGAAGGTTCATTTTGTTTTCCTGGCCTGTAGGTCACTGAGACAAAGATGTTAATATGAAGTCTTTCTTGTATTAGGGCCTCATACCATTTGATTATTGTGCTTTTAATTAAAAGATTATATATATAAGGATAAAATAATAAAGGCTCTCTCTTCAAATACTGTATTTTAGTCTGGGTATTGCTAAAGAATATTAAAGAAATGGCTGTAATATAAAGAGGTTTTTTTATATATTTGCTAAAAATGGAATATTTAATGCTTAAGTCTAAGGAATAGTGTCACCCAAGTAAATTAAATGTTGGGTTCAGAAGGATAGGTATTAGAAATTACAGAGCAAGAAAAATATCTAATTTTTCTGTGACTTATTATTCAGCAAGCTACCTCAAAAAATCTTTACATCTTGGAACACCTCTAAGTTTTAGTAGTTTACCCCTAGGATATTTGAGATTTTTTGTCAAATGCAACTTTTTAATAGAAATTCTAGGTTCCATAATATTTTTATTAATCCAAAATTTTTTTATTTTTTTTTTTCACTCTTACTTCTGGTAGGAATTCTGATTTGAAGGACATTGTCTTTGGGAGAGCTGGGCTTTTTTTTGTTTTTTTTAAGACCATAGATGTAATTATGTAATTTGGGCAGCATGCTTTGAATAGTACTTTGTTTTTCCACTGAGATCAGAGGGTTCTTATATTTCTTCTGTTTTCCTCTGTTAATCACTTTAGGGAGGTGGTGAGGCAATGGAATGACAGTTTATAAGTAGAGGTGTAGAAGATTGAGTTTATTAATGAATTGTATTTACAGCCATCCAGCATTCATTTTATTAGTTTCCTATAGCCAAGGCTTTTCTGTGGCTACTCCAGATACATTTGCTCCCTGTTTTGGAGTGAAGCCTGAAGGTGAATTGGCATAGAAAATGTTAATAATGAAAAATGTTGTCCATCTTAAATTTATATCACTACTACTGAACAAATTCTCAACCCTTTTTTTCTAGGTAATCAATAATGCTTGTGCTACTCAAGCCATAGTAAGTGTGCTGCTGAATTGTGCTCATCAAGATATCCACCTAGGAGACACTTTATCAGAATTTAAAGAATTTTCACAAAGTTTTGATGCTGCAGTAAGTGCCAACTATATCCTGTATTTTAAGTTTTATGGTGTCATAGCTACATTGGCTTACAATTTAATTTTGTTACTTATTTTCAGATGAAAGGTTTGGCACTAAGCAACTCAGAAGTAATTCGGCAAGTTCACAACAGTTTTGCCAGGTAACACATGTTTTTAAACCTAGGCAAAATTTGAGCAAATTCTTTTTCATCTCAAAATTTTAAAAATTTCCTTTGCAGACAACAGATGTTTGAATTTGATGCAAAGTCTTCAGCAAAAGAAGAAGATGCATTTCACTTTGTAAGCTATGTTCCTGTCAATGGGCGGCTGTATGAACTCGATGGCTTAAGAGAAGGACCGATTGATTTAGGTAATATTTTATACTTTCTTTTTTTAATAATTGTATACTTTTTTTTTAAACATTCTGCATTTCCACAATAGCTAATTGCAACAGGTAGCTGGTATGTTTTAGCATCGAAGAAAGTTATTTATTAAGTAAGCATATCTGTGAAGTTCTCTTAGTGTGCTATTCAGGCTAATCCTTCTTTGCAGCCATTTAGACTGTTTTATTTCTGTTGGTCTGAAAAGGAAATTCTCATTTCTTCCACATCTCTGATTATCCCTCCTTTCATTCAGTAATCAAATGAATAGGACATGCAGTTCAATAATGCACTTCTTGGATGTTTCCTCTTCTTACCTGAGGAAATATATTCTTGTTCTGAGCTGCCTGTAACAAAAACTGGTAAAACTATGTAATGTTTCGTCTTCTTTTACTGACAAGTGTGCGTTTCCTTTTGTTAATATTTTTTCCGATGTCGCCTTTAATTTGGTATTGTCACCCCAGACAATCCCCATGTCATGTTTTCAAAGCTGTTTTTTTTCTTTCTATGTTGATTATAAGTTAAGTGCAAGTGGATGCATGTAACAGTTGACTTCATACACTTTTATTTCATTTTATATTATGTGGCTGGTGTTTACACTTTTCTTCTTAGAATATTTTGCCAATGGTTTTAAAAAGAGTAGCTACTTTTAGCATAGTGTTATTCTCTGTTAGCCTTGTTTCTGTTTTGTGTTTTCCAGTCTTTCTTTACTTGTGCCATCTTACGTCTTGAAAAGCTCTAAATGCCAGTCATGTGTCTGCACTTTCTTCTGAATCTGATACAATCTCACTGTGTTCCACACTCCATTTCCAGACTGTTTTCCTGGTTTTCTTGACAGTCATATTTATTTTCAGGCTGAGTAATGGCTTGCAGCTATATTTCATCTTTAGTCTGGCTAGAGGGAGTATACAGTCTGCAGACCTAACATCATAGCTTTTGTGGTCACAAAATTGAGTCTCTGTTTGCTTTTAAGGTCCTCAAATTGTTAAAGAGGCATTTATGAAGTTACAAAATCACCTTTTAGTTATGCTTTTGGTCATCTTAAAATCAAGTTACCTATCATATATTCTTTATACCTTTTTCTGTGGTGAGTTGTTAACATTGTATTTCATCTACTCAGTATTAATTATTTGGCTGAATGGAACAGCTGTAACTATCCATACTTTTTTGTTTTGCTGTTTACTTTTATGTTGCCATACCAACTGATTTCTGTCACGAAAATCTTATAATCACACACTCCCCTTCACTGTTTCTTGTTGTCATCAAAATAAATATATAAATTCTAAGGGCACAAGCATCTAGTTTTTCTCCGTTACTTTGGCCAGTACTTTATCTAAATATTGATACTAAAAAAATGTCTTTCACTTCCTAAAAAATCAGAGTAATGTGAGACAGCAATTGCCAAGGAAAATCTTGTTACAGATCTCTCAAGTTGATGCATAAGCCTGAATTATGCAAGTCTTGAATTTGCAGTAAATTAAGCAAAGAATCACTCTTTCATTATATTTTTTTTCTAGGTGCATGCAATCAAGATGACTGGATAAGTGCTGTGAGGCCGGTCATAGAGAAACGTATACAAAAGTAAATGGTCATGATGTTTTTAAAATAGAGTGCATTATATATGTTTTTAAATTCCTTATTCTTAAATTTCCTTCAGGTAAAGGCTTTTAGCTGAATTTCTAGGGAATTAGGCTTACTCATAGTTTTTATCTTCATATCACTGTGTGACTTCAGAACATGAGCTAAATGTGCTGATAGTTAAGTCTTAAACATCCTCTGTTCCTGTATGATTAATCAAAGTAGGCATCTGTGAAAGGGGATCCTATTAGTAGTCTGAAAAAGGAAGACCAAGATTAATAATTGTATTAGACAGCTGCAGATCTTTGCTAGTGAAAAACTGAATTGCCATTACCATGGATACTTTGCATATATGCTTATAATTTATCACACTAGATAATAAGTGTTTGCATACAGCTGGTATTTACATAGTACAAGTTTTCCTTGGGTATGTGGCTTGTTTTAGAGATTTAAGCTAGAAGAACACTATAGAAGTTTTCTTCCTTCTTAGCTCTGACCCCAAATTCCAGCCCCAAATGTGTTAGAAATAAAGTTGATTTTATGCCAGTGTTATAAAATAATTTTCAAAGTTGTTCACTTGAAGACTTTTTGGCTTTTTTGGTAAGCAAACATTGCTACCAATTCATGTTTGGAGAAGTCATATTATGGGAGGCCTGTTAGACTAATGGTGAATGTTCTTTTGAGGTATGATGTCTCCAATGTTTTCTAGCAAGTAACAGTAATGAGAAAGTAAAACCTATTGCATGCAGCAGTTTTGTGCATGGTTTGTTGTTATCTGTCACATTTTTTTTGTCAATTATATCTTTTCTTTTTGTTGTACATTTTTTTATTTATTGTGCCCATGTACAAAAACAGTGCACTCTTGGGAGAGGGGCTTATTGGGAGTTACATATTGGATAGTGCTCATGTGAGGTTTGATTTTATTTCATGGCAAGATTGGATCTGTGGCACAACTGAATTTAACAGATCCATTTAGATTTTTTCCATGAAATGCATTCCCTTGTAAGGAAATAGTTGAAGAAGTTTTTGAGTTGTCATATAAATGATTAATTTTGAAAGTATTTAGATTTTTTTTTTCTCTCTTTCCCATTTAGATACAGTGAAGGAGAGATAAGATTTAACTTGATGGCTATTGTGTCTGACAGAAAGATGATATATGAGCAGAGGATTGTGGAATTACAGCAGCAACTTGCAGAGGTAGGTCATGATGTTTAAGTTACTGGAGTAGTTCTGTGATATTAGTTCTGTGTCTTTGCTTTATTTTTCACCCCCTTCTTTAATTGGTCAAAATGGAGTATCATTAAAAGAAGTACAGAAGGATTATTATATCTGTCCAGTACAATGCTGTGTGGGTGCACTGATGCATCTGTTTAGCTCTGAGTGAGATAATTTGAGCTCTTGGTACAGTATGACCATGTCATTGTGTCTCTCTGTCATGACAAACTTGCTGTGGTAGTGGAACTATTCTTTTCCTAGTACCTGAGCTAATCTCCTTATAACTAACTGCAGAAATTCCTTGAATGTTGCTATAACTGTAAGAAAACCAGAATCTTCCAGTGACAGACACACTCTTAAAACTTACTTCAACTTAAAAAATAAAAAAATCAGTCATCTCATCTGTCGGGAAGAGCGCGAAAACACGGAGTCTGTGACTAAAACCAGTATGATTGATACACAGCACTCAATTTTATTAGTAGTTACACAGCGTTATATAGGGTTCAAGGGGCACGCCTCTTCTAGATAACAAATTCTTGCAATTAACTACTTTTTGGCTAGGCATCTTGTTTTTGCTAAAGCTGCACCTGCATCTGCCAAACTAGTTGCTCTAATCACACTTTCAGAGTCTCTTCAAGGTCAGGTTATTTACTGCTCTCAGGACTGAGTTTCAGTCTGCTTCATAGTTCTCAAAACATGGATTGGCCACAAATGCTGGGTGTCCACATTCCTTGAGAAATTCCTCCACAGTTCCCCCTTTTTCTTTTGGACAATCCATGCCTCGTTGATATTTTGTTGAGGTCCTGTGAAGACATGAGAACAAAGACATCCTCCCAGCCATGTCCCTGAGCCAACAATAGAAAATCAAGAACAGCTCTACTTTGCAAAAAAGCATGGTAAAAGCTATTTTGATCCATCAACGATTCCTCCAAAACCTGTGTGGTAACATTCACTTGTTTTTCTGACCAGCAGGTTAATTTCATAAACTCTCTTAAAGCGTTTCCAGCAGTTAAAATTGCAGGCACTTAAAATTTATTCAGGCACTTAAAACTGCTAAAGCAAATCTAGCAGGTTCACTCAAGAGCTCAGCATTGTCATCACAGGTGTGAAGTCTCAGGGATCCCTTTTCATCTTTTCATTTGTTTCATTTTGTTTCATTTAGTTTGGTAGGACCATAGGACAAGGCCATGGACACATCAGTCACAGTCCAATTCTGTGCCGGCTACGGAGTGGACTGAGTGCCTGCTAACCCTCCAGGCCCATTGAGTATGTCCAGCCCCCCACTATAGTCTCACCAAAGTCTAAGCAGATTTATGTCCAATTTATTGCCCACTGATGGTGATCCCAATGACTTGAGCTCCCGAGGATCCCATGACAAACTAGCATTCAAGCCTTATATTAACTTTATTGCACACTCTGCTATGTGATCAACCTTGATACATGAGCCTACACTGTATTTACTAAAACTATTCACATCTAAATATGGTAACCCTAATAAACATGTTATAAAGGAACCAGCGGCAGAAGCCATTGCAACAGATCCACCCAGGTAACCCACATATTCTGCTTGGGATCAATTGCCAGTGGTGTTGCCAATAGGCAGGTGTGGCAGGTCAGTATTATCAGTGTCTTCTGCCTGCTGGCTTCTGAGGTTCAGTGCGGGCTTCACAAAGCGACTGGGAACCCACACCGGTCCTTTATCTGTGGAAACACAAAAGTAGCCTCGCCCGTTAAACAATACAGGTACAGGTCCTAGCCAACAACCAGTACAAGGATCGTGATAGTTTACGATCATTTGAGGCTTTGCTTGTTGCTCAGTTTGTATTTCCTGATGATGTATAACAATCGGGGGTTCCTCTCAGTCTCCTGTGACAGACAAATGGTTTAAAACAAACAGAACCTTAGAAAGACGCTCTTGAACATCAAGGACATTCTTATGCTTTTCTAAATAACGTTTTAATGTTTGATGAGCCCTCTCTACAATAGCTTGTCCCGTAGGAGAGTGCGCTATTCCTGTGGAATGATTCACACCCCAGGTTTTCATGAAGGTCCTTACCCCATAGCTAACATAAGCCGGACCATTATCTGTTTTAATGTTCTGAGGAACACCCATTACAGCAAAGCAACAAGTCAGATGTTTACATACACGTTTAGCCATTTCTCCACTCTGAGCTCTAGCCCAAATTTCAAATTTTTCATTACATCCTCAGCCAAATTGTTCTATTGAGCATTTTGAATGAAAATGTTGTTTACTTATTAATGCTTCCCCCCCCCCATTTTTTTTTTTTTTTTTTTTTTTTCTTTTTTTTTTTTTCTTTTTTTTTTTTTTTTTTTTTCCACTTTCTGACCAGCAGCAGTGTCTGTGGGGGTAGAGACAGCAGACAGCTGTAACAGATACACTGGTGAAGCTCACCGGCTGTATCTGAGCTATGCCCTTGCATGAGGGGGGGCAAGAAACGGCCGCGGAGGCAGGAGTGGGGGAGTGGGAATGCTCTGTACCTGGCACAGCTCTCACTCTCTGAACAGCAACTCACTGCCTCCAAAAAGGCACGTTCATTCTCATGACTGTATTTTTGTCTTACTCCTTCAACTATAGCATTTGGAATCATTCCCTTCCATCTAGTTACGGGATCCACACTCCCACCCCCCCTACCACCCCCTACCACCCTCCCCTCCCCATGTTGGATCTGGAAGAGGAGGAGCAGTGGGTGTTATAGAGTTAAGGGAAGTAGGAGCAGGAACAGGGAACAGATCAGGAGGTAAAAATGGATTAATGCCCCTGGGTTGTTCAGGATGTTCCCTGGAGCAAAAACTAGGAGGTATACTCATCCTTAGTCTCCAGTTCTTTCAGTTTTTTCAGCAGTTCCCTTAGTTGAGCAGGCATTTTCGGTGTTGACAGGGGAAGCGGAGGTCAGATTGATGGTTTATGCTGGTCAAGAAGATAAATCATGCAGCGGAGGTGGGAGAAGTCAGCAGAGGTGGCGGAGTGGCCAGGAGCTGCAGCAGACAGGCAGGAGAAGGGGGGTCTGCATTCCGAGATTCCCCACCCGTGTTCTCCAGTTTGTCTCCCTCTGGGTCCTCCAGCAACTCTGGTGGTGGTGGTGTTTTCAGTCGCTTTTGGCTATGCTTCTCAGCCCAATTTTTACTTTTCAGGTGAACCCCAGGGTCGAATGGCACAGTCAGCTGAGCTTGAATCAGTATAGCCCCCTCAGGTGCTGGTATTTCCCCATTGTCCATTTTAACGTCTGCTAGTGTTTTAGCTACAGACGCAGTCACGCCTTTAACTGGCATCATTTTAGAAGAGCCGAAGAAAAGCTTCCTTAGACACGATTGACCTTTTTCCGCGCCTGGCGGTGCAGGTTTTTCTGATGACGCAGTTACGGGAACGGTCACTAAGGCTTGAAAAGTAGCCAGTGCAGCCTGCTGCACATCTGGCATCTCTTGGAGAGTGTTCGTTATCGCTTTCCAAGTAGCACTTAGGTCTTTAGCAGCCTTTGCACCGTCTTCCCCTCCAACAATAGCTGCGTCCCACAGTTTCTCGCCCACCTGTCTCCATTCGGTTGGGCTAAATAGCAACAGAATATCCGGCACCATTTCCCGATCCCGTGCCCATATAATCAACTCACGGATCGGTTTCAAGTTACTAGGAATCCCTCTCTTAGAGAGTATACTGCCTAGTAACTGCACTGCCGCTTCTCTGCATTTTCACTTAAATTAGCAGTGCCTACCTTACGGGGGTGAGTGGCCAGCTCACTTCCAGCTCCTACCGCGACTCTCAGGTAGTGCCAACCCCGTCCGCGTTTCCCGACGTCCAACTTCAGGTAAAACCGTCGCTCAAAGCAACACCTGCATCCGTCGCTCCAGGCAACAATATCAATTTAAGGCCCCGTGTCCCTGTTCGGGCGCCATTTGTCGGGAAGAGCGCGAAAACACGGAGTCTGTGACTAAAACCAGTATGATTGATACACAGCACTCAATTTTATTAGTAGTTACACAGCGTTATATAGGGTTCAAGGGGCACGCCTCTTCTAGATAACAAATTCTTGCAATTAACTACTTTTTGGCTAGGCATCTTGTTTTTGCTAAAGCTGCACCTGCATCTGCCAAACTAGTTGCTCTAATCACACTTTCAGAGTCTCTTCAAGGTCAGGTTATTTACTGCTCTCAGGACTGAGTTTCAGTCTGCTTCATAGTTCTCAAAACATGGATTGGCCACAAATGCTGGGTGTCCACATTCCTTGAGAAATTCCTCCACACTCATCCATTTAACTCTTTCTGTTTTGTGGAAGGAGGAGCCTATGGATACAGATCAAAGTAGTAATATGTTAAGTTCTATACAATCAGAAGTTGCAAAATACCAGATGTTAATTGAAGAGGAAAACCAAAAATTAAAAAGATACAAGGTAAGTAACCTTTGTTTTCCTGATTAAAATATTGGGAAAGTTGTAAGAAAAAGCCAACTTTTGTATCTGTGGGAGGCTGTTGCAACTAACATGAATTGGATGGGTACATTAAAGAAAATGTTACATAAATTCATGTTGCATTCCTGAATTTGGGGGTTAATTACCAGTTTGCTTCCTTTTAGCATAAGGCTTACAAGACAGCCTGTGTAGCTCCCCTTTGTTTTGCCACGTTTTTGTATCTTTCTCACTGATTTAATCATTGAGGGGTTTTTGGCTGGTCTGACAAAAAAACATGAAAAGAATTTGTGCCTTAAGCAGTAAAGTCATCTGGCATGTAACTTCTTACTGAGTGCTCGGAATTTTACTGCTTCAATTTTATTTTTAGCTGTCTGGTTTAAAAAAGAAGTTGAGTTCTTGCTGGGGGGAAGGTACAACAATAAGGATGGGGTTCCCTATTTAGAATCATAGAACAATGCTTTTAATTTCTTTTTAGATTGAAAATATTAGAAGAAAACATAATTACCTGCCTTTCATCATGGAATTACTAAAGACTCTAGCAGAACACCAACAGTTAATACCATTAGTAGAAAAAGTGAGTATATCTTAGATGACTTTTAAGAAGCAGTATATGTCTGTAATTTTTCATACCTTCTACTTAAAATTATAAAGTCAGTCAAATATCTTGACAGCATAGATGGCATGGGTTTGTTGCTACATTTATATACATTGCTAGTTTACCTGGTAGTCTCTTGCAGTTATCAAGGGGCCCAGTTCCAGTGGAGACTGGAAATGGTGGCACCAACCAACTTTACACTTTCATGTACCTTCCCTTTGATAACCTAAATACATTTTTCTAATGATAATATAGAAAGAGACAAGTCAGTATTGTCTAAACAATCCCATTACAGGACATAGGGTGCTACAAGAGACAGGTGATGTGGACTTTTCTACTCAGGAAACAAATCTTCTTAAAATTGAGATATGTAGCTATGTGGTAGAGGTCCCATAATGTCTTTATCCCTTTTTGAACTGAGGATTATTTAAATATATACAGACAGAGATGTGTATGTACAAGATTGATCCCTTTTGCCAACCTGGCCTCTTGAGATTTGTTGATTTATCCGGCTGCCAACACTAGATGGCAACCTTTGCACAAGAGTTGCTGCTGATTTAGGTAGCTTGAAACTTCTTACTTTCTCTGCTCTTACACAGATTTACTGGCTCATTGTTTTTACCTTTTTAAGGTGCCAAGCTATTAACCTATATTTACTATATTTACTGTTAAGGCTTATTTATGAAAGTGTGTCTATCATTAAACTGTATGGCTAGTCAAGTACTCAAAGTGTAATGAGGTCTGTGCTGGCTTGACTGTCTACACACATGCTATAGACAGTTTTCCTAATTTTTAACTTGCACTGTAAAAGGATCTCTATATTATAGTGAGGAGAGAGCTAAATATTATTAATGAGTACAGTCTTTTGCTGAATTTGCGTAGGAAAGTATGTTTGCAGGCCACTTTTGGGTACAGTTTTTAATATTTTCCTTTGTGTGACCTTTGTGGAGTTTTAAGCCAGTTGCATACTAACAGGAGTTATTCATATTATCATCAAGCTTCTTTTACAAGTAAATTTCCAGTGGCCCCATGCAGCTGATGATAACAGGTCATTCTAAATCACTAAATTAGATCCTGTTCCATTCAATAATAAATGATAAAGCAGCAGTCTGATGCAGAATGAACAAATTTACTGACAGAAAGATGGCTAGTACTGCATCTGAATTGCCCTCTCTTCCTGCCTAATCTTTTCCACTAAATTCATAAGGAAGAAGATGCTAGTTTTTTCTCAATTTTTCTCAATTTCTCAACTATCTTATCAGTTTATACAAGTTATATGAGAATCTGTTTGCAAATATCCTAGTGGGAACTTATGGTTTTTTTTTCCTACTCTGTTCTTTTGAAAGATCTAAAAAGTCAAGATCTTGGTTGCTTCAGAGTTTGATTTGTGATAATGACTGAATGTTTTGTCATCTTGTAAAAAAATTTTTTTTGAAAGGGTTATTTCTGTTTTTAATGAAATTAATATGAAGCTATGAAAAATGAAAATTGAATTATATTTTAGACTGAGGGCTTTTTTCACCTCTTCTTTTTGCCTGTGGAAGATACCTGTAATTATTTTGTATTACATATTTAAATCTATATGTATTCTTAAAAAGCTTTAAGTAAGATACTTCTAAAGGGCCTACATTTAGATTTAAAATGTCTCTTTCCACACCATATTTTGTTGTACTATTAGTTATTAAATAATAGTTATTCAAAGCTCTCAAAGTGTGATCTGTTTTCTCAGAGTTTAACCTTGTCTCCCTTTGTTTTCTAGGCAAAAGAAAAACAGAATGCCAAGAAAGTTCAAGAGGCCAAGTGAAGATGTCTTTACAAAATGCATACAATTATGTGCTTCTGAAACTGTTTTCATGACAACAAATAAAACTTTTCATAAAACTTTAAATTTTGTCCAGCGCACGTTTGACAATTGTAACAGTTTGTCTTGTACTGTGTGCACGGGTCTGATTTTCTTCCTTCCCTGCATCTTGTGCATGTAGTACTGCTAAGTAATGTTTAGGTTCTCTTGGTCAAGTTCAATATTTAACAGTCTTACCAGATTTCTGAAAGCTTGGGAAGTGGACCTAAAAATGTCCAAGGAAAATGTACCCATTTTGTCCCACTTGAATATATGAAAATGATTGCAAATGCCAGAATTATAAGCATGAGCTTTCTTTGCTCATCCCTACTAACAATTATAATACTATCCAATTGTTCAGTGACATACCTTGTGGTTTTGTTTTTATGAAGTATGTGTCTAATTTTTTTACAAAATTGAAAAGTATTAATTCAGTTGTTGAAACATTTGCAAAGACCAGTGTATAATCTCAAGAGATCTGCATTGCTTTAGTAGAAAAAAAAAATAAATATTCCCATTTTTATTTTGGCAAACTATCTTCTGTGGTATTTTATTACTGGGTAAGATGATTGGAATATGTATTGGAGACCATCAGTGTTGTGACTCTTCTGAATTTGGGTTGTCAAGAAGGCACTCTGTTGTTTTGGGGAGTTAATGTTCTTGAATATAAGGTAGTACTGTTCTAGGATATGTTAAATTTCAGTCTTTATATTATAATGGAATATGCTTGAACCATATTCCATGAGCCAAAGGGGGATGGACCTCACAATTTGTATTGCCTTTAGTGCTGCTCATACTTGACCTGTAGGTAAAATGCTTTAGTAAGGACAGCAACAGACCATTGTAACAATACATAATTACTGAAACACTGTTAGCATATAGTGTATATAAATTTGCTTAGAAAGGGAGACAAAAACCAGAAACAAGCAAAAGAACTTGGGTTGTTTTGAAGACATTTAAAACCAGTAAGAGATGTTTGGTTTGTCTACTTTGACTTTAAGGAAATACTTTGTTGGACTGTGAGATCCCTTGGTCTTGTAAACTTATATGATGAGAATACATATATTTAGAGAATATTTTCAACCCCAATATGGAACAGATTCTGTTGGTGCTTCATATAGATTGCATATACATATATACAGAATAAAATTTTAGCTGAAGAAGTAAAACATGTACTGAGTTCTCTTACTGCTGAAAGGATCCACTTAAGTCATTGCTGTGGCTGAAAAGGTAGGATTTTTCATGAGGTCTGTTTGATCAGGTTGATGAGAACATATTTGTGAGAGTTTCCTACTTCAGTAATTAATTGCAGAAGTATTGTTTAGGGGAAGGAAAAGAGTTCCTCTGCAAGAGGCACTTGTCTTAAAATTATACTCTAAACTTCTTTTAACCTGCTGAAAAGATTTGTCTGTTGCTTGAAGTGGTAGTCTGAGGATTCCTGCTGCACACTGCCATTCATGAATAATTTGGATACTGTCTACAGAAAAATTTTGCTATTCCATAATGGATGTAAACTTAAATTCTACATCATTCTCCTTTTATTTCCATGCTGGGTACTCTCTTAGAGTTTTTTATACTGAAGGCACTTTGCAAGTCTAGTTAACTGTTTTGCCATGATAAGCAAGTATTTTCCATATTCTGTACAGTTTGTTTATGTTTTGGTTACATGAATTAAGGGTTATGTTAATATTTGACTTTTTTTAACCACACAATGTTTATTTCCAGGGTTAAGTCTGTGACAATAACTAAGCAATCATCTGCACCTTTATCAACATGTGATATTTACAGTTCAGTGAATGAAAAATAAAGTGTGCTTTTAAGCAAATATTTTTATTAATTTCTGCTAATGTTGATGGCAGTCAGGTGCCAAGATAACTGCTGTATCCCACTTCAAACAGGAAAACATGAAATAATTGTAAAATATTTCTCAAAACCAAATTCTGACTCTAAAATCCAGAGCACATCTTATTTGAAACACTCTGCAAATGTGCACACAGGTGCAAATGCTGAAAAATGGTAGCAATTCAGGATTTCCTTGTCCTTAATGGGCAATATTTTGTCTCATAAGATCCAACAGTTTGTGGTTCAATATTCCCTTTCAGGTCTGTTAAGATGTTACTAAGCTGTGGTGCCTTTTCAGCTGATGGAAGAGCAAAGAGTAAATTTTGGGGAAATAAAATTCATGCGTAGCTCTGAGAGTATTAAAAGAAACCTGAGCAGTCTGGGCATGTTTGACTTGACTCATTGTGGATATTATGTAGTGTGCTTCAAAAAATAAAGCTGCATCATGGCTTAGAAATCTTGTTTCTCCATAGAAAAATGTTTTCCTAGAGTGGAAGAGAGTATTAAAAGCTTTTTCTTATGCGATGTCTTTCTTATTGCACTTTCCATTTTTTCCAGTAATGCTCTGGTCATTTTTAAATCACTTAGAAATCTACAGAGCATTTCAGGAAGTTTTGCACTCAGTCTTTACTTTGAAAATTCAGTTTGGTTTTAAGGGGAAAAATATTTAAAAGTGAAGTTTCTTCAGCCATTTTCATTTATTTTTCTCCTGTTCCATCTTTTTAATGTCACCCTGACCTCCAGATCCTTATTTCCACTTTTAATGAGGGCTGTGATTTGCTGTCTAAAATGATAAGGCATCGTTGGGTACATGTTACAAGCAACTGTATATGTATGTGAGTGATATTTATATTTTTTTTTATCATTATTTTTTATTCAGAATGATGTAACTAGCCGGATAGTGACTTTAGTCCTGGGAAAGCTCTGGTGATGGAGGGAGAAGAGAAATGGAGGCTGTTAGCTGTGGGGAAGATGAAAGCACTTGTGTTCCTACATCTCATCTTTTAACTTGAAGCTGTGGTATCTTTACAGTGACTTTTGTCTTCCTCCAAACCACTGTGTTGCTTTCAGTTCAGAGAGCGTTTATTCTGTTGAAGGATTACAGCATAGGATGTTGTACCAGTTTTCCCTTTGCTTTTTTTTTTTTTTTTTCTTTGTAAAAGGTAAAAGGAGAGTTAGGAATTAACTGAGCTTTCTGTATCTGACCCACTGCTGTACCTGCTTGTTTACATGAAGGAAAAAAATCATTAGAATTAAATGTTGATACATGAAGTCAGGCAGACATTACTGACCCACTTGAGAGGAACTGGAAGAGACTGTTACTTAACATTGTCTACATACTACCAAGAAAACTTCCTGCCTGACACATGATAAAGAATTAGGAGAGTTTTCACACTATGCTGAGAAATGAAGAGCTAAGAACAGTAGGATTATACTGTCCCAGATACCTGATGCTTATTATTCAGGACTCATTATCTGCAGCTCTCTGTACAGTATTACCTGTGCCATGGAAAAATCACTGGGGGAAAGGAGGCTTGTGCAGCTTCTCTGACCTCTCATCCAGTTTGGTAAACCTCCAAAAGCAAACAAACCTGACAACTGGTAATGTCACTTGTCCAGGTCTTGTCTGTGCATTCACAAGTCAGAAGAAAGACAAGTTTTGTTGATGTGGTCTTACTGACTCAGGGCTAGTTCTCTGGTGTGCTGTTCTTAGATGACAGGGACTGGTGACCTGAGGATCTTGTGAACTGATTGAACATTTTCATTACACTCTTAAGAAAAGATCTCCTCCTACCTGTGCACCTCAAGGGATCAAGTTATTGTTAAGAGCTTGAAACTGTCACTGTGTTTGTAATCTGTGCTTTGTAAGAAGTATTTTACAATAACCACCAGACTGACTTTGGTCCCCATTAAGACAATTTGGATTCTGTTCAGTGATTCAGACTTTCTCAAGTCGTATCTTGAAGCATGAAGATGCTTATTACTTCTACAAAAAAATAAAGTACAATACATGTCCATGCAGTGATGAGTATGGGAACCCAGATGCCCCTATACAAAAACAGAAATACAACAGAGAAGTTGAATACTTCTTACTGAAATGATCTCCTCTTTGTGGAAGGAGCTGGTACATCAAATGCCAGTACAGAAGATTTCCACCATGTCATTAGGCTGTGGTGTAGCCTTGCCAGATCTCAGTCTCTAGCTTCATAGCTTAGTATCTTGGCTAAAGAATGTCTCACACTTCCAGCCTCAGAGTTTGCCTTGAAAAAAGGGGAGAAACATCAAAAAGCTGCAAGGCATTTCTTGGTGTGATGGTGAGGGAGATCTGGAATAAGGTGGTAGAACCAAACTGGGAGTAATAATGGGAAGACCTAAGAGGCGTAGATCTAGAAATAATTACTTGTTTTGCTTTTGTTTTGTCTTCTTTTCCCAGGAGAAGGGGGAAAAGTTGGATGAAAGGTTCTTCCTTCAGTGTTCAGGATATTATTAGTAATTACATGACAACCTAAGTCCTATTCATGTTTCACTGTGCTGTTTCTTTGAGTTACTTTTCAATATATACAGCCTCTTCTTGCTTTATTTTGCATTTTTCTACAATGTTGAGCATCTTATCACATGGGTTCAAACCCTAGGGAACGTTGCACTTGGCCTTTAGCTTTGACTCTTGAAGTTACTCTGTAGTTTTACGTCAGAGTCCCCTCTTTGAAGTAGGCAGTTACGCATATGACTCGCACTTTGTTTGAGGAAGTTAATTCTGTTGGCATTTGCTGCAATTGTTACTGTTAAGTTCATTATGTTAGGTAATGAGGAATCTAAACCTCTTAGCATGTTTGCAGCATGTGAGATAAAAACATCAGTGAATTCCACAAGCAGCAAGAAATCTAACCGGAGGAAGTAGCAAGAGATAATGTGATTCATGTTCCTCTAAACCTGATTCACTTCATGTGACTCGTAAGATATTACTGATTAAACATGAAAGGATCTTCCTGCCATTGCAAAAAGCATAGAAAAGTCCAATAAAAATAACCAGATTTGGTTCTGCCGGGGGAATCTGCTCAGTAGTTGCTTAACTGAAGTTATTCCAGTTGATCATGAAAGCTCCCATAAGAACTTCATTATAAATTTCTGGTCAGAATGAATGTTTACTTCAGAAACCAGAAATGTCACCCACAGGGTTGATCAATTAAAGCCAGGAAAAGGACTGAAGTAAATAATTGAGAGCAGTTTAAGAGAAAGATATAACAAGTGGAAGTGACTTTCAATTTATTTGTAGTGTGACAAATTCTTCTTTTTCTCTCAAGGTTTTTATGATTATAGGAAGCATTCTGGATAAGGAGTGTGTTATGCAGACAGAAACTTTATAACTAAAGTTATTTGAAAATTGAATCATGTAACTGAGAAGAAAAAGGAACAAAGTTTGTGTTGCAGAGTTTCAGTCTTTGCCTTATGCTTTAACTTAAGAAGAATGTGTTTTCACTTTGAGATTATTTCACTATATTCATTTGACTTCATGCATTCAACTTGCCATTGTTTCAGCACAAATGTGGAAAATAACATGACAAATGAAGAGGGAAAATACTGTGTCTGTGTTCCATACCTAGAGGAGACATTTCCCTTTTCCTCTATTCTGTCACCCTATTTCTGAGTTAATGGTAATTTTAGAGTAAAAATAGAAATGCAAAATTCAAAGTCAGAAAATAAAGTTCGGCTGTCCATTTCAGAAGTAATTTTTTTATTTATTCAGTATAGGACACTGTTATCTATGGTCGGCTTTGGAAGCCTCTAACAGCGTTTGTGTGGAGGAAAGGAGAGGGGAAAAAAAGAAATAGTTTTCCCTGGAAATGATGCAGGAGTATCCAAATTCTCTGCAGCTGGAATTTTGGTTCATTGCTTTGAAGTGGGATGAGACACTTCCAGTAGATTGTTATCCTGTTTCAATTTTTCTGAATCACTCAAAGCTGCATGCTGGGCCATCTGCTAACAATTTGAAGCCACCCAAAACCCATTTTAAGTACTGTCTGGCTTACTTAACAAAAGTCTGACTAAGTATCCCTACATCTTCACATAGATTCAGGATACCAAAAATGGTAAAAGTTGTGACCACCCGAGAAGAAGCCAGGTGTAACTGAGAGGGCTTGGTGCACTGCAGACATTGGACACTGCCCTGTCTTGGGGAGAAGTTAGCAATGCTTGTGTACAAGATGGCACTGGCATTGAAACTACTTGGAGAGTTTATGGAAAAGTGAAAACAAAGAGCTGAAAAATGGAGCTCGATACCAACGAACAGTACTCAGACTGGAAAAACAAGGAAAGTGGCTTTTTCTATCACACAGACAACTCTTTGGCATCTTCTGCAGAAGAGGAAGGGACTTTAAAAGAAATAAGGAGAAGTGCAAGAATTTATGTAACTCCAGAGCTACTTGTTTTTCATGTTAGATGGAGTTGTATTGTAGTAATATTCATGCAGTATTAGCATCAAGATAATTGCATCATATGTTCTGCCATAGTTCTTTCCAAAACAAATTAGTATAACTAGATGCACAGGATATGCCAGAGATGAGCAAGTTAGATAATACCATCAAAGAAAATGTCCTGAGACCTTTGTTCTCAGAAATTTGGGGCGGGGGTTGGAAAGTTTGTGAAGAAGGTGGAAGAAACTTGAAAATATGCTTTGGCTGGATGGGAGAGGAAGAGAAGTAAAGGGCCTTGTTTCTTTTTGTTGTAAGGAAATAAGCATTTTTCATTATTTGTAAAACTTTCAAGACAATTTTAGTTACCACTAATATCTCAGAAATCACTGTTTTTCAATAAATAGATCCAGCTGCTGCTTTTCTGATATGCAATAGTTATTGAACTTTCTCTTCTGTCTGCTGTAGGTGACAGCTAAAGGATATCCACAGGCATGCAAAACCATTTGTGCATCCTTTCTCTTCACAAAAATTCTCTTTTTCAGCAGAGCTAAATTCAGTGACTTCTATCTCCTTCATGGTTTATTGCATACACAAACGCAATGTACAGGAAATAAAGTTTATAGTTCTCAACTGCTGTAAAATCTTAATGACTGTGCTCACAGCAGACACAATGGGTACATTGTATGCTTCAGGTTCTATTTTAGATAGCCTGAATTCACAGTCCTCATATCCTGGTAAATATAATCCCTTGCTGCATGGCAAAAGGCAGTTCTAAAGATAGTAATCTGCACTGCAATGAAGCCAAAGTCCAAATCTTTGTTCTGGTACAAAGCTTTGCTTTGTCCATAGAGAATCCTTCATTTTGAAACCATATGTTTCTCTACTTCCTCCCCCTTCCAAAAAAAAAATTATTAGAAAAATCAGATACTTTAACAGATACATCAGCGATGCCACTGGTGAGAAAAACTGATGTGGACTCATGTTTGTTTTTTTTAAAGATGAGCCATGTAAATTTGCTATGATTTATATCATAGAATGGTTTGGGTTGGAAGGGACCTTAAAGATCATCCAGTTCCAACCCCCCTGCATGGGCAGGGACACCTCCCACCAGCCCAGGTTGCTCAAGACTCCATCCAACCTGGCCTTGAACACTTCCAAGGAGGGGACAGCCACAACTTCCTTGGGCAACCTGTTCCAGTGTCTCACCACCCTCAAATTAAAGCATTTCTTCCTAATCTCTAACCTAGCTCTCCCCTCTTCAAGTTTTAAACCATTTCCCCTTGTCCTCTCACCATACACCTCTGTAAAAAGCCCTACCCCAGCTTTCCTGTAGAGCCCCTTCAGCTATTGGAAGGTTGCTCTAAGGTCACCTCAGAGCCTCCTCTCCTCCAGGCTGAACAACCCCAACTCCCTCAGCCTGGCTTCATGGGGAGGTGCTCCAGTCCTCTGATCATTTTATTGACTTTCCTCTGGATATCTTCCAGGGGCTCTGTGTCCTTCTTATGTTGGGGACTCCAGAACTGGACACAGCACTCCAGGTGGGGTCCCACAAGAGCAGAGGAGAGGAGGAGAATCACCTCACCTGTCCAGCTGTCTCTGCTCCCTTTGATGCAGCCCAGGACATGTTTTTCCAGGATTTCTGGGCTGCAGGTGCACATTGTAAGTGTGCATATGTTCCAATTAGTTTTGGACTTAGGTGTCACACAGAGATCTCTTTGGTTTGATGATATCATGCTCAACAGTGGAGCTTAAGAGCTTCAAGATGATTTAGATGTTGTCACAACCTATTTGAAACTTCTTTTAGTGGAATAAGAAACTTTTTCCCCCAGCATTTGACAGACTCACAGTCCAACAAATATTTATTTGCATATTAAGAGTCCTTCTGAAGTCAGGTTTCTTACATAATTAATACCTGTAGACATATAGGAAGGCTCATGCTTGCATATGTAATTTATGTACTTGATTATTTTACTGTCTTTGGGTAACTACTTGTCGTATTTCTAAACAGTTTTCAAATATGAGATCCTAATTAATGTCTAACTCCAGTTCATAAATACATCCAATGTTTTCTCTTTTGCTGTAAGTAAAATTAACTTCAGAACAGCTCTGAGAGATTGATGAAATAAAAATGAGATATTTAATTCAGACTGGGCTTTAGCCCATATTTTTTGTAGTCCATTATTTATAAGAGGCTTTACGCTTTACTGTCCTCTTATGTATGTACAAATTTGATACATGTTCAGTGTTTGAGGTCACCATTTATTCCTGCTAATCCATATATTAAACAAGTAAAAATCTTCTATACTATTCTGTTCTCATTTTTAGTTAACTTTATTCTTGTTACTCATATAATTGCTTTCCTGACATTTTTTCTTTTTGCAACATAGTCAAGCAAAATATATCCTTTTCATGAGTTCATGATAGAAGGAAGTTGAAGAAAACCAAAAAGTTGAGTAATAATTAAAGATGAAAAAGTACTTCAAAATTACAAAATGTTAAACTAGTCTGCTTTGCATGAGGTACTAATTAATCCAGTACATGTTTTTGTATTTTTATCTTTGAGGACAAAGCAAGCAGTAATGGATTTTTAAACTTGAAAATCCTATTTCTTTGACTACAGTGTAGAAGTGAGAGACAGGTAATTTTTTTCAGTGGCAGTTTGATCTCGTTGTCCAGCTTCCTCAGTAGACTTCGGAAATCTTGGAAGTAATAAGGCATATTTTTAGTGTGTGTGATGTACCACATATATGGTTAATAAATACAAAGTTAATAAAGCAAAAACGGTGATGAGGCTTGTGTTTGCTTTGCTGTTAACTACCTCAGGAATTAACAAATGGTCCAACACTTCTTGTATAAGACCAAGTCAAGGTGGGACGTGCCTTTCTTTGGGAGCTACAATTGATGCTGATAGATGCCAGATAGTTTTGCTGACTGATTCTCTATCTTTTAGACCACATCACAGGTTTAATGATGTCTGACCCGTCTAGAAAGGCTTGTGACACAGATAGAGGAAAGAAACCAGCCAGCTGGGATATTTTATTTTCCAAATATGATGCATGTCAGGAACTGGGGAGGATGAGTCTGCACCAGAGACTCCCCCTCAGATGGGGGGAGCAGCAGCTCCTCAGTGGAGCCACTTGTGGTTTCCAAGTGCCTTTGGAATACCCTGTCCTCACTGAATATTTTGTCCTAAATAGTGAGAAAACAGAACTGATATCATGAGATCCTCTCTAGACATTTGCTCTTTTGTTTTCAGGCTGTATCTTCAGTAGCAGAATTTGTCTACAATATGACTGTAATTTATTGTATTTAATTGGAGTAAAAATGCAGACAATGCAGCCAGTAGAGAATGAAGTAGAAAGCTCTTTGCTGCTTACAAAGTGAACAGAACTTCAGGGGTTTATTGTCCTATTTTCTGACTTTATCTGTCCCTACTGTTATACTACACCCAGTGGCCTCACTGTGGGGAAAGGAGAGGATTTCTGTTTTCTTCCTTGGGGAACACCTTAACCATGAGGGGCTGTGGAGCAGGTAAGCACTATCACTGCACTTTTTCTCTTTTCTCTTTTTCTTCCTTAAAAGAAAAGTTCCCCGTCAGTGTTGCAGTAGGGAACAGCACTTCAGTGGAGTTTGAAAACGATCTGACTATAAGCTATAGACTTAAATCTCAGATTCTTTGATGGATTTGGACGCCAAGAGTTTCTGTGGAAACCATTACCCTCAACCACTTACAATATCTTCTTTGGCAACGTGTGTTTTACGTGGTATGCTACTTTTGGAACCGTATCTCTGTATTAATAGCAGTGAGGAGAATCAATGTGCATAGCATGTCAACAACTAACTGGATGTGTACAGCCCAGGGACTATGCTCAATTCCTGCTCCTTCTCTGCTGGCTTTTTGGCTTGGTACTTTTTCATACCCTGTATGAAAAGCTATAAAGCACTGCTGTAGCATGCTGGATTTGCCTGTTCTGCGCTGACTCCTTTAGCAGGAGGTCTGAGCAGGCTAGATGAGGCTGAAGAGTGTTTATAATTGGGTTATAATTTATGGATTTGGCTTTAAGCTTACAAAGAAAAAATACAGTTCAAGTAAATCATAAGAAGTGAGTCACTGGCAAGAGTTCTTCTGGTGTAGAAAAGTCTTAAGTCTTATCTTAACTAAGAGGGTATATTAAATTAATCACGAGCTCTTAGATGTTAATAATAAATCAATTAGATTGAAATCCCATTATACTATATTTTGGAAATTCATTAAATAAGGAAGTTGGCAGTTATGCTCAATTGTGTCCATTATCTTACACATTTTCTTTGTATCTTTACTTTTCTTCAAGTCCTTGGTATTTACTAATTATTAAAGAGAACAGTCAAGCCTATGATTAAAACACATTCTACATGTTTACCAAGACTGAAGGAAGAACTGTAGCAGCATCCTATTTTGCCTCAAGACTTGCAACCAATTACTTTCTTGTTTTGTTTGGGTCTCTTAATGCAATTTTCTCTGTATGGTTGTTTGTTTTTACTTTGAAGATTATGTATGACTTTCATGAGCAGACATGGGACATTTTATATTCCTTATATATTGTATTTATGTAATTGTTGGAATAAATGTGATGAAGATTGCAAAAGCAAAATGTTTTAGCATTTGCTGGTGGGTTTTGTTTCCTCCCCTAGCATTTTGGATCAACAAATTCAGACAGAAGAAGAGCATAAGTAGTTCTGGTATGAATAGTGGCATTGCATGTTCCTACACGTATATGTAAGTGTAAAGGATTTTTTTGTTAACTTTTTTTAAAATCACTTTTGACTGTTAAGTGTGCTTGCAAGTACATGTTCATGTTAGTTTATATGAATTAAATCTCAGGTGCATAGAGACAATGACAATGATGTCAAAGAAATGATCCCTTCTCTTTTCCAATTCTTAGTTTTGATCTTTAAAACAAAACAAAAAAATCCTGTAAGTTAAAATAATATCTTTTAATTATGTTATAAAGGTTTTAGAAAGAAGAAATAATCCAAACAGCAAGGGATGTGTTTGTGCCTCTTTCTTTCATCCCAAACCTTGTCTGAAAAACTGAAGGTGTTACTCATAGTATTGCCAAGTTATCCTCCTTCAAATGGATGCTCAGGATTTATAGTGCTCCAGAACTGTAGGCTCTGTCTGTTTTTTAATGCTGGCTTAATTCAGTTACTGAGGATCTTATCTATTTATACTGTACATGTTAGATAAAGAAACTATATGCTTACATTATACATCCCATTCTGTTACAGTGATTACTTTTTTTTGAAGTACTGCTAGAGAGGGGCTTTAAAAGGAGTCTGAGTCATGTTCTTCTAATGAGCTATTGTGAGAAACTGCATCTAACTCAAAATTAGCCATCCTCAGCCTGCCCTGTCAGAGCTGTTCATGAGAGGACATGGTTTTGTCAGTTCCTCACTTTAAAAAGAAAAGTCTCTTGTTAAATCTCTTGCGTGAGATTCAGAGTACCATAATCTGAAGCAAATTTTTGTTTCATGTTTCATATGTGCTGGCTGGTGGGATGAAATAAACCTGAGCAAAGAGAGAAGATGTAAAAGCAACTTGCCTTGTAAAAGCAAGTGTAACCTATTTTTGTCAGGGTCCAACCTTTTTCCTACAGTCAGAAGGATGTAAACCTGTATAAGCAGGGCCTGCACAGATTCTGATGTAGATATATTACTTACAATGTGAGTATCAAACTTTATGTCCTTTGCTCCACAACTTAATCTACTGAATTTCACAGAACTAAATTTCACAGCTCCTGGGAAGCTGGGTAAAGCATATTTTTATCCATGAGAGTGGGAAACATTTTTAGGAATTGCTACCTTTGCCTTGCAGGTAGCTGCGTGGGGCACCTCCAACAAACGTAAATCTCTCTTGGCAGAGGTGATGTTGGCTGCTCAGCAGCAAACCCAGTGAGAACCATACTTGGTATAAATAATAACAGGGGATGAAGGTAGTGAGTGGTGTGTCCTCCTTGACATCAGTTTCTGGCTTCTCCTTGCTGCATCAGATGTCAAAGTCTTTCCAACACAGACCTCCAGGCTGGGCTGTGCAGCAGGGACCTGAGCAGTTCCTCAGTTTTCTTGGGCATCCTGCTCAGTTTTTCAGGGTGCTTTCTGACACAGCTCACACAGACTGTGCTGTGGGTGTCTCTGCTTCCACCCTGAGACATCTCTCAGGAAATAGCTACGCTAATTTTAGAAGCAAAAACAGCTGAAAGAGGCCCATGGCAAAGGCAGCCAGGCTATCTCCAGTCTAATCAGTTAAGAAATCTGATTGATGCTAATGCTTTTTCTTAGCAGAATGTTTATTAATCTTGGAGGGGGTGGGGAGAAAAACAACACAAGGGAGCTTTTATGAGGCAGACATAAATGAACAGAAGCTCTTTAAAAATGAACTTCTGGGATGTGAGAGACTGATGCAATACATCACAGGGACAGAAAGGCCAGACAGCTTTCTGAGTACATGTTGGCATAAAATCAGATAGAGAGAAAAGAAACTGTGGTACTTTTTGCCTGACATGACCTAAGGAAAAATACTGGCTGTGGTGCAGCTCTTGCATACTTATCTTGGGCATATCATGTTCTGTAGTGATTAAAATACAACTTCTGGTGACAGCAGGAACCCAAATGCCCTTCTGAATTGTGTGCAAAGTGCGACAGTTGTTCCTCCATCCCAGGTCATGTTTCAGTCTATGTTTTTTAGCAACAGCTCTTTGTGGCATTTGATTCCTGTATTGTTGCTGTGAATGAAAATGTAGGAAATTAAAAAAAAAAAAAAACAAACCAACTTGTGGCAATATTCTGTTTATAAGTGCAAAGGTAATCTGTTGTCAGGCTCTATAACTGCTGTATGGATTCACACTCTGCTAGGAAGGTAGGGAAGACAGAAAAATGAAATTACTCTTCTCTTTGAAAATCTTTCATCTGAACTCTTACTTTTTGGTGTTTGTTTGTTCTATGTTTTGTTTTTGCTTTTAAGTTATGTTGCAGAATGAACAGCTGCAAGAAAATACTGTTCTCTTGCTTTTGGCACCATGTGTACAACCAGTGGTGTTTCCATAGCAGGACTACCATTGAGGACTTCACTCTTAATCTGTCTGCAAGAGCCTGGGAGGTGAAAACAGAGCTAGAGGAAGTGTACAAGCTTCTTCACTTGTGTTCTATCATGTCTCTCATCTATTTCATGTTCTCTGCTCTGGAACAGAACTTTACCATGTTCCATTTCACCCACTCTGGGTTGTGGCTTTTTGCTCATCTTGAGGATTTTGTCTTAAATTTGAGTCTTAAATAACTATTACCAAACTTGAAAATGTTACTGGGCTGCAAGTATGAGAAACAGACTTCAAACTAAATAGAGTAGGTTTGAAACCAAAAGGTGTGAGCCTAGCTTTAAAGTCTCAGGAACTTTTGGCTACATGTTCCAGCCCAAGTTACAAGGTGCAACATTATTTGGAACTGTACATCCATTTCTATTCTAACTGCTACATGTGAAGCAACCAATTCCCTCTCATTTTCAGTGAGATGATGTTTCCTGGGCTTCCTTGCAATCAGCTGCAGTAAAAGGGTATTTTGAACAGAGAGAAACTCTCCATCATAACCTTAGTGTCATTCCAGAACATTTTGTTACAACTGAATCTGCCTCAGATGTTGTCTTTGGGAAGAGTTTTTCTATCTTTTTCTTCTGGGCCAAAACGAACAGTGATGAGCTATTTCTTGTGTGATTTAAGTTCTGAGAGCACAGCTGATAACAGCAGTAACCATCATGTAATGTACAACTTGTTATAACCCTCTGCTGCAGAGGCTTTTACCAAGCTCTTGTCACAAACTGTAGTGGGAAGAGATGAATCTGTACTGAAAGCTCTTGACGCATCCTATCCAAAGCATTTTTGAAAGAACTGTAGAACCTATTTGGGGATATATGTAAAGTCAGGACAGAGAGCCCCGAGGCAAGGACACTGTTCCATTTTTCATGAACTTCAAATTACTCTGGTCCTCAAGTCACTTCTGAGCCAAAACTGATCAGATACTAGACCTCTGCAAACTTAGAAATGTCAGCATTATTTTATGGAATTGGGATTCCCTAATTATAAGCACATATTTTGCCAATATATAATGTATGGCCCCAGTTCAAAGAAACTGTAAGTACTAAGTACTTTCT
The DNA here is from genome assembly GCA_023637945.1 of Phaethornis superciliosus. Taxonomy (NCBI): domain Eukaryota; kingdom Metazoa; phylum Chordata; class Aves; order Apodiformes; family Trochilidae; genus Phaethornis; species Phaethornis superciliosus. Next base: position 6,671,126 of record JAJQWJ010000009.1, on the reverse strand, counting down.
AACTTTCTACTACAATTACCAGATGATTGTTCTCTTACTATGCCTACACTTCAAAGAGAGACAGTTTCTTAATAGTTTGTATGATGCTATAAATATTTTTTTATTGCATACTGAGAAAAGAATAGCATTTCATGAGTCATCCTTATTGTGGGGTCTGTGGACAAAGCTTCCAAGGACTGATGTGTTCCCACAGTGTGCAAAGGCCTTAAATTTCAACAGTCCTGCTTCTTCCAACAATAAATCAAAGGCAGATTCTTAAAATACTTTGACATCAACAGCTGAGCCTACTTTAAGAAACACCTTGGTAATTAAGTTGTTATCAGATCTCAGCAGAGGAAGGGAACTACATACAAAGTCTCAGCAAGGGTCAAAAGGAAAACCTTTGTCCAGAGATTTCTTGGGTTTGCATGGTGTCATCAGTCAGTGTGCTGGAGCTAATGTGTAGAATGAATGCTTGAAGGAGTAACTTCCAGGACTGGCTGTGGGGGAAGGGAGGAAGGGAATATATTTTTTTTTTCCCTAGTTATTTACTTGAAATGAAGCCTGCTTAATAGAAGTGACACTTGGCCATAATTTACTGCACATGGCACAAATCCTGACCTGTTACACCTCTCTAATCCTGTTGAAGTCCCTGGCAACATTATTAGAATTTAAAACTTGGAGCCAAATTGCAAGATAAGCTCTCTCTGTACCAGTTTGGTCACAGATTTTGATGTTTTTCTTGTTATAAGAACTAGTGAATGTGGAAATTCCAATTAGACTGTATCTTTGGTAAAACAACAGAAACAAAACTTGAACAGACAGCACTTTTCCAAGTATCCCAATTCCTTGCTTACATAAATACCTTCTTCAAGTAAGTACCTTTCTGAGTAACCTGAAAGAGCACTTGATCCTTCCAGTGCTGCAGGCATTTTGCTGTCCTGCCTAGGTATAAAAAGATGTAAAGTTCAGTGAATGCATCTGGACATTTAACCAGATCTTAGCTTTAAAGTTAGTGTAAGTATTTTACATTTTGTTTGAACAACAGCTGAAATAATAAAACACATTCCATCATTTGAACCAGTTTTATCTTCCATACCTATCTGACAGAAAAGCAACCAGAGCTTCATGAGGATGGGATTGCTGAGGACTGCTGGAAGTGATTGAGTAAAGTTCTTTGAAGAAATTCACTGTGTCTTCAAATATTTCATCCAGAAATATTTATCTGTTTTGCAATGGATCTGAGGAAAGCTGAAAAACACTGAATGAACTCCTGACTGACCAAATCTATTCCATAACATTGTAAAGAAGCCCCATGAATACATATGGAAATCATTTCCATTTGTGTCCAAAAGCAAATATAACCGACCTTGAAATGCATTTCTGCTGACAGTCACATCTATGAACTTTGCATCTGCAGAGATTGCATTCAGATTGCTTTAAGTGCTTTGTCCAAATACAAAAGGCTAAAATGAAACTCTCAGTTTAACTGTTCACCCTTTCAAGAATGAGGTTCTCTTAAAAAGCTTTGCTGTGTTGATTGTCCCTACCTAGGAGCAGAGTTCTAGTCTTCCCACTATGCTTTCATTTTCTGCTTTGCTAACATATCACATCTGGAGAGATAGAGAAAGAGGCTTTATTATCATAGAGGTGGATTTTGTTGTTTGTTTGTGTTTTTTAAATTTTTTTTTTACATATGGTTTACAGGATGGAGCAGAAGTACTACAAGACTAACAATTGATCCTGTATGACACATTCACTAAGGAATGTAAGATCTAAGATTTTTAGGTGAGAGCTCTGAGATGAGGAATCATGCTACCAATCTGCTAGTAACAATCAAAACTTGTAAATGTGAGAATCTCAGCATGTGAGAAAAGATTGCTGCAAATGGCAGTAATTGCAGTTTCTTAGAATCATAGAATTTTCAGGGTTGGAAGAAACATTAAAGATCCTTACAGTTCCAGTTCCAACCCCCCTGCATGGGCAGGGACACCTCCCATCAGCCCAGGTTGCTCAAGACTCCATCCAACCTGGCCTTGAACACTTCCAAGGAGGGGACAGCCACAGCTTCCCTGGGCAACCTGTTCCAGTGTCTCACCACCCTCAAATTAAATAATTTTTTCCTAATGTCTAACCTAAATCTCCTCTCTTCGAGTTTTAAACCATTTCCCCTTGTCCTCTCACTACAAATCCATGTAAAAAGCCCTACCCCAGCTTTCTTTTTTGTCAGCTTGCAAGTTACATTTTATATACCATTCCCCAGATGTCATTTTTGGAAATTCTGCATGTGGTTGGAGGGAAGAAACATTTGCATTGAGTCAGCTGTAGAATTTTCATCTTACCTTGTCCTACTGGGCTGTGAGGGCAGCACCTGGGGGTCTGCAGAGGGGTTGTGGGCAGCAGTCAGCACTGAGCATTGATTCTGCTGCCACCCACTGAGCTTGCAGGGGGAGCAGCCCTGACACCCCCTCCCTCTCTGCTTCCCTCCTAGCAGACTTTGCAAAGTTTTTTTGTAGAACTTTTTGACGTACCTTCCCGTTTTGTTCTTTCTACTGTCCCCAAGTATGATTTAGCTCTACGTCCTTGATAAATGTTAAATAAACTGTAGGGAAATACTTGACTGCATGGGAAATTTGCTTTTAGGATTGGTGATTTTTGTTTAGCTCTACTGTCAGTTCCATGAAAGAGCAAGATACTCAGACATGCTCAGGTTGTTTACAGTTAGTGACTACTTCCTTGGTATCTCACCTAACACACAAATGCCAATATTTTATAGGGGATTTCTGTACGTTGTGGGGTACTAATAGCATTTCCATGCAAGGGATCATGACTTTTCACTATCAATAAATCAAAAGCTTTTTACTGTTGTGGGGTAGCAGATACTACTGGTAACTAAAAACAGTGTTAAGAGTAAGTAAACCAAGGGTGACTTTGTATATCTTTCACAGGCATTCATCCAAACCATTTAATAGTCAGCCTGAAAAACCAGGTTGGAATACTGAAAGCAGACACAAATGCTACTTAAGGACAAGATGAAGTAATTTTTTTTTTTGCTTCTTCCTTTAATTTAAGAATTTAAAGCCTTTTACAGAAAAAGTCAGTTTTCTGTATCTGCCCATAAGAAGTGTTCAAGGCCAGGTTGGATGTGGCCTTGAGCAACCTGATCTCTAATGGGAGGTGTCCCTGCCCATGGCAGGGGGTTGGAACTGTGTGATCCTTAAGATCCCTTCCAACCCAAACCATTCCATGATTCTATGAACTCAGCTCTTTGGAAACCACTGTGAAAATCAGGATTAAGCTCAGTAGTAGATGAATGAAAATTTTAGTATGCCCTGAGTAACACCAACCTGATCCCAGTGGATCAGTTCCCACTATATTTCGCTGTGTATTCAATGCAAATTTAGCTTCAATAAGAATAGTTAGGTAGAGGAAGCTGGATCTCGTGTCTACACCACTGGCCTATGAATCTAGGACTCTGCTCTTTGGCTTGTTAGAAGAGCAGATCTAACAAGGCAGACCTACTGGCACATCCTGAAATCCTGAACTGTCAAGTTTAAAACCAGTAGATGTTAAATGACCAACAGTTTCTCAATGCTATCTCTTAAACAAGTCTGAAGGATTAGTATGGATGTCTTTGCCATAGTTCTCTGCTATGCTGTAGTATATAACTTGGTTATTGGAGACCAGTGGCCATTTCAGATGGGGCTGCTGAGATTAGCAGCTCCACTGACCTACACTGGTTTTAGCAGCACTGAAGTTATGACTTCAGAAGTGGAATATCTGGGTTTTCTTAAAGATTAGTTACTAAAACCCTTGTGTATTTCTTGGGGGCAAAACAGGGACTGTATGCTTTTTACTGAAATAAAACAAATGTCATGGGTTTGTGCTTTTTTTTTTGTACAGGAATTTTTTGTTCCTCCTGGTGACATAAAATACCAGCTGATGATAAAGTAGAAATAAAAAAGACAAGCCTCCATAAGGTTCAGAGCTCATATCATTTACATTAAGTCAGTGTGAAAGTTAACCCTGTAGCACAGCAGGAAGGTCATATTATAAAATCTTCAGTCAGACAAAACATTATTTCCCACCACCCAAATAGACTTTTCAATCAGTTTTATTTTTTGTCTGGAGGAAAAGAAGACGCAAAGGAGAACCAAGACAAGAATTTCTCAGTGTATTTAAATAGATCAGTCATAGAAATCTCAAGTGTATCAAACACATCTGGTCCTGGTCTTTTAGTTTGAAGATCAGGATAAAATATTGAATCTGGGGTCAGAAAAGAGCAAAGGCAAGGGAAGCCAAATCCATTGTCAGCAACTATGTCGCCAAATATAGAATAGTTTAATTGTCTTTCCTTGTTAGGCTTGTTTTCTAGGATTTAAAAATAGCTAGGAGCACTCCTTAATCAAGCCTTGCAAAGGATGATGTGGCAGTGACCTGTGCTGAGCACCCTGCAGGTCTGTGCTGCCCGGGTGGTCACAGTGGGAGCTGATTTATGAGTTTCTCTGAATGTCCCTGGGCAGCTGGGAGGCTGCTGTTCTTTTTGGTAAATAGATGTTTGTCAGTTGCTGTAGTGACAAAACTTAAAGTTGTTGCCGTGCCCTTTGCCCTGAGACAGCTACTTTCAGTGAAAAACAGAGGTGGAATTTCTCTCACCCACTTTGAGATGTGTAGGTGCTGCTCAGGATGCTTGCCTGGTAGTGCACTAACTGTGCATAAAAATGGGTTCTTTTGTTTTGTCATTTGTCTGCCCTCTTTTAGACATCTTTCCATTTAAAACAGAGTAAACGACTTTGAAATGTCTATTTCTCTTCAATAATCTTAAAAGAAAGCTCTTCAGCGAGTCCAAACATAGAAGTTTTTATTTAGGACTATAAAGTTGGGAAAGCCCTCAAAAACACACAGAAGAGACTTTTATAGGTCCTCCTTTCTGCTTATTCTATTTATCAGAGTACAGGTAGGGGTAGTTATTTTGCAGCACTTAGTCAAGACTCAAAAGAAGCCCTTATGTCCTCTGGGGATGTGCTTGAGGAGCTGCTGCAGTGGCAGGTAGATCAAATTCTCACCCCCTGCCCACTTCTTAGAGGTCCTGCAGTCAGAGGGGACAGAAGGCTAGAGTTCACATTGTCACCTACTCCTCTAAAGTCCTCTTTCTCCTCATGTCTAAGATAAGGAGAATTGCAACAATACATCCACTTAGTTTTATTAAAATATTTTCAACTGATGTCTACCACACTCTCAGATTTAGACTGTGATGGTCTAAATATGTTATGTCCTTTCTTCCACTGGAAAAGAGGGGTTTGAGAGAGAAAACATCCTGGTGACTTTCAAGCACATTTAAGAGTTGCTATCTGGTCCAAAAGAGTTCTGCCTCCCCTTTAAATTGGTGTATTCAGTACCTTTCAGTGCTCTTCCTATTTATGCTATCCATGAACTCTTTTTAAAAATAAGCTAACTCTTGTTTCTCCAACTGCTTTAAAATAAAGAAATAATTTCTTGCTGCAGACATTAGCTTATTTATGTAATCGGGCCAAATCTTAATTGAATGCATATCTGTATCATCCCACAAATTTCAGTGAGAAAGAGCTCATTGAAACTGGTAATTGAACTGGAACTATGCTTATTAAAAGAAGCTGATGGTATGACAGAAGAACAGTAGATATGTCATAATAGATATTTATAATCCCCTCTGACATTGACTAAGAAAATTGTTGAGAAAACTTCCGGAGGAAGGAAAATATCACATTATCTCTGCATGTTGTATTGTCTTCATAAAATGACTGAACCAAGAATGACTCATTTTGGAAAACAGAGGACATAATGAAATATCCATGAAAGGTCTGAAAACTGGATGAAATGTCTATTTCTATAGTGGCTACTATAAATAGATTTCCATAAGCTTTCACAGGGAATTTCAGCTGAATATCCAGGTGCTGAATTGGGCAAGGCATTAAATGTATCGGGAGGTAGGACTTCCTGAGTTTGAACTAGGGGAGTAATTAAGAATTCTTAAGTCATAAAAAATAGTACAGTGTGCTCATTTTGGTTACCAGTGCCCCTTCTGCATCTATCTTCTTTCTCACATTGCCCTGTTTATAACTTTTCCATGTGCATTTGGGGATGATAGTAAATGTCTGCAGCTATCAATTCATGCTTGATTCAAGTAAAGGAGAATGGAACTGGGGGGAGCTGAAATCTGTGCAGTTGGAGGAATGGTTTTGTAATATGGCAAAGTATTCTCAAAAGGAATAAAAGTAATCCCCGTGGAATTAACACTGTTCCTAAATGATCAACATCATATTAGACTTTTCTTTATAGAAGAACCAGTCAGGTTCTTCTCAAAGACCAGCTGGTCATGGAACTCATCCTCAGTCATTTTTAACATCATCAAGGTAAAGAGGGTTGCAGAAAGTAATTCCCATGTGTATTTCTTGTTCTTTTGCTTGGTACACAATCTTCTTTCTTTCTTTTATTTTCTTTAAATTACTGTATTTGAGATCTCCTTCTGTTGTACAATCATTTTGAAACCAGTCTTACCTAAGTCAGTTCTTATCTTTATCTTGTCATTATCAGTAGAAATGCACAATTACAAGTTCTCTGATTTTACCCTGTGACTTTGTGCCAATATCCCTGATATTAGGTGAAGTTTTTCTTCAGCCATGATCTTTCTAACTCTGAGATGCAGCGGGAAGGATGCTCATAGACTGATGAGGAAAAAGTGGCATCCCACGCACAGGAGCCTTAGTTACTGCAGAAAAAAATTTAAAGTTTTATTTCTTTCCTTCAGTTTGAAAAGTTCTGGTATTTCTTGTTCTCTACTGTTCCATGCTATTAATAACCTCTAGCAAACCAGGTTGCCCTCACTGTAGCTTCCCTGCTAGTTTAGAAAAATGTTATTGTCTCCTTTCTGTCTAAAATTACTCTGGTGTGCTTTATCTTCTCTGTTTCCTGTTATTATTCTTCCTCAGGTTATTGTTCTTGATGTTATTTCTAAAATGGATGTATTGATTTCCTGTCTCTCTCCCTGTCTTTTATTTATTAAGATGATAAGTGTTTTAAGATAAAGTCTATAGTTCATTACATACATTGGAACTCTCTTTGATCTTACAAGAAAATTGCTAAACTAAATTTAAGAGCTGAATCACAAGTGCAATAACTCCAGAAGAGCCACCAAACACCTCTGAGTTTTTAGTTTCATAATCTCATTTCCAGGTTGCTGGAAATGAAGGACTGTTTGTTTTCCAGAAACAGTGACATGATGGCTTACATTTACATCTCTGAAACTAATTCCCACTCTATGTCAGACAAACTGCTTCTAAGAGATGATTCTATAACTAAACAGCTAATAATATTAATCTTCCATAATTTTCACAGAATCACAGAATGTTTAGGTTGGAAGAGACCTCCAAGATCATCCAGTCCAACCTTTGACCAACACCATAAACTAACTACTAAACCATGTCCTTAAGGACCAGGTCCAAATGCCTTTTAAATGCCTCCAGGGATGGTGACTCCCCCACTGTCCTGGGCCATTCCAATGCCTGACAGACCTCTCAGTGAAAAAAATATTTCCTAACATGTAGCCTAAACCTCCCCTGGCACAGCTTCCATCCATTCCCTCTGGTCCTTGAAGCAGCTGAAGAGAGCTCTAAGGTCTCCTCTCAGCCTCCTCTTCTCCAGACTAAACAACCCCAATCCCTCAGCTGCTCTTCACAGGACTTATGCTCCAGACCCTTTCTTTAGCTAATAAATGGGATATGTACAAAGCCTAAAAGTTTCAGGTCCATAAATATGCTACTCCTTGAGCATTCAAGCTTCAGACTGAAGTGATCCAAAGCCAAAAGTCACCTGCAGCTTATGAGCTGCTGTTGCTTTGGGTTTAAAAGATCTAAGCATTTGAAACCCAAGTTTAGTTTTCCTGCCTGGAACCCTAAGCCAACCTTTCTTTGACCCAGTAAACTATAGAACACAGTAAAGGTAAAACACCTCTGCTACCAGGGGAACCTCCTACCTCGAAGTGCAATGCTATGATGGACCTCATCTTTACATCAGAGCTTAGTGTCTCAGGTCTGCCTGCTTCTGCTGACATGATGCAGTTAGATTTCTCTGGAGAATGGCAGCCAAGGCTCATCCTGCAGAATTTAATGGTCCTTGGGTGCAAAGGACAGGAAAATGGTCACACAAGCAACTGAAAGCCTGTATGAATCTGGGGAGACAGGGAAAAAGGGAGATATGAAAAAGAGAAAATGCATGAGGGGCACAGACCCATGAGAGGGGGGAAGATGGCAATGGGGAGGAATGGTGGCTGGAGCACCTTCAGCTGATAAGAAGGACATTGCTTGCTGTTTGTTTGCTCAGAAGCATTGGGAGGGTGGTATCCCAAAGCATCCTGATGCAGGCAGAGCATCCTGTGTCTGAAGGGCAGCGTGGGCATTGCTGGAGTTCAGTGCAGCTACAGCACTGCTCAAGGGTGTGATCCAAATAGAACAAAAGATAACCATGCCCACGTGTTGGGGCATGGCTGGAGAGCACTGACTTGAGTGGAATTTCACTCCAGCAGAGGCGTGCTCCTGTTCTGGTGCTAAGTTTGGAAAGATAAATATGTACATGTGCTTATATCCTGAATGGGAGTTAATCAAGTTAGGTAAGACACAAGAAAGTAAATAGTACTATAGACCAGGGAGCCAGCAGATCTTGTGATTTGACAGCTCACTTCTCAATATTTGTTCTACTCAAAGGAAAACTTGTGTATTTCTTTGTAACACATGGGAATGGGTTCATGTCTCTGTCTACACGACATAAAGGCAGGGAGTGGGGAGTGTGCCCTGTGACAATGTGAGCACACCAAGTGACACCACAGCTGCTCCCACCACGGCCCTGCCACCCTCCAGCAGGAGGGAGATGGGTTATGTGTACAGTATGTAAAAGGATCTGCAGGGAGGCCAGGATGTTTACACAGCCATGAAGAGAACAGGTGTGAGTGTGACTCCAAGAAAAACGCCACATCCTGTTTATCAAAGGAAGTCTCTTTTTTTTTTTTCATGGAACGAGGTGTCCCTGTGTATGCATCTCTGGATAGGAGAAGTAGGGAGGAATACTAAAAATAACTTCAGTGTCAAACGTTCTTCCTGAGAGCTGCTTTGCATGGGGGGTGGCTGAAAGCCTTGGCAGGGGATGTAGTTGTGCAGTCAGCTCCTGGGGGGAAGCTCTGCTTTACCTTGATGCAATAGAACAATTGACATTTGTTTGGAAGGAGTAGAAAACCTTTCTGGTTTTGACAATACTTGGCATAGTGCTGACACTGGAACTACAATTTTCTATTTTTGTTTTAACCCTAAAACAACTTTTGTGGACCAAGGCTTACTAGCTGCACCTTTTCTTTTTAATGGGACTGACCATTTTGATACCATCACCCACAGCATTCTCCTGGAAAAGCTGTCAGCCCACGGCTCAGACAGGAGCACCCTGTGCTGGGTTAGGAACTGTTGGAGGCAGAATGAGCATCTGCAGAAAGAAAATTTGCAGGTTTAAGTTAAATCAGCCATGGAGCATTAAAAAATTATTCTTTTTTTTTTAAAAAAAAGCAAATTCTCATAATTTTGCTGGTTTTAGTCATGTGCTACTAGTTACATATGGTGAGTCTGATAGTTTTGTTGAATAATGGCAATCAGTGTATTTAAAAACAAACCTCACACACTTATATATGCTGCAAAGCTATTTCAGATGTCTTTGCAAAATGTAACCTCTAACTGAACTTTGAAATGTCTGCTTCTAGAAATACAAGCCAACGCCTTTTTATAGCAGCATACTGACAAGGATAATTTATGTATTTCATGGTATAGAAAATCCTGGAGGCAGTGTTATTTTTAGCTCTGTAACCTTTAAGCGTATTTGTCTATATACTAGTAAATGAGTTTTTAACAGGTGAATGACTTAATATAGCACGGCAGATGAATTACAGATGTGGATAATGTCTGTCCAAATTGCTTTTTTTCCTGGCTCTAAATTATTCATCTGGGATGGCCAGAAGCCAGCTATGGGGATTATTGATAAAAGTGAGTTAAGAATAGATTAGAACATTTCCCTTGTGAATTATAATGTTTCTTTGTTGACTGGATTATTTTCCATCTTCCATTAAGCATTTCAAGCCAGACTTTTTTAACCCAATTTTAAACTATTCATGTTCTATTTAAATTATGTTATTACAAATACTTGAGTTCTTTGTTTATAGGAGGAGGGATATTCTTTTAAAAGAAATAACATTGTTGTACCCAAGAAGACAAACATGTTGGCATTTTGCTTAGGTTTAGTTTTTATGGTGAGGTAAAACTCTGTTCTTCCAAGGACTTTCCAGCTGTCTGAGCTGGGTGGCTGAAAAATATTGAAAAAATTACTCAGTAATGAGGAAACAAAAAGGTATAGAAACACTGAGTTGTCCAAAATCTCAAAACTTCTTTTGAACAAGAGTGGAGTATCAGAGTCCTTGGTCACCTTTGCACCTATGTCATCATGAAGAGCTGCAAGGTAGGAGTATAAAAACAGTAAGAGTGAATAATTCTGGTGGTTTGTACCAGAAGAGTGGAGAAAGAATGACAGAAAGTAACCAGGTAAGCACTAGGGGTTAAAGATTCAGCTCTAAACTCTGACCTTTTCTTCTTGTGTCATCAGCATATATTTTCTTAAGTTTTTCCCAGTGTGTAATGAATGTGATTTTCTCTTACGTATGTTGTCAGAATTATTTTATTTCCACTAATACTTTTTTCAATCCTGTGATGAACATTTTCTGTTTTGTACTACATTTCCATGTGACTTACAACCGTGAAACAAACTGCAGTTCATCAGTTGTGATACAAGAGAAAGCATCACCCTAAACATCTTTCCTGGCAGCCTCCCTGCTTCTGTTCTTTCTTCATCTTTTCTTCTCTGGATACAGTGGGTAACTTGATAATGTGAGTAAAAAAGTTTGTCTTTTGATGAGTGGCTGTTATCTGAGGTACAGGTTGCATGTATGAAGATATTGCATTTAAAAAGTCCAGCCTTCTTATTGTCATCTCTCCTGTCTTTGAATTTGTGTGTAATTGGGACAACTGGAAATACCATAATGGTGTGAAATTGTGGTGGTGTCTATCTGTGAAATGTTGTTGCCATTTCTGCCATTATTCAAATGGTCTTCTCCTTGAAAAGGAGTTTTGGTAAGAAAGCACAAATGAGGTCTCTTTGGGAAATGGAAGATGAATGACAAAACTACCAAACATATAACTTTTATAAAGGGAGTACAATAAATTATCAGAGTTAACCAAGAATAATCATAGAAATAGAAGAAAGCTGGAAGTAGAAGATAGCTCCAGTGTGGTTTAAAACTGTTTCTGTCTCTCAGAATATTTTTCCATTCTCTGATGTGCTGACTTGTGATATGTGTCTTATCATTAGGCATTTGCAAGCTTTTAGGATTACTGTTCCAACTCTCATTATTCCACCAACTCTCATTATTCTTGTATTCCCCTGTTACTCTTCACATTCCAGCCAAGGCATATCTTGAGGGCCAGTATGAAATATTCTAGGTATTCAGCCTTGTTTACTGTGGCAGTCCAGCCAGTGTGACAACTTGTTTTGCAGCTTTTTCTGCTTCCTTCCCTACCTCTTCCTTCCTCTGCCCTTTCCTCTGCTCTCTGTCAGCTTCCCAGTCCTGCCACAAGTTCTGAACCACAACTGAGCTAAATTATCTTTCTCATATAAAATGTATCAAATTTTTTTTCTGGATCATTTTATATGGATATTAAACTGGAAATTCCTGACAAAGTGGAGGAGCAGATCCTGGGCAAGGTGGCTGAGAGCAGAGGGGGACAAGTGAGATGGGACACTGGAAGCATGCATCTCCCTTGTTTTTAGCTATTTAATTTCAGCTCTCCATGAATCACTTCATGATTTGTAGACTACAGAACACAACTGTACAGCCTTCTCCACCTAACCAGAAACATCCATGCTTGACTTTGTATGGCCTGGCTCAGTGGCAGTGTCCTGACCAATGAGACCATGGATTCAGATGTTGGGTAAATGTAGGGAAAAAAAATACTGCCTTTGGTGTTTGGAAAGGGTACTATAACCCACAAGGGTCCTCTCAGTCTCTTTCACTTGTTTGGATTTTTTTTTTCTGATCTCCTCTTAAGGGGAGGGGAGGATTTGCTGTCTCATCAGTCAAGGAATGGCTGGAAAATAATGGTCTGTGGGGAGGAATTTCTCAGTGATGTTGTGAGACTCAAATCTTACTGGCAGAGCAACTGTTTGTACTTGTTCTGCTGATAGGCTCTAGGGAAACTGTAGGTTTGTATGGAAATACCTGGCCAAAACCACGTCAGTTTGTTGAAAAAGTTTGGTTTAGAGAGTACCTGCCAGAAGTGGGGGCTGAGCCCTGCCTGGAAACATGGGAAACACCCCCAGTGAGCCTCCCTCCCTTGGATGAAAATTTTTATCTTCCTGGATGTTGCATGGCGTTTCCCTGAAACTTTTCAATCTCCCTCATGGAAATTATGCAAATGTCAGCATCCACACAAAATTGCTATCTGGCAACAGCAAAAAAAGTACAGGACTAAAATAGGTTTTGGAAAGGAAGGAGGAAAGGAAGGAAAAGAAAGGAAAAGGAAAGAAGGGAAAGGAAAGGAAAAGAAAGGAAAGGAAAGGAAAGGAAAGGAAAGGAAAGGAAAGGAAAGGAAAGGAAAGGAAAGGAAAGGAAAGGAAAGGAAAGGAAAGGAAAGGAAAGGAAAGGAAAGGAAAGGAAATCATTCCATGTAGCAGTGGGAGGTGAATTTTCCCTGTTATATATTTAAATTATTTAGGGGTAATTCTATTTAACAGTCTGCAAAAGCCTCTTTCAAAAAAGTGAACAGTACATTTTAAGGAAAGTTAAGGTGTACAAATAATTAAGTAAAGTACCCTCAGATACAAAAGTGAATTAATTTGCTGCCCCACATCTTGACAGCTGAAAGATTTTTGCCCGTGTTTCAAAACAATCTGAACTTCTAGCAGGGGCCAGGCATGAAGCTTTTAGACAAAGGCAAATGGTTTGAAAAGCTGAGCATGCGTGAAGAAGGGAAGAGTGAAAATTATTCAATGTTTGGAGCATACTTGTGCACTGGCAAGCAGTGACGTAAAAGCACCAAACTCTAATAAAGTCTGTCTTCTATGTGTTTCTTCAGCCTCAGCTTGCTCCCTGTTTCATCTCCTGCATGCAGGTGGTTATAATCACTGCAGTCAACACACAGGCATCAATCTGCTTGGTATTCATGGCCAATGGCAAAGGAAGTAAATGCTATCCCATCCCTGGCCATAAGTGGAGTTGTTCTGCCAAGAGGTGAAGGCTACAGTTCCCTAGTCCAAAGAAAGCCTCTATGGAGGTAGTGACTATACACCCCAAAGATTAGAGAGAAATATTTGCTTTGCAGAATTTTCTCTGCAGATCTCTTCTTGTATCACTCTTCCAGGTGTGTGCAATGCCACCAGGCCTGGCAGTGTCCCTGAATGTGCAATACCACCAGTCCCAGCACAGTCCCTGTTGGAAATGTTTGCAAAAAGATGGAGTTCTGCAGTATGGGGGTGCCAAGCATGCTAGAGACACCCCTGCCCCATGAAATGTAGGTGTCCCTTTGCTGGAGAGTCTACTGAGGAAGGATCAAGTCTGTCTTTCATAAATGTCACTCCAAAACTTCCAGAAGGAAAGCACTGACATGTTACATCTAGCAAAGCACATGAGTAATGCCACTACATTCAGTATGACTTCCAGTGTTTTACTGATGGCTTGAGGCCCTAAATTGTGACAGGACCCATCCACAAGTGTCTGTTTTGATGTAAATACATGTATTACACACTGCTACATTTATGTCAGTTTTCCATCAGACTTTAAGCTCATCTAAGAACTCCTGAGGTGTAAGAGAGCAATATAAATGACCTGAAGTTGAGCATCATGTGTCTGACAGGGAAGGTTAACAACGTTAGACTGTGAGGGAAATGTAGAAAGAAACATAAATAGGATCAGGACACTGTGTTCCTTGTCTTGCACTAATCCTGACACGTGAGCAGTCTACCACCACAAATAACATTACCAGATCGAAATCTCCAGCCAATAATAAACCACTTCTGGGGTTAGCAAGGCTCTTACTATACAACAATGTGACCTCCAGTCAGAAAGAGACTTTAAATTTTGTCAGAGACACTTGTATTTAGTAGGAAGCAAGTTGAGCCCGACTCAGGAGATGTACAACAGAGGTTGGAAAAACCAACAGGGAGGTGGGAAGGTTTAAATGTATACAGAACATTTACTGATTAGATTATCTTCCAGTTTCCCAGAACAGCTGTAGAGGCCATGAAACCTTTACAAAGCACAGCAATAGTGGGCAAAGCACAGCAAATACTCAGTAACATATGGATTATAGCCCAAAATTGGGCATTATTGACTGCAGATGGATCTCTGCTAGCTTACATTGGCAAAGGTAAACCTCTCCTTACAAATATGTGCAATGCTTGAAAAACTGATTATAGGCAGACAGCAAGACCTGCTGTTGAAGTTAGTGGCACATCCATTTGCAGAGAAAATTGTCTTTTCACCTTAAAAACTATTTAACAGTGTAGAAACCCCAGTATAATCTATGAGACCATAATTTGCCCCTTTGGAATGAGATGGATGTGGGAAAGCTTTAAAGGTCAGCATTCTTTTATTTCTAGACATCTTGGTGGCAGTGGATGTTTTGTTGTAACTGAGTGCCTTCATGCTATCAGCTTTCATCAGTACCCAGATAGATCCCAAACCAGGAGCTGAAGAGCTTTTCCATTCCCTCCCTTCTATTTTCCAAGCCTTTGTAATCCAAATCACGACTGCATCAGGAGTCTGAATGGGTGGTTAAAGTATTACCAGAATCCCAAGATATACTGTTTCTATCAGAAAAATAAGTAGTACTTTGTTAAAAAACTATTGGCTAGGGTTAAACTCTTTTGAAGTCAATAGCGAGAATCTTCTGACCCTACTGCAAGAGAAATTATTCCAAGAGAGCCAGCACAAACTTTCAGAGCTCCTTAGCTAGAAGTAGCAGGCTATCTTAAAAACAAACAAAATACCATGTTAAATGCACATTTTTACTGTTTTGTATTAAGCAGAAAAAGAAAGGTGTAAAGAACAACAGGAGAGACAGTAAATTCTGTTTTATGGCATGAAGTTGCAGCTGACAAGACTTCTGTACCTATCTGTGAATAGTGAAAATGAACCTGAACCATGTGGGGAGGTCTAAGAAGGGGTCTGTGCTGCTGGATGTACAGATGGTGGCAGAGGACATTCCCTGTACTTTCTGCACTGTACAGAGGGGGAAGGAAGGGAAGGTTTTGTAAAGGCAGCACCAAGCAGCCAGGGTTTCCTTGCTGAGAATTTCTGGTGAGCATCGCAGAGCATTGTGCATTACACAAATAGATATTGTATCAGTGCATCAATGGTACATCTGTGTCAGAAGAACATAATCAGGGGTGGGTGCAAAACTGGGCATTCAAAAGAAATGTTTGATTTATGGTTGCTTGTAAAATCTTCTTTCATCTTCCCTGAATATGTGCAGCAAGACGTGGTCTTTAGACCTAGAATTTGAGTACAGCTTTGATTTACAAATACAATTTAAATTGATAGTGTTGTTGGAGTTTGGCCATGGATACAGCCAGCTCTTTCCCCCATCTCTGTGGGGATCATTCACAGGTAGGTGACATATGAAGTCCGCATGGAACTGGTATTTTTTGGTGCCCTTCTGCATTCTCTAGTTTCTGCACTGCTTTGCCATTGCACAGTACGTCTATAAACATAACCCGCAGTCACCTTTTGTACTTTCTCATTTTCTCCCCAAACACGAATGGTCTGATCTGGACTTTGCAGTAATCTCTGATGTACAAGCAATCCATCTCCAGTGATGCAGGAAAGGAGCTGCAACCTCTGCCAACGATCCGGGCTTGCTGGCAGGAGGAGGTGTGGGGCTTTTCCTTGCATTTGAAGGCAAAAGTGCAAAACTTTGCCCAGACCAAAGGGACTCAGTTATTCACCTCACACACAGAAAAATGTTCTGTGGCTGAAGGGTGGTGTCAGTGCCAGAGTAGCCAAAAAAAGCCCTAGGTTTCCCTACAGCTGGGGATGATGGTGAGGGAAATGTCTGCATACATTCCCTGCACAGGGGTTTGTAGCTCTCCAGCTACATGGCTCACAGGAACCAACTCTTCCAGATGCTGTCAAACTCTCTTGCTTTGAAACTTATCTGGAATCCCCTTCCCCTGAGGAGCTCAGTTCCCCTCTGCAGAGCCCACCAGCAGCAGCAAAGAGCAAGCTGGCACTGGGGACCTTCACTTCATGGTGCTTTGCCAAACTATCCCAGAGCTTTACATGTGACACTGGAAGTTTCTCTGAAAGTAATTAAAGGTCCTCAAAGTGTTTAAGGAAAATATGGCAAGAATTTAAGTCTTGTGTTTGAAAAGTTTTTGTATCATTCCTCAGAGAACTTATTTATAAATCATGTTGTCTTACATTAACCTCTTATGCTCCCAGTCCTACCCCATCCTCTTTCTGGTTCTGGATATGTTTAGAGAGAAAATACAAATATATCTTATTATGCTTACTTATGTACTTACTTTCTGCCTCTTGCATTCCCAAAGAATAAGGTTTAGAACTAAACTACAGAGTTCTTTTAAAAATGCAGTTTTAGGGACGGTTGCGTAATGTGATCGAGTTCTGGGTTTTGCTTGCACTTTGTTTTTTCTTTTTCTAAATTTTTCTTCTTAATGCAACCCACATAGAGGAGAGCTTTTGTTTGGTTAAAAAGTGATGCACACCCATGACATTTAGGCCAGTTGCATCCATGTGCTCAGATCTGAAATCCATGTAGATGCAGGTGTGATGTCTGGGCAGTACATTTCAGAAAAAGCTGCCTTTGCCCTGGGATTGACTTGCCATATGTCCCAGCTCCCTGCCCAACTTCACAGATCACTCCTGGAAGCCAGCATGATGTGTGATGAATCCTATTTCTGTCCAGTTTGCCGTGGCAAAAACCAAGCAAACAAACAAACAAACCCAACAACAACAAAAAACACCTCTGAAACTCTTCAGGCCCTTTACCACAACTAATTACCCTGAGGATTTTACACACATGAAAAAAAAAAAGCCCTCAGTGGTGAGGCTTGATACCATCTGCACTGACAGCACAGGACGTGCAGGTGCCCTGGCACTCCCTGGAGAGGTGACACCCCGTCTCAGCTCTGCACTAATTGTGAAACCACTTCTATGTCCTCAGAGAGGCAATTTTCCTCTCCTCTTGCAGCAGTCTGTCCTCTTGCTCTTTGTGCACAACCTCAGTGTGACAGGGGCTGCCCTGGGCTCTGCTGGCCGATGGCAGGGGCTGGGGAAACAGCTGTACCCCCTGGGACAGTAGCAAAAATCATCAGTTCTGCTGGTGCACGTTAAACCAGCCATAAAGCCTGGGTCTGGATTTGCAGTTCCATGCTCATATATCACCTCTGCCATCTGTCTGCAGGTTTTTCCATGATGTGTCTTTATTTTGGCAGTGTCATTTGATTCCCTCAGTCTGAAACGCAAGGTACATAGATCAAAAGGGGATCCCACCCCCATCTACTGGGGTTGTGTCCATACATGGTATTTAGATTTATAAACCAAGTAAAACAGTCGCTATTTTAAGATGCTGCTGCTGAAAGTCTGGCTCTGACCCTCCACCACTAGGTCTAAATAATAATTTTTAAATGTTCCACAGTGCTGTCTGTCATCTTCCAGCAGCACCCTGCAAATGGGGCTCCAAGCAATGCAATGACATTGCATCATTTTAGCCCTAAACACTCAAAATAATAAAAATTTTAAAGTAAAGACCTTTTCAATAATGGGAAAAAAAAATAAAAAAAAAATAAAAAGGATTTGCGGCAGGGGAAGGATGAAGAGGGTTATGAGCCTTGTTATCTTTTTGCTTTGGGAAGTTTTATTTTAGCCTTTGCTCTGCAACCACAAGCACTGTAAACATGTTTTTAAGAGAAAATTGAATTTGTCATGTGAAACCACAACTCCAAGAACTGATGGTGCTCTCGTAGAAGTAAAAAAAAGATCCTAGAAGTTAGAAGCACTGCCTGAACACAATGTGCTTTTAATCTACGCCTGGTTCAACTTTCACTTCCAGTTTTCCCTCGCCCAGGCCTTGTCAAATAATCTGGCTACAGCATCTTACTAAACGCGCACTTAATTAAGGTGACAGGGTTGGTTTCTGCCCGTTATGGGAGCAGCAAGGGGTGATTTCCTCACCGCCCGCTTTTACCGCTCTGCCGGGGAAGCTGTGTCACCAGGACCTGCGAGTGTCACCCCCGGGGGACATCCGGAGTCCTGTGCCACGACACCGCGGCGTCAGGCAGCAGGGCAGCGGTCACCAGTGGGTCCTGGCGTGGGGTGCTGAGGGAGAGGGAAAATGGTAACGTGGGGCAGAATGAGTGGTGTGTGTGGGGGGTGATGGGAGTGTGTGGGGATTCACTTAAAAAAGAAAAAAGAAGAGAAGAGAAGAGAAGAGAAGAGAAGAGAAGAGAAGAGAAGAGAAGAGAAGAGAAGAGAAGAGAAGAGAAGAGAAGAGAAGAGAAGAGAAGAGAAGAGAAGAGAAGAGAAGAGAAGAGAGAAGGGAAAAGGAAAAAAAGAAAAAAGAAAAAAGAAAGGAAAAGAAAGGAAAAGAAAGGAAAAGAAAGGAAAAGAAAGGAAAAGAAAGGAAAAGAGAAGAGAAGAGAAGAGAAGAGAAGAGAAGAGAAGAGAAGAGAAGAGAAGAGAAGAGAAGAGAAGAGAAGAGGGAAGAGAGAGAAGAGAGGAGAAGAGAGAAGAGAAAGAAAAGGAAAAGGCAAAAAAGGAAAAGGAAAAAAAGGAAAGGGAAGGAAAGGGAAGGAAAGGGAAGGAAAGGGAAAAGGGAAAAGGGAAAAGGGAAAAGGGAAAAGGGAAAAGGGAAAGAGAAAGAGAAAGAGAAAGAGAAAGAGAAAGAGAAAGAGAAAGAGAAAGAGAAAAGAGAAAAGAGAAAAGAGAAGAGAAGAGAAGAGAAGAGAAGAGAAGAGAAGAGAAGAGAAGAGAAGAGAAGAGAGAAGAAAAGAAAAAAGAAAAGAAAAGAAAAGAAAAGAAAAGAAAAGAAAAGAAAAGAAAAGAAAAGAAAAGAAAAGAGAAGAAAAGAAAAGAAAAGAAAAGAAAAGAAAAGAAAAGAAAAGAAAAGAAAAGAAAAGAAAAGAAAAGAAAAGAAAAGAAAAGAAAAGAAAAGAAAAGAAAAGAAAAGAAAAGAAAAGAAAAGAAAAGAAAAGAAAAGAAAAGAAAAGAAAAGAAAAGAAAAGAAAAGAAAAGAAAAGAAAAGAAAAAAGAGAAAGCCTCACGCCGTCTGAATAAGTCTTAAATCCACAGAGCCAGGACAGAAAGACGGCACTCGAGCTTTAGGGCTGGTTTATGGGACCTGCAGCTCAGAGCCCAGGGTTTCTCCTCTGGGGCAGGGTGCAGCTTTCTGCAGCAGGGCTGGGATGGGTGGGGAAGGAGGTGAGGCCCCACTCCTGCTGGCTGCCAGCGTGGGAATGTCCCCAGCCAGGGCTGTGTACACGACAGCTCTGCCACTCCTCCTGCCTCCTCCTGAAGCGGGGTGGGCTGTGGGGTTATCAGAGCCCATTCTGTGGGGCATCGGGTGCTGTGCAAACAGCTCCCAGGAGAGCAATGCACGTAGGTTTAATGCCACGTGTTATCAACAATATTACTGTTTGAGAGCTCTGAGTCACTTCTTAACCTTTCTCTCTGTCACCTAAGCAGTTGGAAGCGATGAAAAGTTTTGCCACCAAGGCCTGCCTCATGGCGAGCTCTCAGCCCAAGGCCAGAGGCAATCCTTGCGACAGCGACTTGGGAAGGGGATGGAGGCAGCCAGCTGGCTTTCTGCCCCGCAACAGCCAGAGCTGGCATCCCGCAGAGAGTGAGACTGAGTGGGTGAGAGGATAGGATTGCAACACCCTAAATACAGATGGGAAGTCCCCAGCCGCACTGCTGTGGGACCACATTCCAGTCCCTGACAACAGCACGTGATTCTCAGACTACATTTTTGCAGCATAGTGCTGGTTTTACCCCTTTCCCAAGTGCCTTGCACCGTGGGTTTCAAGTCCCGTGGGTGCTAGCAGCTTTAGCATAATATTAGAAACACATCCCTGACCTTTATGTCAGGGAAAGTACTTTAATGTTGGAGTGTATGTGCTTGTCTGTGACGTTAAATAAATTTTTCCTGGGCTCTTGCAGTGGGCCTGCAGAAAGAGAACTTTTAATCACACAGATGTTCATCATTCTGCCCCTGTACTCAGCCCTGGTGAGGCCACAGCTCGAGTCCTGTGTCCAGTTCTGGGCCCCTCAGTTCAGGAAGGAGATTGAGGTCCTGGAGCAGGTCCAAAGGAGGGCAACCAGGCTGGTGAAGGGATCCAGCACAAGTCCTGTGAGGAGAGGCTGAGGGAGCTGGGGGTGTTCAGCCTGGAGAAGAGGAGGCTCAGGGGAGACCTCATCACTCTCTACAACTCCCTGAAAGGAGGCTGGAGCCAGGGGGGGTTGGGCTCTTTTCCCAGGCAACTTTCAACAAGACAAGAGGGCATGGACTTAAGTTGTGCCAGGGGAGGTTTAGGTTGGATATTAGAAAGAATTTCTTTACGGAGAGGGTGATCAGACATTGGAATGGGCTGCCCAGGGAAGTAGTGGATTCTCCATCCCTGGAGATATTTAAAAAGAGCCTGGATGTGGCACTCAGTGCCATGGGCTGGGAACTGCAGTGGTAGTGGATCAAGGGTTGGACCTGATGATCTCTGAGGTCCCTTCCAACCCAGCCGATTCTATGATTCCATGTTTCTATGATTTCTGTAGGGCTGTATTTTTCATAGAATCATAGAATCATAGAATAGGCTGGGTTGGAAGGGACCTCAGAGATCATCGAGTCCAACCCTTGATCAGTTACCACCACAGTCACTAGACCACGGCACTGAGTGCCATATCGAGTCTCTTTTTAAATATCTCCAGGGACGAAGAGTCCACCACCTCCCCAGGCAGCCCGTTCCAATGTCTGATCACCCTTTCTGTGAAAAAATTCTTTCTAATATCCAGTCTGAACTTACCCCGGCACAATTTAAGACCATGCCCTCTTGTCTTACTGAGAGTTGCCTGGGAAAAGAGACCAACCCCCGCCTGGCTCCATCCTCCTTTCAGGTAGTTGTAGAGGGCAATGAGGTCTCCCCTGAGCCTCCTCTTCTCCAGGCTGAACACCCCCAGCTCCCTCAGCCTCTCCTCGTAGGATCTGTGTTCGAGTCCCTTCACCAGCTTGGTTGCCCTCCTCTGGACCTGTTCGAGGACCTCAATATCCTTCTTGAACTGAGGGGCCCAGAACTGAACACAGTACTCGAGGTGTGGCCTCACCAGGGCTGAGTACAGGGGCAGAATCACCTCCTTGGACCTGCTGGTGACACTGTTTCTGATACAGGCCAGGATGCCATTGGCCTTCTTGGCCGCCTGGGCACACTGTTGGCTCATGTTCAGCTTCCTGTCAATCCATACTCCCAGGTCCCTTTCTGCCTGGCTGCTCTCCAACCACTCTGTCCCCAGTCTGTAGCGCTGCATGGGGTTGCTGTGGCCAAAGTGCAGGACCCGGCACTTGGCCTTGTTGAAGCTCATCCCATTGGAGTCAGCCCATCTCTCCAGTCTGTCTAGGTCTCTCTGCAGAATCCTCCTGCCTTCCAGCTGATCAACACTTCTCCCCAGCTTGGTGTCATCAGCAAACTTGCTGATGATAGACTCAATCCCCTCATCCAAGTCATCGATGAAGATATTGAACAGGACTGGGCCCAGCACTGATCCCTGGGGGACTCCGCTCGTGACCGGCCGCCAACCGGACGCAGCCCCATTCAGCACCACTCTCTGGGCCCGACCCTCCAGCCAATTCTTAACCCAGTGCAGAGTAGGCTTGTCCAAGCTGTGGGCAGCCAGCTTTCTCAGGAGGATGCTGTGGGAGACGGTGTCGAAAGCCTTGCTGAAGTCCAGATAGACCACATCCACAGCCTTCCCCTCATCCACCAGGCGGGTCACCTGATCATAAAAGGAGATCAGGTTGGTCAGACAGGACCTGCCCTTCCTAAACCCGTGCTGGCTGGGTCTGATCCCCTGTCCATCCTGCAGGTGCTGTGTGATTGCTCCCAGGATGATCTGTTCCATAACCCTGCCAGGCACCGAGGTCAGGCTGACAGGCCTGTAGTTTCCCGGGTCTTCCTTCCGGCCCTTCTTGTGGATTGGCGTGACATTCGCCAACTTCCAGTCATTTGGGATGTCCCCGGTGAGCCAGGACTTCTGGTAGATGATAGAGAGAGGCTTGGCGAGCTCTTCTGCCAACTCTCTCATCACCCTTGGATGGAGTTCATCCGGTCCCATAGACTTGTGGGGATCCAAGCAGCCCAGTAGATCACTGACTGTTTCCTTCTGGATTGCAGGGGGGGTGTTTAGATTCTTGTCTCCTATAGGCTCCAGAAGCCAGCTGTCCTCAGGATTGCCCGTTTCACTGTTAAAAACTGAGGCAAAGAAGGCGTTAAATACCTCAGCCTTTTCTTCATCTTTGACAATTACATTCCCGTCCATGTCCATTAAAGAATGAATGTTTTCCTTGCCCCTCCTTTTGCCACTGATGTATCTGTAGAAGGACTTCTTGTTATCCTTCACAGAGGTGGCGAGATTTAGTTCAAGTTGTGCCTTTGTGTCTCTAATTTTTTTCCTACATAACTTAACTGTATTCCTGAATTCCTCTTGAGTGGATAGCCCTTTTTTCCATAACCGGTAGGCCCTCTTCTTGATCCTAATTTCCTTCAAAGTCTCTCTGTTGAGCCAGAGTGGTCGTCTTCCCCGCCGGCTCGCCTTTCGGCACACCGGGACAGCCTGTTCCTGAGCTTTCAAAACTTGCTCTTTGAAGAATGCCCATCCCTCCTGGACTCCTTTGTTTTCAAGGGCTGTTTCCCAGGGTATGCTCTGGACTAGTCTTCTGAACAGGCCAAAATCTGCCCTCCGGAAGTCTAATGTAGAGGTTTTATTGACAGCCCTCCTTGCATCCCTGATTATTGAGAACTCTATTATTTCATGATCACTAAGTCCCAGACGCCCACCGACCACCACATCCCTCACCAGCCCCTCTCTGTTTGTAAAGAGTAGGTCAAGTGGGGCTCCATCCCTGGTAGGCTCATTTACCAGCTGCATCAGGAAATTATCCTCAATACACTCTAGGAATCTCCTAGACTGCCTCCTCTCTGCTGTGTGAAATTCCCAGCAGATGTCCGGCAGGTTAAAGTCACCCACGAGAATAAGGGACGACGATTTTGAAACATGTGCCAGCTGCTTGTAGAAGAGTTCATCACCCTCATCCTCCTGGTTGGGTGGTCTGTAACAGACTCCCATCACAGTATCAGCCTTGTTGGCCTTTCCCCTGATTCTGACCCACAGGCACTCCACCTTATTATCACCTACTTTTGTCCCTTCCTTAGCTGCAACATTCAGCAACTGGCACCAGTGGCACTGTACAGGACAGATAGATAAAGTATGCAGACCCTGAGGCTTAATTACAGCCTCAGAAAAAACCTTGAGAAGCTTCTCAGCTTTGCTTTAACCCATTCCTAAATCTGCACATTAGCTGAACCCCCTGACTTTCAAGGTCACAAGGGTACAAATCACTGCTTACCATCTTACTCAGCATGTTGAAGTGGGCAAATACAAGACAATCGCTCCATTTTTTAAAAAATTATTTCTTATTTAATCTAGCTAGTCATTTATTAATGATATTTTCAGCCTCTAGGTCCAGAGTGTAATTACAGAGTGTGCAAGGACATGCTTCCACTTGTTTGTTTTAGATTTGCCTCCCAGCAGATGCAGTTGGGTGCCAGACACTTCCCGTATTGCATGAAGCAAGGAGGGTTTATTTTTCTGGTTTTTTTTTAAACATCTCAGTACTATTTACAAAATTATAAGCAGGACTCTCTGCCACCTTTTTTTCACATATTCAAGTATTAAACCCTCTGTACTGGCTGCTGAGGAACACAGTGTGAAGTCCATGCTAAGGATGGGCCCTCCACCAGCTCCTAGCCTGATGGGGAGACAAGAAAAGATTCAGTTTTGCAATCTGGGTCTTTCTGCCTGCTGTCTTGTTCCCATGGGGTTTTTGTGGGAAGCAAATTTCTGAAAGGGAAAGTTGTCCAATGCAGTAATGGGATTTCTCCTAAGTGCTGAAGGCAGCAGGAACCCAGGGAGCCAACAGTGCTTTTGAAAACTGCTCTGAAGTTGTCTGGGGATTTTGTAGGTTTCTATTTTCCATCTCTTCCCGATAATGTATGACAAGAAAACAAAACCTAGTGTTAGGAAACTGCTGTAGAGTTAGACCAGTTTTGTTTAGAATTTCAACCAATTCCTGAATGTTCCCGTTCCTGGAACTTTTCTCCAAATGAAAGTCCATTTTAGGCTTAATGTAAATCCCTGAGTGGGCTAAACTAAGTAAGAGAAAGAAAACTGTGTACCAGCATCTGAATAGTTCTGTCCTGGACTGGGTACCATGGAATATTTTATTCCACATTAACTGTTCCAGCAAAGTCTCCTGTGAAGAAAATGTTTAAAAGGACTGTGGAAAGTATTAAGCCCCTTTCTTCCCCCCCCTCAGTGAGCATCACTCTAACCTCACTGAATTGCTTCATATTTTCCCAGACTAAAGAACTGAGAGGGATATTTTGGAGAGAAAAGTCAAAATTTCTGTTGTGCTGACATTTATGAATGACAGTCTTTTTTTTTTTTTTTTTTTTTTTTTTTAAAAATCCTGTACTCTGTTTAGATCAGAATAGTCTTTGGAGTCTCATCTTAGTTTGAGAAATAAGTAGCAAATTGAATAAACACATTTATTTTTCTTTTGTTTCTCTTGCCCATCCTTGTGGTTTTCCTACCACCTAGCATTATATTTCTTCAATTTCTGTGTCTTAACAGTTTCAGTTTAAAATCCAAATAATTAAAATCCTCCTTCTTGCATATTGCTGCAATCTTAAAAAAAATCCATGTGCAGACAAATGCCTTAGATTGAGAAATGAGAAAAGATGAAGTTAATGCTTCTGTGGCTGATTATTTTCAGTTTCATGCTTTTTTGAGAGGCTGAAGTCTCTAAATATCTATTTATTAAAAATATTTGTCATCTCACATATATTATTCTAAGTAAGTCTTTAAAGGCAGAAACTCCTATTTAAGCACTAACAGATAGGTAGAAAAGTGTTATCATTCCTTGAAATAAATGGGATTATTTCCCTTTGCAATGGACCTAGCTATTGATCAATAACTTGGATATGTTATCGAACACCAGTCAGAAAAGCACCAGAAAGAAAAATGCTTTTACTCACCTACAGAGTGCACAGCTGTGCTTTATGTTGGGGCTAAATCAAGGTGTCCCAGCTGCCTTTTTTATGGCTGTTTCCCAGCAGAAACAAGGGCAACTCTTGAAGCTGAGATCTTCAAGCAGAGCTGTCAGTCTTGGAGGGCTTGATCCTCACCCTGAGAGCAAGGGAAATGGCATTTCCTCAGCTGTGACCACACTGAAGTGATGCTGGCTGAGCTTCCCCCACCAGCTTGGCTGCAGACAAACCCAGCTCCTTGTGAAAGGTTCCTGGGAGGTGTAAATGGTGGCTGAGTGAGGAATCTCCTTGGGAAACACACACCAGAATCTCCTCCTGGGAGGAGAGTGGCTGCTGTGGGGGTTAAGGGAAGGAAAGTTGTCCTGGTGGGATGCAGCTCAAGATGTGCCCACCAGTAACTAGTGATCATTTGGTGGCATGGGAAAGCTGCATTTCAAAGGCTTTCCAACCCAGAAACCTGGCTTCAAGGTCACCTCACAGTCATTTGCTGTCCCTTGGATCCAGCTTCCAGTGACCAAGGACAGATTTGGCTCTTTGTAGAACCAAAGATCATCATCTGCATCATCTTGTAGAAAGATGCTGGAGAAAAAAAGACATCTGGCACTGCTGGCTTCATCTACTCCTGCCAAGGAGGGAAGGTGGGTGAAGAGGATTCCCTGAGTTTTGCAATACTGCAGCTCTGGCAGTAAATAGAAACAGTAGCTGGGGAATCAGAGACAACTGTAAGAATAGCAATAATTACCATCAGGTGGCAGGCTCTGGGAAATTGGGAAATAACCAGATTGACCAGGCTAGTCTAAGTCTGGTGACTGCAGGAGATACCCTGCAGTCAATAAATACAACAGCTTCAGCTGCTGAGTTGTGTTGGTTTCCAGTAAATCATTTTCTCTCTTACAGCTTGGGCATGGGGTGGAATATTTATATTTACAAAGTACACAGTAAACAAGAAGCATCAACAAACAGCTATAACTAATCTTTATCTCATATATACTGAATTCTTCATTAAGTCAGTCTGTTCTTAACCAGGGAAGACACTACTGCTTGAAATACTGTGCAAAGCAACAAATTCAGTTGGCTACCTTATTCACTGGTAAAACTGGCTCCTGGCAATGGATTTGTAGCACGGAGTTCTTCAATCTGACATTTGCCTTATGGTACTTGTTGACAGCATTCCCTATTCCATAATGGCAGAGCTTTACTTATTCTGGCAATGGCACTTGTCTCTGGAAAGCCACTGAACAGATGAAGATGTGCTGCTGGAAGGTATGAATTTGCATCACTGCTTTTCTAGCTCTGGAAATCAGCTCAGCTGCTTTTGGGAAACGATGGTGCTGAGCAGCTTTGCCCGTTTATATTTTTGCCCATTTGCATTTTGCCCATTTGCATTATGCCCATGACTCAGATCAGGTGACGTTGCCAATGTGCTAAAATTATTTTCAGGCTCTAATTGACCTTTGGACCTCCCAACAAGGCTGATCCATATCAGTAACTATTCAGGTGATCCAGAATGTGGAAATATTTATTGGCTGTTAAACCACCCAACAACCCCTTCTCTTTCCTAATGCCCAACCCAAGATGCTCCTTCCCTTTCTGGATTTCACCATGAACATAACTCCTGCAGTCTCTGAACGTCTCCTGGTGTGACCAGTCTGGCTGGGTTATCAAGGAAGGAGGGGCAGAAAAGCAGCAGTGTCATTCCCAGATGAATGGCATTCCGAGCAAAAGAGGCTGGTGCTGTGCCAGGGGAAGGTGGAGGATGAGTGCAAAAGGAAAATATGACAAACCAGTGACGAGTGACTTGAACCTCAGGATCACCCAGCCCCACCTTCCTGTACTCTCAGGCCATGGGTCCCCACCAGCATGTTCCTCTCTTGCCCATCACCCTCATCTCGTGCCTGCGTGGCTGCAGGGTAAGTTGGCTCAGCAATCTGATGCCGTGGAAAACAAATCCACCAAAAAAAGAAAAACTTCCTGCCCTATCCAGCTCCATGGCAGTGGAACAGCTGCTAAATCAGATGCAAGGGCAGTGGGGGCTGTGCAGGGAGCAGGGAAGGGGAAGGAGGGAGTGGGGGAGCACGGCTGTCCTGCTTCCCAGGAAAGGATCTGCTGCTGGGATCTCATACCCAAGAGTAGCATGAAAACCATATCCTTCCTTTCCCTGAACAAAATTCCCCAAATCCATGCTGCTAGCAGCACCCAGCAGAAAGCTTGCTGAGGAATGCTGATGCTATCCCAGCCCCTAAGTCACTGAATATGGCAGGGATGGGAAAGATGTGACCAAACAGCTGTCACCCAGCTGGTGATGTTGCTCAAATGCCTTTGAGATGCATGTTAGCAGCATGTTGAGATTTTAAAAAAAGCTACCCAAATGTGGCTGCTTTTGGCAACCCACTATTAAACAGTCCTGTGTATCCATTTGTGGTTATATCAGTTCTGCAAGTGGTTTGTTCCAGGAAAAAAAATAATTTGAGCCATATTAACTCCCTCAGGCACAAGCAGCAAAGCATCTGCATTATTTCTGTCCTTCAGGAGAGCAAGCAGTGATGCTTCTGCTGTCTCCTCTTCAGCTGAGGAGGGACTATGCCCTATCTCCTGGCAATCTGCTATCAGTTTCCTTAGTGAAATTCCATCCACATTCCTCTGTTGTTTGTGGCACTAAAACCTCATGCAAACCCTGCAGCTGACATGTGCTTTGCCTGCCAAAAGTATTTTGTTCCCCTCACACTTGCTTCTGGTGGCATCCATTCCTGGTTCCCTCATTGCCACCAGCAGCACCTGCCCCAATCCAGCCTAACCCCAGGGCAGCCGTGGAGCTGATGCTCCACCAGCCTCTGCCTGCTCAGAGGAGCAGCTGCTTTCTTTGGATGTTATTTCCTAACTTGTCACCTTGTTGATGACTGCTATCATCATTAGTCACTTACTACTTCCTAGTGGAAAATATGGGGCAGGCTTCCATGTCCATTCTGATTCTACATGGTCACATCTGAAGAGTGATGCCTCTCTCTCCCATCCTTGCTGGGGGGGTGGTTTTCCTATCCTTGCTGGGGGGATGGCTTTCCCATCCTGCTGCTGTTGCTGCAGCCTTTGCTCAGTGGTGATTCATGGAGCTGAAGCAAATGCTTGGCAGGTTTATTCCCCTTGCCAGTGGCCAGGCAGTCCCTCTACAATGTCCTGCAGTGACCATGCTGCCTGGCCCAGCAGAAATGCTCTGTTTTCTCTAGGGAAGCCACTTCCTATGCCAAGGGCACTTCTCCTCAAGCCCAGTACTCTTTTAATTATGCAGGAGTGCTGGGCTGGACTTACACTCCTCCTCTAAACTCATACCTGTGACTGTGTGACTGGTATTTCAGAGACTCACCTTACTCTGGGGTTTCTAGGTTTCCAGGTGGTACTTTTGGGAGCTGGCTATTACAGCTCAATTATAGGCATATTCCTTTGTTGTTTCAGTTACACCATATAAGCTGAGATCTTCTGAATGTTCTAGATTGGCAGAGCTGCTCTGCACAAAGCTGGGAATCTCCATTTAATATTTCCTAATCTGCCATCCTGTTTTTTAGGTATGTCACTCAACCACACAGTGATTTGGTTTCCCCACCTCTATCGCAGAACTAGACAGGGGTGATGGACCTGCTGATGGATGTGAAGCTCCTTGCTCAGAGGAGGCTGGAGAAAGGCTGGAGATCTCCCCAGCTGCAGAGCTGGTGGCTTCCCAAGCAATCCTGATGTTTCAGAGGGCTGGTTACCTCTCTGGAAACATTTAGCACTGCAGAGGCCACAAGTTCAGTGGTGCACTGGGGTTATTTGACATGAGACCAACTTTGCTCAAAGCTTTGATGGACATTATAAAAAAAACCAGACTTTGCTCGTAGGTTGTGAGTAAGTTACAACAAGCAGGCTGCAGGGTGCACGAGCTGGGATGTGGGTACAGCCTGTATAGCTGCTGCTTGGTGTTCCTTTCAATACTACCCATTGGCATTAGTTTCTGGCCCTAATAAATGTCTGGTTTTCACAAAGGAGTGAAATTACTAAAAGAAAATAAATAACTGTTGGCCAGCAGAGCTGATTAAGAAAGAGACGTCTTCTAATTCCAGCCACAAAAAGTGAAGGCAGTTAGGAGCCCCTTTTCAGGAGATTCCTGGATAATTACCAGCCTTGAGACAAACAAACCCAAAGATATTTTCTTAAATTCTTGTTTGTGTGGTGTAGGTAGCTCCTCTAGAAGTTACAGTGCATGAGCATCCCAAGAGACAAATGACCTTTCAGTGTGTGAAGCTGGCTTGTTCCAGAGCTCAGAGGGGTTTATGCCATTGCAAAGTTTTGTAAGGGAAAAAAAAAAAGAGAAATTGTTTACAAGTGGGCTTGAGAACACCACACTTTGTTAAAATTGTGTACTCTTCTCTTTCCTCAGAGCCAAACAGCTTCAAGACATCATTATGCAAGTGTAATATTTTAGACTGTGGGGGAGAACTGCTTGGGTAGGGGGAGTGAAAAGGAGAAGGGAAGCTGGCTGGGAGGGAGGGCTGGGGCACTTCAAGTCTTTTCACATTTTGTATCTAAACACTCAGCTTAAATGTTGATCTCCAGGAAGATGATCTGTCTGTCTTCTAAATGTCCAAATTCCAGTGCCCCATTTAGGACATGAACTTTCTAAGGCATGATGTGAATTCCTGTGCTCAGTACCACTGCCAGTGTCAGGAGAGTCTCTGGGGCTGAATGAAACTCATCTTAGCTGGGATCTGTCCTAGGATCTAATTTTCAAAGGCAATAAGAAGGCTGATGCCAAGTACTGTTCCCACACTTGATCCACCTCTTTCCAGACCTGTCTGCTGGCAAACTGTCCTGCTCCAGATCTTCATGATCATGGTCAGTGATGTTTCACAGCATCAACAGTCCTCCCAGAAGGCTCCAAGGCACAGACCACACTTTAACTCAGCCACAGAAGTCTCTGAATATTTGGAACATTGCTTTGAAAAAAAAAAACAAAACTCTGCCACACAGACTGTTCCAGACTGTGGCAAGTGGTTGCCAAAGATTTGAGCTTCTTGGCACTAATAAAGCATACATAAATCAGCAAGTCTTGGGGGTAACTGCAGCATTTCTACAGCACCTTGCAGGTGTGATAGCATCTGTCAGGAGTGGGAGTCTGGGCCCAACCAACAGGTACCAGACATGAGTGTAGGTAAATCGAGAGGGTGATGTAGTATATCAGTGCCTTAGTGCTAAAAAAGGACACATCCTGTTTCCTCCTTGATGAGTTATGGAAAGAGTTGTATGGATCCTGAGCTGACTCTTGGCTTAGTGAGCTCAGAATGAGAGATTTGGCCCCAATTTGTAAGTGTTCCTCTAGAGACATAACTTATTCTCAGAATTACAGATGAAAATTAGTTTGGTCTATTTGTGTTAGGGTAACCCAACTTCTTTCCACAAGCAGCTCTGTAGAGCACCTTGTTTTTTTTACTCTAAAAAGACACAGCCAAGAGGCTTTAGTGGAAAAACTCTTTATGTTTTTAATAGCTGCCTGTGTCTTCACACAGGCATTAGCTTGTTGAAGGAATTGTGCTTTACATAGCATCATAACAATGCAGGCAGTGGCAGCATGTAACTATGTCACCCTGCCCTGCCTTCCAGAAACCTCACAGCTGATCTTTTCCTCAGCTTTCATCTGTGACCTCTTTACACTGTGCATTTATCTGACACGTTGCTGCTGCTGAATGAGCTGAACTCTCCTTTGGAAAACAGAAGGACTCTGCTCCAAATCCCAGCAGCCTGCAGGGAGGACAAGCAGCAAAAGCAGTGTTTCAGCTTGCTGATGGCACCAGATGGGAGAGTCCTGGCTTGCCTGGCTGTCATTCCTCCCCTTGCTCACATGCCTGCTCTCAGCCCAAAGTGAGTATCAGGGAAAGCAAACAGCAGAACCCAACCACAGCCAAGTTAGGGGACAGCTCAGCTCTGCAAACAGATGAATTCAGCCTGGGCAGGTGCCAGGGAGGGCATCTTCACATGGCAGATAACCCCTCTGATGCAGGATGGAGCCTGCCCAGGGTGAGGAGACCTCCAACATCTGCAGATGCCACAGCTTTGGTGGCCCCAGGACAGCAGGGATGGCTTCCAGCAGCACCTCTTCACCTCCCCAGCTCAGCTCCATCAACTCCCAGCAAAAGCATTGGTCCTGGCAGACTTTAAAAGCAAGAGCTGAACCAGGAGGGTGGCAGCACAGCTCCTGGCTGCCTCTCTGCAATGCATGTGTCCTGACTTGCTCCTTGGATTTCCATTTCCCTTGGAAATCCACAAAGGTGGGATGAGCACAGCACCCCAGTGACCAGCCCTCTCTCCTCCTGAATGCCCTTTCCTTTTTGGACAGAAGATTTTCTGAGCCCTATAAATACCTAGAAATAAATACCACGTCCCCAGAAAGCCCAAAGTCAGGATCCTATCCAAGATGCCAGGGAGCTGCTCTTCAGTCTAAAGCTGTAACCCAGAAACACAACTTCTTCCATGAGATCCCAAGTGGGAAAACTGGCTGCAGGACACAAGTGCTAATTTCTGTCAATTACATTCTCTTGAATGGAATATTTGATCTGTTTAGTGGAACATCACTTGATTGCTGCTCATGGGTACTTTGCAGCTGTTGGAAACTCTGTTTAAATTATTATTTTACTTAAATATTGCCAAAGGACTCCCATTTTAACCTCCTACATAGAATAACAGTGGGACTGTTTTCCACAGGTTTCTATGCTGGGCAGCCATCATTTCCCAGCTCCCAGGGACAAACCTAAAGGTGATGTCCTTTAGCACAGCCACAGAGCTCTCTGGGGCTGAGAGATGAAGATGTTCACTGCAAATGGGACTGCAGAGCCCCCTCAAAAATTCAGACTGCTCTGGGGTCATGAGCTGAAGGGCCCACATGGCCAGCACCCTGCCCTTCAGAAAAGGGCTCCTTCACACTTGTGTCAAAGCCTTGAGGATGCCAATGGCTTTAATTACCCTGAACAATTTTAATTACCCTGGGCCCTCGCCCCACCTGCTGCTCACCAGCTGAGGCTGTATTTAAGCTCAGTCTTTGGAAGGCTTTGTCTTTGCCATGAGCTGTGCTGCATTCTCATCTCTACTTTGCTCTCCTGGATGGATCAAGGAGCTCTGTCACCTTCCTGTTTTCCTGGATGGACCTTGGCTTGATGCAGTAGCCTTACCTACTGAGCCAGGAGAGACTCCAGATACTGCTGTGCTGGTGGGATGAGGAGCAGTCACTGGTAATGTTTTGACCTCTGATGGAAGATGAATTCTGAATTCTATCCAGGAGCCAACCAGTCTTTCCCACTTGAATCCCTGTAAGTCAAATTTGCCCCCCCCAAAATCAATGAGTACTTCTAAAAGTCACTTTTCTGTTCTATGCAAGCTCCTAAGTTACAAATCTCATCCAAGAAACACTTCCACACACATACATGTGCTTGTAAAGCCCTTTTAACCATTGTCTGCCCTTTCCCAAATACAGATCTGGAACCTCAAGTGGAAACGTGGGTGTTGCTTACAGTCCTGGTGCATTTTTCAGCCACAATACATAAACACATGGAACAGGAGCCCTGGACTGCCATTTGTTTATGGAATGATGTTGCTTTCTGTCAGACTGGAGTGGTGAATCAGCATCACTGAGCTCAGAGCTCCTCTCCAGTCCTGGGGCCAGAGAGCACCTGGTGAGGGTCAGCTGCTTTGCTTTTGTATTTTAAGAGATTACTTCACATGTTGTATTAACCAAGAGTAGTGATTGGGATCCACTTAAAATACTTCATATGGCAATTTTCCTTTTGGATTTTTGGGGTTGAAGTTTCTTATGCAGTTCCAACCCCCCAGATAGTTCATTCCAACACTGTTTTACCACTAACATTTATAGCTCTGATCATGGGTTGATGCTTTTACTTTTTTTCTTGATAGCACAAAGGACTGCCCAGCAGATTGTCCTATGCTGCAGTGTCAGCACAAGCCCTTGGAAAAATAAGCTGTTGCGGGATCAAAACAATTGAAACTCATCATCTAGTTTCCCAGATTCATGCGACTGGCTCAGAAAATAATGTGGTGGGGTTTTTTTGTTGGTGTTTTATGTTTTTTTTAACAACTTTATAGTTTTCATATTAAATCTTGGTTTGGGGATTTATTAGGGACACTCCAGTTGCAATTTCAAATTTTTCTTCGTAATCTTGAGGGTGAGTAATGCACTTTTGTGTGGTATGAAAGCAGGAGAATGGCTTGGCTCTAGCAACTAGGAGAATCACCAGCTATTGTGAGACTGTGCTACAAAAAGTGGACAAGGACAGCTAAAAGATGCTTTTTATTCCAGACTTGCTGTTGTTTTTCAGTAATCCTAGATCCTCAGCCTTGACAAGCCAGCATCAGTGTGTGGACTGGCATTGACTTCCTTGGGCTGAGCTGCCTGCTGACCTGCAGCCCTCTGGAGATGTCCCCTTCTCACTCTTCTCCATTTTTTCCAGAAGTCCTTGCTTGTTGCAGCATCCCCATCATGCCTGTAAATGCCCTTTTTTAAATCTGGTGAAGCTTACCCCTGGGAGCTGGGAAAACAGGGCTTGTATCAAAAACTGGGAAAGCAATAACTGGGAGGAATGTTGTGTCCAAAAATGTGTTGCATTTTACTAAAAATAAGATTGCAATTTTTTTTTTCCCCTGTTGCTACACCAAATCCTTTTGCTGCCAAGCTAAGCCTTGAAACCAGGGCTCTCAGACACTACAAATAGACCACGGAAGGACTCAGCATGGCTTGGTGGGTTTGCTGCTCCATGGAAGCTCCAACACTGCCTGCACATTCTTCCTAAAAGCCAATGTCCATGATTCAGATCTCAAGCAGAATACAAGGAGAGTCCTCAGGCAGCAATGTCCTGCCTAAGGCCCCACCTGATTTCACTTTTGGCACCTGCTGAAGCTAGAAATGTTTCTTTTATTGAAACCAGAGACCAGCAGTGGTTAATTACCCCTTCCCAAATTGGCACAGATTAATGCAGCCTCACTGGAACCCATGAAGCTCCATGGAATCATTCCTGCCCTGACCATGAGTCATTAATAGGTACAGTTCTGGCTATTTTTGTCCTCTTCAAATTACTTCGTTAGATTACAAAATCAGAAACCAGCCCCAAGCTTTTTTTCCTACTTGGAGAAAAATCCTGTCTTTGCTGCACCAAATTATGGGGCTGACTTTTTCTTGTGCTTGCTTTATGTGGACTTAATTATCAGCAAGTCAAGCTGGATGAGAGGTAGCTCTCACAGCCCCAGAAATGGGGCTACAGCAAAGTGAGGGAGCTACCAAATTTGCTGCTTTCCATGTACAGAGGTACTATTGCAGAGAATATATGTATGTATATATAAACAGTGCTATATATCTCATATCTATATCTATACATGAAGTAGATGCTTTTGAACAATCTTTGGATGTTTAACTGAAGTGGAAAATTCTGTAGATAGAACTTTCTTGATGCTTGGAGAAGTGGACAATTACAGAAGTGACTGGTGAAGATGTATGTGAATTGAGCAATTAAAGCTGTAACCTGAGGAGTGAAGTCAAAATACCTGGAGCCAGAACCTTCACACTCATGAAACCAAAAAATTATGGAGCGTTTTGGATGTTAGTCAGAAAAACTGACACCAGTTTAACACAGAATTATGATGACAATTAATTTTCCTCTTAAGAAGCACTCACCTGGGAGTCAGATGGTTTTACTCTAATATCACCTCCACAGGCTCTATATGGGTTTTACTGCCCCATACAGAAGCAGCCCTAAGCCCTGCTTGAAGCAGAGACCTTGAGCAGGAGCAACCTGTACTCCTGGTACCTGTATTGCAAATAGCATCCTCTGACTTCTTGCTGCTGGTGTCTGCTTTATGGGCCTACAGCTGCTCTGTTACTGTCACTTATGTTGTGCCTTGCACTGTTTTAGAGCTTGGTTTAATGGGGAGGTGTGACTGAGACAGAGGATGCAATGGAATATGTCTCACCTGATAAGATTGATTTTTATTCTATTAAAAAGAAACCAAATAAAACATATGCCTGGTAGATTAAGAATTAACTGCTTTAAATAAGAACTATTAAGATCACACCCAGAACATGCAGTCCCAGGAGTTTGTAGTTCAGTGCTAGATTGCATGTGTGTGTGTGTGTGCGCACAAAACCAGCAACACATGAAGCTTTGTATCAAAATAGTTTATTAAAAAAAGTAAGATACTTCACTGAAGCTTGCTGTCCTCAAGACAGAATTATGAGGCTATTGCAGCACTCAATGCAATCATAGTCCAGATATAAATATAATACTGTACAGCTCCTGTTCACCTTGGCCAAGTTTTGCCCTCAGACCGGCCTTGTGCAGCCCTGCTGACACAACCCAGCATCAGCTGCAGAACCATTTCCTCTGCCAACCAAGTTCTGTCCCTTCCCCAGTTCTCACTGCAGAGTGCTGGTACTGCCTGGGAGCTGCTGCAGAGAAACCCAGTACCTCTCTTTGCAGCTGGAGGCAGCTTACAGAACCAGCACCAAGGAACGGTGACCGAGGATGGCAACAGGGGTTGGTGTTCAGGAAAAATAAACACCCAACCAATGGCTTAAGCTGCCAGCACGGTGCAAATGCACAGAGCAGCTTCTGTTTAGAAGAAGGAAGCTCTGTTCTGCCCTGCTCCATCACCACCTCAGCCAAGACTGAACTCTCACACCATGAAGTTTGGTCTGTTGCACGGAGTCCCCTTTGTCACGGAGCTCCGAGAAGAGCCTGGCCAGGAGCTGGCAGGCAAACCTCTGCCACCACCTCTGAGTGCCCTCCAACAGCATCTCTCTGTGTCAGCAGCTCTGCACCAAAGTCAGTATTTGTCCTTGCACCATGGCAAACAGACTGAGCACTCAGTATCCCAGTCTTTCCAGTAAGGATGCTGCCATCAGCTGCAGCTTGCTTCCTCACTAGCCAAGCAGTAGCTTCTCTGTCTTCCCCATCACTCATGTCCCCTGGGCCATTCTGGTGATGGGAGTCTTCTTGCACAGCTCCTGGTAGAATTCAGACTCCAAAAATCGTGGGTAGGAGTTATTTTCCATTAAGCTGTAAACTCTCTTCTGTGCTACGCTGAAGCAGGTATGTGTGGCTTCTTGAATATTCTGAGCAATCATGTTCTTGGTTTGGAAGTCTATGTTTATCTGGAATTATAATAAAAGGACATTTACTTTGGAGAAGTGAATTCAAGAAAGTATAATGCAACATAGAATTTCTGAAGAGGTAAAAAAGGCAAAACCCTATTACTACAAGGTTAAATTAATGAAGTTTCCATTAAGAATTCTTCCTTTACACAAAACTCAAGGTAATTCAGATATATCATCTTTTAGGGCTAAACTTAAATATATTACAGGTGTTAAATGCAGCTGTTGACTTTTCCTGGTCAACATGAAATACTGAGAGCTACATTCAGACATATATTAACAGTGAGGTATGTACAATGCATTTGGCATCTGTATCTTCAAGTCACTTCAGAGAAAACAAGAAAGGCTCTAAGAACTCACAGAACAGGGCACTTATGTTTAAATAGGTTTCTTTACCTCTTTGGGAGCTTCCTTTTCAATGAAGTCATTGTAGATTTTTTTTGCTTTCGATGTCAGCTTTTGGGGGGACTTGGTTTTCTTGAAGTCCTCACAGGCCAACCAGAACTCAATGTTCTCTTCACAGAACTCAGACTTCAGAAAAGCTCGGAAAGCAGCAAGACCATCTTTGGAAATAAAAAAAAAACCAACAATCAAACCACACATCAATTACTGTTCAGGACTCTTGAATTTACCCACTGGTCAAATCTGTTTCTACCCAAACATCTTGCTGTAGTTTTGATCTGGTTCTTCCAGGGGTTTGATAGCAATGAAAAAGTTCCACACTTGTGTATGCAAACAAATTAACACTAACAGCTTGGCAGGCTTCATTTGGAGTTACTCATTTTTAGATTAAACACAGAAAATGAAAGCCTCTTATAGCCGGTATGTTCCCTTTTGTGATGTCTGCATGTATTAGAAAAACCCTCTCTCTAAATCAAATCTCCTGTATTAAGCTTTACACCAGAGTAAATA
Source organism: Phaethornis superciliosus (assembly GCA_023637945.1). Classification (NCBI taxonomy): domain Eukaryota; kingdom Metazoa; phylum Chordata; class Aves; order Apodiformes; family Trochilidae; genus Phaethornis; species Phaethornis superciliosus. Next base: position 6,633,613 of record JAJQWJ010000009.1, on the reverse strand, counting down.
TTTATGGCTGTACTACAAACCTCTGGAATATTTTTTGCAGTGGAAAGGATGACTCAAGTTCAAAGAGCAGACAGCAATACTATTTCTTAGTCTTTTTTTCTCTGCTATTGAGTGCTTTTCCTTTTACTGTAGCACTACAGTAAAACCCTCAGATCACTGAACTTCTGTGCTGCAGAATCCTTCCCAAGTTATTTACATGCATTTGCCTTGGTTAATCAGGGAATCAATGCTCTTTTGCTAGTTGGCAAAGCCAGGCTGATAGCCATGATATTAACTACAAGGGTTACAGAATAAGTTCCACTACAATGAAGTATTACTTTGCAATTTTTTTTTTTAAAGCAGTTCTATAAATTTTGGCTTTAAACAGTTTAAAGCATTTAACTTTCAAGGCCAGAATCAGAGTAATGTACATTAGAAAGGTACAATATCGACATGCAAGGAAGCCACCTCCTACAGATGTGGAAACCTCACCACCCCTTTGCTTTCAAACGTTATTTTTTTAAGACAAACTTACATTTATTAGCAAGAAGTTCATCAAAGGCTTCTGACCACAGCTGGGCTTCTTCAGGAGAAGGTCTGCAGAAAGAGATAGAGAACCTTAGACTCCACTGATCAAACTTAGTTTTTGTAAAACACTTGAGTTATTTAACAAAACTTTTTTCTCATAACTTACCTGAAATAAGTGCGTTGTTTCCCTGCTTTCTTAGGTTTCACTTTAGGAGCATTGGAAGAGTTCTGCAGGAAGTAGCTCAGCCTCGTTTTCCAATCCTTAACGCTGTAAGAAAGCAGAAAATGCCCCTTAAAAATGACCTTTTAGACACCCACCCCTTCACTGGCAAAAGCTGAAAAAAAACCCCAAATTTCCAGACATTGCCTTGCTCTGCGGAGTCCCCCAGAGCATCTGAAGGCAAGAAAACGATTTTCCCCTTGCTTGCCAATGGCTAGCATTAGCCAAGGCACAGCGGGAGGTAGCCCAGCCAGCAGCCCGCTTCCCTCCCCACCTCCCCCCCGGGGGCTGCGGCTCCGTCCCGGGCTTGTGGGGGGACTCACAGCGTCCTCTTCATCCCCCCCTTCTCCGCCGCCTCCATTCTCCCGCCCCGCAGCGCCAGGAACACCGCGCTCTGCATCGCCTCTGCCCGAACCCCAACCCGCAACCCGCAGCCTCTTATAACCGGGCCGGCCCGCAGAACCGCCCCCCCGGACCGGCCCCCCTGAACCGCCCCCCCGAACCGGCCCCGCCTCCCCCGAACCGGCCCCCCCGAACCGGCCCCGCCTCCCCCGAACCGGCCCCCCCGAACCGGCCCCGCCGCCGGGAGGGCGGGGAGCGATGCGAAGGGGAGGGGGTGAGGGTCCTCCTGGGGACCCGGTGTGCCAAAGTTCTGCCTTCCTTACATCGCTTTTTTTCCTTCAGTTTGTAGTTGGCTTGGGTTTTTTTTCTTCCTTCTACGCCCCTTCTTTTTATTTTATTTTATTTTATTTTATTTTATTTTATTTTATTTTATTTTATTTTATTTTATTTTATTTTATTTTATTTTATTTTATTTTATGTTGTTTTATGTTGTTTTATTTTATGTTGTTTTATTTTTTCTTATTTTTCTTATTTTATTTTTTATTTTATTTTTTTTTCTTATTTTGTTTTATTTAATTTTATTTTATTTTATTTTTTCTTATTTTATTTTTATTTTATTTTTTCTTATTTTATTTTTATTTTATTTTTTTTATTTTATTTATTTTATGTTATTTTATTTTTTCTTATTTTTCTTATTTTATTTTTATTTTATTTTATTTTTTCTTATTTTGTTTTATTTAATTTTATTTTATTTTTTCTTTTGTTTTATTTTTTTATTTTTATTTTATTTTTTCTTATTTTATTTTATTTATTTTATGTTATTTTATGTTATTTTATTTTTCTTATTTTTCTTATTTTATTTTTTATTTTATTTTATTTTTTCTTATTTTGTTTTATTTAATTTTATTTTATTTTTTCTTTTGTTTTATTTTTTCTTATTTTATTTTTATTTTATTTTTTCTTATTTTATTTTATTTTATTTTTCCTTAATTAATTTATTTCATTTCATTTATTTCATTTCATTTCATTTCATTTCATTTCATTTCATTTCATTTCATTTCATTTCATTATTTTGCTTTATTTTTGCCCAGCGCCTGCCCCCTGCAGAGCACCCACCCCCGGTGGCACTGACACCCCTCACATCCCATCCTGTCTGTTTCTGTAGGTTTTGGGATCTTTTCCCAAAGGGGGAAAAAAAAAAAAAAAAAAAGTCTTTTGAGTGTGGCCAGGACATGACAAAAGACAAGTAAGGACTTAGCCGCCTTTCTTCAAAAAATGAAGTAATGATAAATTTGGGTACAAGGTATTTTGGGAGCCCACGTCGCGGCTGTTCCTGCGGTAAACTCCGCACACGTTCAGCTCTGTCTGGTGTTGCCACCTGCCCGTGGGGTGTGTAAATTCCTCCCAGGACACGAAGCTGAAGCTGCAATGATTTATTCCAGCCTGTTGCAGGGCCATGTGGTGCTTCTCAGAGTGTCCAGCTGAAGGATAATTTGTCCAAAGCATTTGGATTTGGGAATTGTGTGAGTTCCTCTTTACCTAACCTGCTTTTCTGTTCTTTCCTGTCCATGTGTCTCCCTTTCCACAACCCCCTGCCCCACGCGTGTTTCTGCCATAAAAAGCAGCACTCAGAAAGACTGACAGATTCTCAAATATTGGCTAACTTCAAAGCAATCACGTAGCATCATCTGATCTTTTGAGTCCTCACCAGAGTCCTACAACCTGGGGTCCTACAACCTAAGGGTTGGACTTGATGATCTCTGAGGTCCCTTCCAACCCGGCTAATTCTATGATTCTATGAACCTCTCTCTGCCTTTTGAATATACACAGGGATGTGCAAAGGCATTTCTGGAGAAAATTAATTCCGTTTGATTTGTGAAAGCATTTCAACAAGGTCATTTTTCAGTGCTGTCTGTTGTCTTTTGCTGGACTGACAGGAAAATACAGTTCCATCCTCTTAACGTTTCCAAATTGCATTTAAAAAAAATATCACTTCCCTGTGACAGGTAGCTCTTAGTCTTCTACATGGAACATACATTTTTTTTAAGGGAAATTATTACGTGGGTGTTGCCATGGGAGGGAGGAAATGTGGAAAGACTCACAGAGGTACTGTGCTCCGTGCTGTAAAAGCGTCAGTTCCAGAAACTTTCCGGGGGGAACTTGCCAAAGAAAAGGACAGGGCAGACAGTGCCTGTGTGAAGGCTCAAGCTGTGCTGATTTGCTTCCAGGCACTTCCACCGTCATTTGCCTGGAGTGCCAGGGAGCTGTGCAGCTGGGAGTGAGCAGGGCTGGAGCTTGCCAGGAGCTCCTGAGGACAGGAACGCTCATTGCAGATGCAAAACTTGGCAGCCTCCTGGTTTGGGGACATCCTGACTTGCCTTGGAGTAAGAAACTCAGCCCTGGGCCTTTCCCTGAGTAGAGCCTCCGTGAAGGAGCAAATGCTCTGCAAGGAGAACAATAAATACATCCTCACCTGCCACACAATTGTAGACGTTTCCCCGTTTTTGACATGATGGTTTCAAGTTCCTTTCGTCCGATTCTCAAAGCTGACTGGGAGGAAATATGCCCAGGAATAGTGGGGACTGAAAAACTCTGACATCTAGTAAGCTACAGTGGGTTGAGGGTTTGTATTTTGAGGGTTTACCCACAGCACAGCAGAGATCAAATTGTTTGTTTGAAACCTGACAAAATGTTTTCTTGATGGTCCTGGAGGACACTTGCAAGGATAGAGCTGGGATATTCCCAGCATCTGCCAAGTTGTAAAGTTGGCAGCAGTCGGCATATGGAAAACTGCAGCATGAATCATGCAGTTGTCTGATACATTTTGTTTTAAAACTTTTTAATTGCTTCTTTCAGATACCCATAAAAATGGAAGTGCCAGTTAAGGAAGGTAGTTACAACATTTGTAATATCTTTAAACAGTGGAAAAAATAAGTAGTCTTCCAGGTAGAAAAATAAGCTGAATATGGAACTGTGAGGTTAGACAAACATAATTACTTTAACATTTGCTTTTTAAACTGTTTAGATTAAAATGGAATTTTATTGGCTGCATTACGGTATATATATTTTTACTTTAAATGTTTATTATACTTTTGAGCATGGATATCACTGGGTTTTTTTGGTAAAAGAGAAAATCTACAAAATATTTTCTTGCTTTGTGATGCTGTGCAGTGTGTTCTGTGGCATGAGGCCAACCTTCGCCAGGAGGTCAAGTACACATCTACATGATAAAATATATTTTCCATTTACGTTTAAAAAAAAAAACAAAAAAGCATCTGATGTCAAACAATGCCATCAGTATACTGTAAAATGACCCAGTCTGTCGTGGGATGCGGGGGATGGTTTTTTGAAGGCGGGCTGCTGGCTGTAACTGAAGACAAATAAATACAAACATAGTGCCAAATCTTCCTGTACATGCTTCTTAAGGCTTTGGTCTATTTCTGTAACACTAATCCTATAGTCAAAGAGCAAGACCAATGGAAAGTGATGGGGGGCAGCCCAAACTTTGCTATTGAAGTTAGTGAGAATTTTGCTATCATCTGTAAATCAATCTGATGTCAGATGTTTAATGACACAAGCCCTCACCCTGCAGATCACACTTCTCTTTGAAGAGCCTTTCTTGAGAATGTTCTGTTCTTTTTCTGCTTATATGATTCCTACAAACATCAGTGGGATTGTAACGTATGCAACAAACATCCAGGATGGAAGATGAGGTTTTTTTCCATCTCGGTTACGTTACATGTTGCAATAGCTGATCTTTTCCAAGTCCCCAGAGAGCTGTTGTTCTCACTGCATAATACTGAAATCTGTGTCTGCATTTTCTGAAATGCCAGTCCTTTTTCCTTCTTTTTATGTGGAAGACTCAGATGGTAGGAAAGAACATATGAAAAATGGTCCAGAGACTTTATAGCCAAGTTTCATAGGCCAAGAGGGGAGAATATTCTTTTGCATGGCAGTTCAAACCATGCATTAGAGTTATTTGGGGCCTGCCTCGTTGAACATTTCTTGTCTTTGACAAAATGAAAGAAAATACATTCAAAGGGAAGAACAAGATGTTGATTTTTAAAATTTTGTTTTGTAATGCACGTTGCAAATTTTGTGAGCGCGTTTCTCTGTAATTTCACCGTGTTCCTTTTAAATTTACATCTGCACAGTCCTGGGGAGGGTGTCTGTGAGATGGTTTTCACGTAAGCGCCAGAACAAGAGATCAGCAAGTAACACCACTGTGCTGCTTATTATAGCATCAACTGAGCCTCTGTTCTTACCTCTCTTTTAGGCTGTGTTAGCCACAGGAGACTGAGATGTACTTGTACAAAAGAGCACAGAGGTGCCACAGCTACTGGTGGCAGTGATGTGCTTCTGCACTCTGCAGTGTTAAATAACAGCAGTCGTGCATGGTACATGTGGGTGGGCACTGATTTCTAGATGAATATAATACTTTCCACCCTTTCTGATACATTTGTGAAAGTGAAGCTGTTTACTTAAATCCTTAGTCTGATTCTAATTCTGTTCATTGCATTCTGCCTTCCTAGACCCGTTTACAATTTCAGTGACACGTAGTGTGGGTGCTGTTTTGGGGGTTTGTTTTCTTTTTACTTGCTTAAAGCTTGCTGATGTCAAGTTGCAGCATTCTCTGTGTTGCCCTGCCTGCTGTGCCAAATTGGCTTACGTGTATAATTTTCCAGTCATAAAGTTGAAAGCATGCAAATCATAAAAAGCCATACCTGGATCTCAATTTTGGCATTACTATGGATTAACACTAAGACTGGAACAATTAAATGTTCAGTCTTTCCTAAACAGAAAATAAATTCTATCTTACAAATGGATCTCATTTTGCTTGACAGCAAAGTCCTCTGAGTAATGGATAAACTGGATGGGGCTCTCTAAGAACTCACAATTTCCAGCCCTCAGCACCTTGTTTTATATAAACACCCATGTTAGTTTATAAAAGTTCTAAAAATAGAGCTGAAATTTATCAGAAAGTGGATAAACTACAACTATATGTCTACTTGCAGTGCTGCTGTTAACTGGGTGCATGTGTCACTACAAAAATAATGTGAATTTAAGCATTGGGCAGTTGAGGCAGTTGTCCACCTCTACTCCTGGACATTGGGAATGTTAGTTTTTCAAGGGGAGACATTCAGTAAGAGTGAGAATAAGGATAGCTCATGCACAATCTGCTTTATCCCTTCTGCAAAGACAAGCTGGAAGGAGACCTGTTAATATAGTTTGCATTTTAAAGGACAGGACATTCTCATATTCCTTCCAGCTTTTGTCAATACAGAAAGCAAACAGCTTAGCAAGAAGCTGAGCTACACTATCTCGGGTAAAGAGATCTGATTAATCTTGTTTGAGTTAAGTAGGTAATGCAGAACACTGGCTCCCTGTTCTGTTCAAACTGCAGTTTATTTTGTTGCCCAAACCCCACCCCTCCCAAGGCCTTATTTGTTAAACTGGGTGTGAAGAGGGACATTAAACAACCAAATATGTTTGTTAAATCTAGATGTGGGCACCCTCTTTATCATATTATCTGCCTACAACACAGTCAATACACAGTCATTTTGATGACTATTTCATCCATGTTATTTAAACTCCTAGTAAATGCCTAAATGGGATTAGTCAGATATTGATCTAGCAAGTCTCTCTGGTTTACAAAATTAATCCCTTTTACAACTCTCATAGGTGAATACTGTCAGGAGCACAACAGGAAGAAAGCTGAAAACCAGAGAGGAGTATAAAAATTTTTGTGCCACCTAAGAGGTTCAGATTTTTGAAAAGCAGTATTTCCTTTGAAATGGACATAAAATGTCAGTCTTCTCTATTTCATAATGGGCAGAAAATTTTTAAAAAAATAATTTCTTGTAACTGGTATGTACCAAAGAGATCATTTAAAGGGAAAGAATCAAGTCTTGTCACTGTCTTGAAGTGATGTCAAAGAGTTGAATATGCTTTTAAATAGACCCATATCTGTAAGTTTGGTAAAGGCCAAAGACTCAAGGCTTTGGTTGCATCATTTGGAACCTTAGAAGACAACATAAATCATGCCCTTCATTTTCCCCAAACTGGGATGAAAGTCAATCGAAAAGTTCTGAGAAAGTTGTGATTTTCCAGTGTTCATCTGTTTTATCCCAGAATATGTTCTTTACCTGGTGTGCAATGCCCAGTCCACACACAGAGATGTGATACCAGCTTCATTACAACATTGCCCAAGGTTGGGTGCCAGCAGGATGGTACCAAAAAACTACCACCCATACTGACAGAACATAGAATCATAGAATTGGCTGGGTTGGAAGGGACCTCAGAGATCATCAAGTCCAACCCTTGATCCACTACCCCTGAGGTTCCCAGCCCATGGCACTGAGTGCCACATCCAGGCTCTTTTTAAATATCTCCAGGGATGGAGAATCCACTGCTTCCCTGGGCAGCCCATTCCAATGTCTGATCACCCTCTCCGTAAAGAAATTCTTTCTAATATCCAACCTAAGATATCTAACCTAATACTCTAACAGAGAGTATTTGTACCACAGAAGTTGAAATCCAGTTACAAGACTTATCACACTTGTTTACTGCTCTTTTTTGATCTCTTCCTATACAGAGGGTGGGGGCTAAAATTGAGTAGGGGTGGATTACAGTGATAATGGCATCCTGACATCTGTCCTCTTATTTGTCCTTCTATCTGCCTGTTAACAATGCATATAAACATGCACCCTGTAGTAGAGCAAGACTATCAGCCCTTGGCAGGCCAGCACTTACCACTCTTTACCATGGTCATTCTGAGTACCATTTAACATCCGAGGTAGAGGAAAAAGGAGGTAAAATGGAACATCCCCTCAGCTGCCAAATGTTGCCAGCTGTGGATGCTTCCTTTGTTTTCCTCAGATGCCACCTGGCATTTTTTGATCAGCATTTCTGTCCTGCCTGGTAGCTTCAATTCAGAGATGAACAGCTACTGCCCAGCAGGTGCAAGCTCTATGGTGTGAGCTGTGGTTTTACCTGATCCTTCCAGTAAGTTTTTTGTAATATGGAAGCTCTTCTAAAAATGAAACCAACTGTGTGGCAGATTCTAAACATACACTCTGGAATAGGATCCCCTTCAGTACTTTTTCTGATGCAAGTTGCTCTGAGGTGTGACATGTGAGCTGTTCCATGTGCAACATGAAGGAAACACAAGGAACTACTCCACAGTCTTTCTGTACATTCAAGTGTGATCTAAAGCAGAAGGAGCTTTCCTGTCATAGGATGTAGGCTGAGGATTTGCTTCACCAAACTGAGTGACTCCTGTTTTTAACATGCTGCTAAACATTGGGTGCTTCCTATAACAGATCAAGCACTCAGCTTCTTAAATACTTCAGTACTTTGTAGCTTGAGGTCATGATAATCTAAGGACCAATCTTAGATTAACTTTTTGTGACTTTAAATTCAGTACCAAAATTCAGACAGTAGGATCGTAGAAGCATTCATTTATTTCACCCCTATTTCCAGAGCTTAAAGAATTAGAACCAAATTATTCCTAATATCTAGACAGAAAAAACCCCAGCATTGCAATAATGTTATGCTAGGCCACTAATAGCTCTAAACATAGTTCAGATAAGTAAATCCTTCTGCCAGGCTGCTCTAGCAGGCTCCCCACACTAAAATGTACCTCTGCATTGAGGAATCTCAGGTACTGCCTTTCCCACTATTTTCCCCATCATTTTGAACAAACAGTGTGAAGCAGTTGGTTATGTATGGAGAATGTGAGCAGATGGAAGTCACCACACCATGGTCTTCATTCAGAGCTACTGATGAGACACATGATTTCTTACAAGCCCACAGGTAGAAGTGCTAAGGACTTCTAAGGGCTCGTCTGAAATTTTTGCCTCCTTTACCAGAAAATGAGCTGCTGTGCTTTTTCAAACCACTGGGTGTCCTGGAAGCTTTTTGTTTTGAATTTGGGGGAAATCCTGCTTATTGAAGAAATAATTTTGTGGTTTGTTTAAATAATCGATGTACATTTCTATTTACATTCAACAGTGTACAGTATGAGTGCAGATAATCCATGAAAGCCACATGAATTAATTTACTACAACTGATATATGGAGAAAGCTATCAGATGCTACAAATAAGGTCTCCAGAGAGGTGTTCCTAAGATTCTGGTTTCCAAATTTCTCAGGATATGGCAATGTTGTGTCCTCCAGCAGATGGCACTGTTTGTGTGCAGAAGTGAGCTCTCTAATATTAAAGTCTCTCACTTCAGCTCACTGATGGATTCGTGGTACCATGATAGTTCTTTCTATATCTAAATCTTCACATTTTACTATGGTCTCGTATCTCTTAGCACTATCAATGGGAAGATTAAATATTGAAGCATCTTAACATGTAAAAATCTGCCATCTTGGCGAGTTAAACATCTTCTAAGCAGCAGAGACACCAGTCTGAATGTCTGTCTGTGTTAGGACAGTTAAGAAAAACCTAATTTAGGAAAATCTTTCGGGTTATGCCCTATTCTAGAGCAGTTAAAATGGCAAGCTTCCAGGCAGAATTAGTATCCAACCTAAGAGTTTTAAAAATCAAATTTTAAATCTGAGAGGTCAGTATTTCCCTCAGTTTTTTGCACCCTGAGATTTAGAGCAGAGAAAATGGGGCAGATGGTCTACACATAATAACATCATGCCAGCTTCTGGGATGATGGACTTCTGAATATCAGCCTGACAGATTTATTTAGCAATTTATTTAGCAGATTTATTTAGGCAGTTTTATTGAGCAAAATTTCATTCAGCACTTTCACGGGTGTTGTCTCATTTAATTCCATCATTAAGCCTTAGGTACTTTGTATTTGTTCTGAAAATATACTTGTGTGTGGCTGCAAGAAAATTGCATCTGGGTAAATTTCTTTATTGCAGAGAGAAACAGAAGCAAACCTATGGTTTAATTATGCCCAACCAGAACTGCACTCATGGTAGCTTGGGAAATGGGACAACCCAGATGTCAAAACTGTGTATAGGTATAGAGAGAAAAGTGTGGTTTGGGGAATGCAGCAGTAAAGGATGGGGGGGGTAAATTAATGTCAGCATAGAATATGCTGGAAAAGTTAACAAAGCAATAACAACAACAAAACCCTGGAAGAAACCTGGAGGGGCTTTAATTTTAGTATTTAACCTACCTCAGCAAATCAGTTATTTGAATAATGAAGTTATTAGTAGATATGTATATTTTCTATGTTGGCATATGGCAACAAAAAAGTGTTAATAACTTCCATCTTTGAAATTCCTTTGTGGAGTTATTTATAAAAGCTTTGACATTCATGTTAATTTCTCTTACTTGCAGAAAAATTGTTTAAATCTTTAAAATAATATTTTTATTCATATACCTTTTTAAAAAAAAAAAAAAAAGAAAAAAGTAATAGATTTTGTTGTTGTTTTCATTTCATGTTGTTGTGTCCTGACTATCCCATGAACTTTGGTACCACTGATTCTTTCAGTGGTAAGTGGGAAGACAGTTTTCTGGTTATTGCAGTAACATGTAGCACATACTTAAATAAAGTTGCATGTAAAGGCTTCAAAAAAAGAACATACCTGATTTTGGGTGCACAACTTCTGAGGCAAAAACCAGCCAGGAGCCCTGAGGAGGAGAGTAAGTGGCTCTGGTTACTACTGTTCCTCATAAATACAGTGAGTTCCAGGCACTGCCAGAGTCCCTCTCCCCAACATCCTTCACAATCATCACAGGATTTTAGCCAGGATACCTCTGGAATCTGATAACTGTAGCCTCAGAGATAAAACAGGGAGGGTCAGGCACCCCTGTACCACAAAAGTTCTGCAAAAACATCCTGGCAGTCCCAGACCTGTGGACAAATCTTAAATGCCAGAGAGCTTATGAGTCGGAGATAATAAACTGAAAAGATTTTTGAATCTGCAACAAAACTATCACTGCTTCCATTTCTCTTCTGCTTGAAGGAAGGGGATTTTTCATACAAACCTTGTAAATAACTGATTACATCAAACTTACTCATCCTTCCTCATCATCATCTGCTGACAGAGCTAGCTCATAAATCTTCACATATTTACTGTACGGGTCAGGTTGCTTTTCTCCCCTTTGGCCTGCTTTGAAAGGAAATATTCATGGTTTGCTTACTGGTTCCTCTGCAATGCCCTCAGTGATGTGGAGACTGATAGAGAACCTAAAACTGGGTGTAGCCCTGCAAAACCTTTGCCAAAATATTACCGCTAACATTTCCCAGCTCATGTTTTGAAAAGATTTTGGATGCATGAATGATGCTGCCCTTTACCCTTTGCTGAGTAAAAATTGGCTGTATGGCCAAGCCCAGAGAGTTGTGCTGAACCAAGTGAAATCAGCTGGCAGCCTTTCACCGGTGGTGTCCACCAGGTTTTGGGGCTGATCTTGTTCAATATCTTGATCAGTGATCTAGATGAGGGGATTGAGGGGTTCCTCAATAAGTCTGCAGATGACAGTAAATTGGGTGGGAGTGTTGAGCTGCCTGAGGGTAGGAAGGCTCTGCAGTGGAAAAAAAGGACCTGGGGGTGTTGGTCAACACCCAGATGAATATGAGCAAGCAGTGTGCACAGGTGGCCAAGAAGGCCAACAGCATCCTGGCTTGTATAGGAGTAGTGTGAGCACTGATGGGGCTGCACCCCGAGTCCTGTGTTCAGTTCTGGGCCCCTCATTCCAAGAAGGACATCGAGGTGCTGGAGTGAGTTCAGAGAAGGGCAACCAAGAGTGAAGGATCCTGGAGAACAAGTCCTATGAGGAGAGGCTGAGAGAACTGGGATTGTTTAGTTTGGAGCAGAGGAGAGTGAGGTGAGAACTTACTGCTCTCTACAGCTCCCTGAAAGGAGATTGTAGGGAGGTGGGTGCTGGCCTGGGAAGAGGTGACAGACTGGTGGTACAGTAAGGAAGGGCCCAATAATCAAAGACTGATGCTCTCTAGAATAAATCAGAGACTGTAAGTGAACACCAGGTCACATTTCATACCACATCCCAGATTTACAGATTTAGTCCAAGTGAGAGCTGTTACAGACACCTGACAACATCCTGAGCAACTGCTTACAGAGTATGTGAGCACTTACAAATGTGACCATACTTCCAAAACACACCTGAAAAATTTCAAATCAGAAGCCAGAATTTCAGTCCGTGTTTGCTAAAACAATGGATATGTGTTTTGTTTTTGTTTGGTGTCTGTTCGTTTGTTTGTTTTTTATAATAGGTTTGGGATTTTGTTCTTTTGTTTTATTGTTTCTGATGAGAGCAGAACACACATAGTATCAAAAAGCTTTGTTAATGAGTAAACACATCTGCAGCTGTGGATTTGTGTTTGATTCTGAATTTCTGGAATGAAATTCTGGGTTGTGCCAAGCAGATATGTATTTTCAATATTTTTAAGACTGTCAACAGAAATAAGTACCTGATAGTTTTTGCTTTCAGGCGTCTAATGGCGGAGAAATATATACAATTAGAATACAACATCAGGGAGGCCACCATAGATCACACATTTTGTACTCTAGGCACCAGGTCAGAGTTCTTCCAGATGCTAATTTGGTTACTATATAGTTGGAATTTTTCATTCAATAGAATTTCCCCAGTGCCAGTTTCGGTACCTGAGTTATATGTTTTTATTAATGACCAGACATTAGGAAGAAATCCTTCCCTGTGAGGGTGGTGAGGCACTGGCCCAGGTTGCCCAGAGAAGCTGTGGATGCCCCATCCCTGGAAGTGTTCAAGGCCAGGCTGGATGGGGCTTGGAACAACCTGATCTAGTGGGAGGTGTCCCTGCCCACAGCAAGAGGTTGGAACTGGATGATCTTTGAGATCTCTTCCAATCCAAACCATTCTGTGATTCTATGATCAGAAAGTGAGTATTAGCAGATGACCCTAAAGGTAGAGGGCAAAATTTGGATTTGAGCTTGTAGCAAAGCTCATGAATCAAAGATAGAGAAACCAGGATGCTGTTTAAAGATCAAACCAAACATATTACATATTAGACAGTGTAGGCATGCAGTTCGACCTCGAGCATTATCATCAACTTTGAGGCCTGGTTAGCAGAGCAGAATCTTCAGCCTTGAAGCATAGTTAGCAGAGCAGAACAGAGAAAAGGGCTTAATACCTTGTAACTAAGTTAGAAAAAGTCAACAGAAACTTTTAGCCTATCCACTTTAAGTTTTGGACCTGTGGAAAAATGGTCCTAAGCTCTCAGCATGGGAGCTGGGGTGTGTGAACAGCTCGTAGTAACCAATCATCAATTGTACCCAAAGGTGTGGCCAGATATTGATGGTATAAAACCAGGCATGTCTCCTAGAATAAATGCTGATGCTCAAAAAGGACCCCTGGGTGTCAGGCATTCTGCGTCCCAGCATGACAGGAAAATACAATTGTGCAAAAATAACATTCGTGATGCCTGATCATATTTGCATTTCAAAGGAACTGAGGGATCATCAGCTAGGTGGGAGTTAATGTTCTCACACAGAGATGAAATGATACAGAGATGTATCTGACACAGATATCCCACTGATATCTGAATGAAAGTACTGAATGCAAGACATGCAATGTATTCTTGTTTCATTTTTTTGTTAGTTACTATACCATTTCATCCATGGTATCACATCCCAATTTTGGCTTTATATTCCCAGAAAGCTGTACATCACTTCTGACAGTCTCTCTTGAGAACAAATAATCATTGCTATTACTTGAATTATCACGGCAATGAAGAAAGATCTCTTCTCTTGCTAGACATTCTCAGAAGATATTAATTGATTTTTTAAAAAAAATATAAAATCTGATGTTTTGCAACAGAAAAAAATCAGGTAACATAAACTTGCCAGCTCTGATGGCCATTGCAGCATTGATATGACAGATATTCAGGAGATTTTCTATGCCAGTTTTCCATAGGTAGATTTTGTATGAAAAAAAATATTTGATCATATTATCACATTTTCCTTTTTTTTTTTTTTTTTTAAAGCTGTTTTGACCTTACTTTAAATAAGTTTACTTTGAAAGATGAGCAACAGTACTAGTAAGTCAGAACATCTGGTAAAACCCTGCAATCTGCCAGACAGTCTTGTAAAAGAGTAATCGCCTCAAATAAATGCTATTTACAATACTCTTTAATATTACCCCAGACACAGTGATTTTATAAATGTAAAAGTTTTAAAAGGGTGGAAGTAACATCATATCCCCAAAATCATCACTAAGTGTCCGTATTTTCTGAAGTTCACATATGAATCACAAGCAAACTACTGTCTTGGCAGAAATCAAAGGTCCCTGGGGGTGAACATGCAACAAGGTTCACAGAAGAAAAAAAAAAAGAAAAAAAGAAAAAGAAGAAGGGAGCAAAAAGTACAGATAATTATCCTGCTCTATGGATGTCTTCATCCTCCCCTCCTCCAAGTGATTATTCATAGAGTAGACAACATTATTCATAGATGAATAATTGAATTGTGAATTAAAGTGCTTTCATGAGCAAATATAAGGTTGGAAGAGACTGCACAAGAACATAACCCAACTTTACAGTTGGGCCAGTAGCAGTATTCCCTTTAATGTAACAGTTATATGAAGGGACTGGTAGCAAATATAAATGATTTCTCACCTTTTACTCTTTAGTGATATGATTTTGCTACAAATTACATGAAGTGGGGAAACTGGATTTAAATTATCTTGTATTATCCTAAACAGGTATTTCAGAGAGCTATTCAGTGTAATGTTGAAGTTTATAATCTCTATTATAGATATAGGAAATACAAGTTTAAGTTTAGCTTTGGTTCCAAAACTGAAATAGAAGACACCCTTATAGTGTGATCAAGATGCTCTAACAGCATCACCTTCAACAATAAAATAATCTGATTTTGTCTGACACAGAAAGCTGCAGACACTACATGCCTTATCTTTTAACTCCTGTGGTACCCGTGGCTTTTTGTCCTTTAAGTCATGAGATTTTGATTAAATTTGACATCGAGAAAAAAACAGTAAATTTGGGCTCCAGAACCAGGGAGCTGTGAAATGACTGCTGCTGCCTCTCCATGTGATGGTGTCACCCCAAAGTTTTACTAGTTGCCCAAATAAAGCTCTTCAAGAGATGGCCAGGATACATGGCTTAGTAAATGGAAATTGATCAGATCTATTCATGATGAAGTAGTCTCCAAAATAACTGTCCCTGCTCTACTGTCTTACAGTAACATTGCAAAATCACAGCAGTTTCATAATACAACCTCCATTCCACTTTTCTCTTAAAAGAAAATGCACACCACGAAGAGAGCAAGGGAAGGACACCAGGGAGGAAATTCTGTGTCACTAAGATCCTTCTCCCACTGCATTTCACCTTGTTTTCAAACCTGTATCCAAGTCCATCTTAAAACTTTCTTGATAAGAAGGCTGTTCCCAAACTTCAGTGCATAATTTTACAAACTGTATGAATCTGTTAGCCTTTTAGCTGCTTTAGACTTTGCTCTTTAGCTTAAATATCTCTCTTCCCCTCAGACCCCAGATTCTTATAGCCTGAAGGTATTTACACAAAGAACCCAAAGCCCTTCTTTGCTAGAATTCACAAAATAAACTCTTCTATGGTTTCCTCTTGCACCTTCCCATTACTTCACTTATTATTGCAACCTCTCTTTTCACCTGCCTCAGTTTCAGTAACTTGTGCATGGACAGCTGAAAACACTCCCAGTATTCCATGTCAGTCCATGGGGTTTTGTTAATATTCTTAGGCTACTTTCACTGAACCCAGGATCCTGATTTACTGAAACATGCTGGTCAAAATGTCACCAGAAAAATTTCAACAACATGTCACAATAACTAAAGTTTTATCTGGACACCTAATTAACTCTGCTGAGTAACCTGAGCCCTCTGGAGAAGAATTTTAGGGTGTTACCATTGAGTAACGCGGAGTCATCAGCCCAAGCCAGAGCCCTGGAACAGAATGTTACGAGCATAACGTCAACCCTAAAATGCTGCCAAACTTCTGCAACCTTTGCAGATTCCACAGCCATCTCCACCAACCCCAATAGGCTTCCCAAAGGCAAAAACATACAAACCTATCTGCTGGCAGAAAGGGCCCTTCCCGTTCCCTTCGTGACTCCGTATTCCAGTCAGTCCCCGCTGCCGACAGTTTGGGAGCCCCTCACTGATGCCAAATTTGACTTCTCCTCACACATCCTGTGTCTGCAGCCCAACCCATGACCATCAACACCCCAGTGGCTAAACAAACCACTACATCATCCCCACCAACACTGAGGGACTCATTTATGCTTTCACTGCCTCTCGGGCTTCAGTTACATCCTCCAAGATCCCTTGAAAATTTCCTGCTCCAGGCTGGAGCCTGCCTGTAACACTGCTGTTAATCTTCTTGTTAACAGATGCAATCTAAAGCTTAATTTAATTGGCCCAGTTTAATTGGCCCAATAATGCAACTGATCAAAAGGGAAGGCAACTTCCAATATTGCATGCCCCCTGGTCAGTCACCACCTATTTCTGTAAATCTGAGGTGAAACAAAAGGGCTTAAACCTACCTAAAAAAAAGCCCAGGATGATCACATAACAGTGCCAGGCTGCCCTTCATGTTTTCCTTCTCAAAAACACTGGAAAAAAGCACCACAATAATCTCAACAATACCTCAAGATGATATTTAGGATTGGTACATATTCTGAAAATTGTTTAGAATGGGAAACTCCTTACCTTCTGCATAGCTTCTTAGAATTTAAAAGCATTGTAAAGTTTAAAATTTATCATACACAGAGAAAAAAAAAGGCTGGACTACAATATAATATCTATTATTTTAGGCATATATTTTACTGATCTAAATATTTAATTTGGGGAATTTTCATACTTGGTCCCTTCCAAGGATCATTTAGTAATTGTAGCAAGATCCTAAAAGAAATATTGATCATCCCATTTTATAAAGTACTGCAAATAACTGAGCTTTCCTGTTTGTTCTTCACTCTGTGCAAATTAGGCATATTTACATGCTCTTTTTCAAGGTACTTTTAGGAACAAGTGTTCCTCCTCATCAGAGGTTGACATGCAAGTTTCTTCTTTCTTCAGCAAATTGAATGGGGCTGAGGTTTGCACTGTGTTAATGTCTACAGGTTTGAATTGATGCTGGTTCTTTACCAAGTTGCAGAATTATTTCCTTTTGTGCCAGCTAGACTGAAAACACCATCAGTCTCCACTGCTTAGTGAAATGTTTGAGATGGTTCCAGGATTAGCAAGTCTGAGGTCAAGTAAAAAGGCCAAGCACCAGATGCTCTGCTGCAGAGTGATGCCCATATTCTGTACTGCTCACACCTGAGTAATGCTGCATCAGCCCAGCTGCCCATGTTCCTCCTGGTCCTGATAGAGACAGTTCATGCCACAGTGTTATTGTTTTGGAATAATTTTGCACTTGCAGTTTGTGATCTGTGCCTCTGATGACATAAGGATGAAAAAATAGCCTATCTCTGCTTGTTTCAGAAATATAACCCTTTAAAACCTATGCTATTCTTACAGTATTTGGATAGAAAAATCACTTTAGTGCATTGAAGTAAGCATCGAATGTATCTGGAATTTAAATAACTATGTCTGAAATATTCTGCTTATAAAAAAATATTTATGCAAGCCAGAGTCATAAATTTACCCTTCTCCAGGCTTCATGGAGTGAAGAAACCCCTCTCCACAGAAACAGACAACAGCACATACACCCACTCTGCACTCTGAAATTAATTTCCTAGAACTTGACAGGCTGCCTGTAGTTCATTTGCTTTAGCTTCTCTGTCCTTACATGTTTCCTAATAATTGTTCCTACTGGTTAATGTAACTTTTACTTTTTTATAGCAAAGATAATTTTCAAACTGGAGTTCAGATCACATTTACATAAAACTACTTCAATCTAAAAGTTAAGCTAAGCATTTAAACAGAATCACTGTTGAATTTGGAGCATATCCTTAATTCAAACATATTCCATATCATTTTATACTTGATGTGTCTACTCTTGTCGTACCTAAAGAAGAATCAAGAAGAGAAAAGATTAATTAAAACATCAAGAGAGCTAAACTTCCATTAAACTTGGCATGAAAGAGTAGGCAAACTGCTTCCTTTTTCAACATATTTTCCTTTCAATGGGATGACCATTGCAGTATCTTTCTGTGGGCTGTTCTTATCTGACCTCCACATTCATCTCATAGTTAGTTTTCACTGTTATATCATTATGTAGTCACCGAGTTCATGTAGGAGTTGTTTTTGGCAAACTGTTAGATTGAGGTTTCCCATAAAATTTGTCTGTCCATCCTGTTCAATCCTCATGTTCTGGACTTGCCAGCAGCAGTAAGTGGTTTGAATCACACACTGAAGCACAGGGGTGACCACAATGTCCATTATCAGTATTACAGCACATTCCCCTACACTTCATGCTCAAGGCTTCTACTCCTCAGCAGGAAAGGGAAGAATTAACAATGCCATTTTATTAACTACATGATTTCTGGAAGGCCACATTTAGGCAGCATAGTTGTACAGTGTTTTTTCTTTAGAGATTTGTTTCTTAGGCATAGCATCCACAAACAAAGGATAATCAATATTTTCTCAAAAGACTGTTCTTATATCAACATATTTTTTATCAGCATCGCTAGAATTTTCTCGTTTGCTGAAAACTAACTTTGATCAAAGGATGTTGACAACTCACTGAGTTTAATCTTTCTGGAATAAAACCATTCTAAGGGTGGTGCATTATTTATCTTTTTAATCTTTAAACCAACTGATTTGTTCAAAAAACATATGACTCATTCTGAAAAGTATAAAAGAAAGCTGCCTGAAAGATGTCACATCCTCCAGATACATCCCTGATGAGGTACTAAAATAAGATTGTTAGACACACAGGGCAAGGACTTAATTGCTTCTTCTGAAAAGCACTTAATAAATTCTGAATATTATGAAAATATTAGTATGAAACAATAGTAATTAAAAAACCTGATGTACTCAAACACTCTCTGACACAGCTCTGTATGATAGAGACCATGGTTGCCCAGAAGGCCATGAGGGGCCAGCCTGCAAGGCAATATGATAGCAAGGGTATAAAAGCCAAGGATGAAATTTTCTTTGGAAGAACAGAAACTTATCAGGATGACCAACTACTTCCCTGAAATACCTTCTTATGGAATCCCGGGTACAAATGCATCTCCTTTCTCACTTCAGAATCTAACATCCAAATTTTGAATGATAAAAAGAAGATTCTTTCCCACAGTCTGCACTAGAAAGGGAAACATCACTGTACAGCTAAGGAAAATAAATAATTTTTGAAATTAAGCTTTTACTGCAGGCAGGTATTATCTATGAACCTGCCACCCCAAATCAAAGCAAAATCCTGAATTCTCTACCCACTGGAGAATTCTCTACCCACTGCTTAGTATTATCAATGTATCAATCAATCCCTACTGTACCTGGGAGAAAACAGGCTCTGCTAGACACCTCCCTAAAACTGGAAGTCACAAATTTGAATCACTACTTTAATAATCTATCTTCAAACCATAAACTTAATTGGAAGTCTAGAAGGGAGATGAATCATCTACACAGGAAAAAGACAGTCCCTACTACTGGCAGCCCTCTTTAACCCTAAGGGTTTTTAAAATCCATTGAGTTCTTGAAGACTTGTGTTTCCAAAGCTCAACCTCCACCCCAGCCTCAAGTACAGTCACAACTGAGGGGGTTTGTGGACTTATTCAGATTCCTAACCCTAACAGCACCTTTTAATTAATGGTAGTCCATATCCTGAAAGAGAATTAAGAGAGGTTAAGAACTTAATGCCCTAACCAGAGTGGAGCTCCTGCCATTCTTGCTCCCAGCTACCTGTGCCCTTGAGAAACATTAAGTGGTCTTCTAGTTTGAGATTTCTAAAATTTAATACTAATCTAAAATCTAATTTCAGTTCCAACCTCAGACTTAAAATAGACAGAGACCAATGCCTAGAAATTCCTGATCCAGCAGAAAGATATGTGGATGATAACATTTCTTCACGTTGCCTTGTTAGTCCCTAAGCAGACCAGGCTAAAAATCCTGCCTTTGCCACAGATCATTCATTTTCAGACTTAGATCAGCACTGTAGAACCTGTGATGTGCCATAGTCCTGTTGAATATTCACATTTTTGCAATCATTTAGTTGTTGGAAGAACCTTCCCATTGTATTTGAAGTGCAAACAGGCTGCTGTGCCCTGTTCTGAGCTGCTGCCATCATGCTGTGTGCCTGTGCAAATCCTGCAGGATGACTGAGAAGAAAAAAGATTTCTCAGAGGCAGATTTCATTTTGAAAGCACTTATAAGAGAAAACAACTTTTTCAAAGATCATTGAAATGGAAGGGAAAATTAATATTTTTCCTTTTTTTTTTTTTTTTTTTTTTTTTTTTTAAATCTTTACTTTTGACAAAGAAAAAGGGTTTTACCATGCTGAGACAATCTACTCTGCCAAATACCCAGCCAACTCTTGTTCACTGCAGGTCACTTTTACACCACAGAATCCTAAGGCAGAAGCAAAGCACTGAATATTTCAGATTAATAATTCAGAATCTTGTAAAACTGAATGATTAAAACCAGGGCTTTGCAGTAAGAAAGAAAAGCAGCTTCCAGAAGGCTCTGGCAGCTTTCTCTGCTACTATTAATATACAGTATTCAATAATGCCAAGAGAGGGGGTTTTGTACATGAACTTGTTATTTGACCTTCAAGATTTTCCTGTTGAATACACATGAGAAGTGTTTCTGTTCATTTCTCACTCTGAAGCCAAGTGTCAGAAGTTCCAAAAAGAAAAAAGAAAAAAACCTCTCACAGAAGTGTAAAGTAGTAACTACTTGTTACTCTTCCAGCACATCTTTCCCCATTGAATATACACATTTAAAGAGACTTTTCTTGCTTGAATAAGAGGTGAAATCTTGAAAATGTGTCAAAAGGATTATTTATAACAGCCTGAGAGTGATGTCTAAGAAAGATGATTCTTCAAGTTACAAGAAAATTACTTCATACCATGTCTGAAAAAAAAAACAACCAAACCTAAAAAAACTCTTGCAATACCGTCTGACACTTTTTCACTGCTATTTTGTCAAAGCAAATGTGTTAATCTTTAACTGTTTCTGGGAATCTTCACCAATAGCTCTGTACATGGTAATAAAAAAACCTGTGGTCTGAAAGAATTTTCTGCACCTTTCATTCACAAATTTACCAGGAGTGAGTGCTAATTCACCTACTGTTTAATTTGGATTTTCAGTTTAACTGTTAAACATATTTTCTTACGTTATAAAAAGAAAAGTCTAACTTCTTGCTCTCCTAATAGTGCCTCATTTTCCTACCTGAAGCACCTTGTAAGTTTATTTTCCTTCTTCTTCTCATGTACTTTGCTTCACGTTATGCAAATCTTGTGCAAAATATTTTCTTCCTATAGTTGAATCTCGTTTTCTTCTTGTTATTATTCAGTAAGATATTCAGGCCAAACTCTGTATTATTAAGAAAAAGAACAGTATGGAATATAATTAATTTTGTCTGATGTTTTTATAAGGCAGCAGTCTCTCTTCAATCATGCTATCTGGATCTAAATTAATGACCATTTCACTAGACCCAAGGTAAGAAGAGAATAATTTATATACTGGGAAAGAAAGAAAAGTTGAAAAGTCCTGTTTTTGTCAGACATTCTCTGAGATTTCTCCCCGTAAGTCTGTCATGAAGTGTCTGCCCCCATTGCATGACTCAGAGCATGCATTCCACGCAAAATGAGATTCCAGCCCTGTTAAGTAAAGCCATGCTCCAGCTTTGGGATTAAAACCTGCAAAAGCCTTTTAGAGGAAACTGTTAGGACCCACCAAGTAATATTACGGTAACTATGAAGTGATGGTATTACTTAGGGTCAAGGCTCCAGAGGAGGCCAAGTTATACACTTCTATAGATGGAAACAGCCAGCAGAGATGCTCATCCTGTTCTTCAAGATATTCAGTGATGTCTGCAGCTGTGCTGAGTATAAGGCTCTTCCAGACTAAAAAGATTTCTCCTACTGATTTTGGTAGTTCTGTAAAAATAGCTCAAACAAGCAAATTCCATCTTTCATCTTCCACCTGTCATTATGGCCTCACCTGTTATCTCTGTGAGGACAAATAAAATTTCTAAGTCCTATTTTTATATCTACTTCTTTCTTTTAAACTTCTTTCTCAATATTTTATGAACTGTAAATGTAGTAAATCTATACTTACATCAACTGGATGATGTATGTGACCATCTGATGCTTATTACAGTGGAATTCACTGCAATAATAGTACTGCTGTGCATACTACTCATAAATCACAGAAAAGTTATGGTATTAATACTTCTTTGTCTTAAAAGTCAGCTATCATATTTAAATGCTCTTCAAAACTAACTTTTTTTTTTTTTTGCTATAGTCAAATAAAATACTTCAACAAAATAGAGCCAGTTCTGGCATGGAAGAAAGTGACTGATGATAGAAGGCAATACAGTTTTTTTATCAGTTACCAGATGTCCCAGAAGAATTAATTGTGATGTCCCATGCTTTCCACATTAGGGATTCTGCCACCTCTGCATCCTTCTCTCTCCTCACCTCTCCAAGACCATAAACCTGGAAACGCATCAGTCCTTCCTGTAAGATTAAAGGTTTTCTTTGGTTCTGTACAATTTTTCTAATTAACTCATTTATTGAGACCTCCAGTACTCTCACATAACTTTAAATTAAATTCCTCCTAGGAATCCACTTTTAGGTAAAAGATAAAAAAGAGGCACACTGATCAGTGAGTATCAGACCAACACTACTCTAAATACATGCTCTTTTGTTTTCTTCTGGCTTTCTTCCCTCTTGCTTGGCTTAGTTTCTCCAGATCACTTCTGCTGGTCTTACAGCCAGTGGAGTTCTCCCAGGGCTTCAGAATATAGTTTAGTATTTATATGAAAAAATATGGGGTATTTTGAGGATTCTACTGGCATGAGGATCATACCACAATGAGAGTGAGGAACAATGATGGGACTGAAAAGCAATGAGGTATCTGTCTGACCAGACACAGATAAACATGATGACTGTTTTATGAGATTCCACTGGCTTACACTTTACAGACCATCTCCAGGGAATGTGAACACATCCCAAAACCACTATCATAAATGTGACTAACTGATGAGCTTCCGAAAAAGCCAAGGCTTGAAAAGGCATAAGAATATAGATGAGTCATGGGCATCAGCATAAGGAATCCATTAATACAGAACTAACTATGATGATCTTAATAGATAAGCAAAGCAGGTCTGGTAGAGAAAGGCTTATTTTTTCTTTCTTTAACAAAAATATTATCACCTAATTAAGTTAGGAACGACAGATAAGATTTTGGATAGGCCTCACAAGATTTCATGAAGGGTTTATGTTGTCTGAAACACTTGCCAAATTAAATGACTGTTCAGTTGATACCTAGCTGGAGCAATTAAGTAACAGACAAAAAATAACCCTATCTCTTTCCAATTGGAGTGGCTAACCACAGTATTAGGCCTCGCATGCTGTTCCAAGATGAAGCAAAATGCTGGTAAAGCCATGTATATTTATTTACTCACCAGGGATGTAATGTGTCCTGTTCCCTTAAATGCAGCAGAAAGAAAAATAAGGTAGTGGAACATCTCGTACTTTCCCTTTCTGCTACCGCTCTTAAGTCCATTTCAGACAGAGCTCAACTAAAAAATGGTTCAGATGTGTCTGCATCTCACCCCATGCAGCTCCCTCTTTACTGTTTCCCTCTTACTCTTATGGCCCTTTCCACTGGCACACAAACATTTTGCAAAACAGCAGCAAGTAAATTCTGTCCATAAGAATTCTGTGCCTGTGTGAATATTTCTTACCGCCTCCCAGAAATGATCACAATAATTCAAAGCAGGATTTTGAAGTCCATTCTTGAAAATAAAGGAATGACCAGGGGAAGCTGCTTGGGATACAAAGCCCTCCACGTTATTGCCTGATGTGCTGTGCAGTGCCAGCTGTGACACCATTATTTAAACATGTCATTTCACATCCTGGTAATGCTCTTCTGGAACCATTCCATGTAGCATACATGGATGTTAGGCCTTTCTCCAAAAGTACCTTAATGATCTCTATGTTATGAAAAACGATATTTTTACAAAAGTATTTATTTAACTGGCATATCTGAAAATCCTGTTTTACCCTTCAGCATAAATGACCTGCCTAAAATTCAGACACTAAGCTTGCCACAGAACTGAAAATCAATATGGATTGAGTACCTTATTCTCCAAAAAAAAAGACTTCCTATTTCATCTTCAATGAGTCTTTCAAAAAGTATGTACCTTAAAATGAATATTTAATTAGATTTTTTTCTCCACAGGTAGCAAATTTATGACATCCTCAGTTCCCATGTATCACAAAGGTAAATGAAACCCACACAGGCTGGTAAAAACCCAGCGTATTTTGTCAAGTGCTGCAAACTAAAATTACATTAACCTGAAGGAAGCACTGTGTAGTATCAGTTTCTAGTTGAAGCTTGTATAACTAATGCCAAAGAAACTTTGATCACCACCAGCAGTCATGCAGCTGTAACAAACAGACTCCAGATGAAGATAAACCCAGGAACTGCTGTTTGGGAATTTGTCGCTCAAAATTTGCAACCCCGTGCCACCTCCAAAAATTTAATTTATAAGAGAAATGAAACAATACAACTTTACCAAAATCAACATATCTGTAACACAGAATAATTGTAGCAGCCAAACGTGACTACCAGAGTTTGAAGCTGTGTATGTATTTAATTGTCTATCTATGACTTCACTGAGTTCTGGCACATTAACAGAAGCATGGTAATAATTCTGAGCTTCTGTTACTTTTTGTTTACTACTTGATAGATCTCTTCTTACTGCAGGTGGCTGGCCAGTATTAACTAGGATTCACACATGTACTGGCTGTGAAATGATGGAAGAGTCAACAAAACTCCATATCATGGATATTAAAGTAAGGATATACTCAGTAACATAGTCTTACATGTTTTGCTTGATCAAATTATCAACTATTTCAATTATGAGGATTTTAGTACTTTTCTAGAAAAACAATATCATCATGTTGATCCTATTTAGCTACTCTAAGAACCCCTCCCCTGGGCTTTAAATATCCATAGACAGGCACCTTTCTTCTCAAACCTCAGTGTCTTTATCAAGCTTTTAGTCAGCTCCACTAAAGACAGAACTGAAGTTCTTGTTTTAAGACATGTACTATGTATTTCCTTCTGTGTGTTACCTTAAATAAACTTCATAAAATCTCAGAGCCTCAGTTCCCTTTTCCACAGATGTACTAGTTACTTCCTAAGCAGGTTGGCAGTGGGCAGAGAACCTTGACTAGCAAATGAACAAATAGAACTGCTTAAGCTCCAACTTAACACTTGTCTAAATAACTTAAGAAACTTATTAATATTATATGTCTTCCTAGGGCAATGAAAAAGCATTCTTCTATTGACTGGAACCAAATAATTGAAGCATGACTATGATACAAAAGAAAGTAGAAGCAGCCACAATGCAGAAACATTGAATGAAATAGCCTCTATTGTGATAATACAGAAATTAAAAATTCTAGCATAAGAATACTAAAGCTACACAATCACTAGACCAAGTAAAGAAGAGATACTCAAACACATGGCTAAACCCATCCTTTTCAGAGGTGCCTACATTATTTTTCTTCAGGGACTCAAGCTCATGCTTAAGCACTTGTCTCAACTGGGACCAATGCATATACATCATATTTATCATTTTCAGATAAGAGAATTACTTTGGGATTCAAGCACTATCATAAGACAGAAGAATTAAAGTTCCCCAGCCTTTAGGGCTGTTTCTGAATAAAAAATCCTCCACAAACTCTGAGGGTCAGGACTACTGAAAACGTCAGTGGAATATTCTTTTAGTTCAGAGAAAGAGTTGCAAACAACCATTTCAGAACCCTGAGTCTGAAACCAATAAACACAAAGACCACTGAAACAATTTAAGTCTCTTTCATTAATTTTTGATACTTTACATGTAATATACTTAACAAATCTGAGATTTGATTAAATTCTTGGATTTCTACCCAGTAGCTTGGCAAAATTCCCATTCAGTTCAGCAAAAACTGTAAGCAGAAAGTACTTGAAAAGAAAAAGAAGTATTGACAAGACAAGGAAAAAAAAATACTTGGTGCAGAACTGGGGAATTACTTACAACTGAATGAATTAGATCTCAAAACTTTTTGGAGAAGATACACTCTCAGTAGCAGATAATACCTAAACTACATTTGACAAGGAAGAAAATATACTCAGTGTTTGCCTTTAATGATTTTTTTATTGCTATGCAATATCTAATGCCTTCCAGATGCATTCAGGACAATTTGTACATCTCCCTCAGCAATCAAAATGTGTTTTGACTAGTAAGTCCCTCTTTAGATTTTTTCTGTAATCATTTTTCTTAATGGGAGTATTTTCCAGATGTTGCATTAGTCTGGTCATCTGGGCCCTCTTCCAGCTCATGTGGAAAGTTTGCTGTCATGAGCTGTCATTGGAGGGTTTGCTTAACAAGCTCATTAGTTAACCCCCACGTATTTACAAAGCAATATATAAGGCATCTGAAAGACCACGAAGAGCAGGCATCCTCTTTGTTAGGTAAGTGTGCTGCCTATCTCTGCTCTGAGTGTTTTGATCCAAGTGCTCTTCTTCAAAAGGAATATTATGATCTGGAAAAGAAAAACCAGATAAGTTTTCCTTTTGAAAGAAGTCTTACTTTTATCCTGTGTTTCCATTTGACATATTTAAACACTAATATTCTGATGATACATTATGGTTTATATTATGCTGCTTAATAACTAGTGCTTTGACGTTGTTTATTTTTTAAATTTACATTTATATTTAGCAGTACTATAACCTTAGAAGCTGTTATACTGAAGTGGATCCATGGTAAAAGAAGACTGTGACTGTAGTTTTCAAGTAACAGAATACTGCAAAAATTTATTCTTAATAAAGATTTCTCAATAATTAATTGTAAGAAATCTTATTTCTTAAGCTTTCTTAATCTTATTTCTTAGTAATTAATTTTCCCAGTCTTACTTCAAAATTTAACAGCTAATTTACTAATAACCAAGAGAGAATTTATAGAGTAATTCTAAAACATAAATTTGTCCTTGAATAATTTTATGCTTTTATTAAACTAGTATTAAAAATATACACTGCGTTAAAAAAAATATATGAACTGATTAATTAAATTGCATGTAATGATGTGAGATTATTTCTTCCTAGGAATGATGTCGTACCTGAAAGTAATGATCATATGGAATGTACTTTCTGTATCCCTGGTGATCCTTTCACTGTCCTTGATTCAAGAAGTATCTTCTGAAGGTACTGTAACATACAAAGTTGAGGGGAGGGTATCTAGGGTATCTGACAAATACTAAAAATGTTTCAAATGCATCTTCATAAAAATACTAAGTTCCAGAATTCTGGATTTATTCACATAGGCATCATGATTCAGTTTTATAATCATTGAATATTTTCATAAATATATTTTGGTACATAATGATCCTCTTCTTTTGAGGAATAACATAAATATAATGAAAAACGGGTGTGAACTTAGTTTGTTTTCCATAGACATGCTCTACAGATCTTGCTGCCCTCAGGATGAAATATTTAGCCCAAGTGATTTGTTGTATGACTCAGGCAAGGAACTCAAATTACAATATCCACATCATTTGGTTAGAAATATACAACAGGTTAAGGGAAAGGAATATCTCTATGCAGCTAAGTGCTTTGCCATTAAGTGAATTATTGTTACCACTACCAAGGCCAATTGTGCCAGTTACTTGACTAATACTGGAGATTTTTATTTGCTTTCAAAGCTCTGTAATTTCTAACTAAATAAGCAACATTATGGAGAAACAGAAGAACCTGCAGCCTGGCAAGTCCTGTGCTGCTACAGTTCTTGAATAGCTATCTATTGTTATAGTGATAACATTGTATTATTACTTGCTGGCAGACAATTATTTTTTTTACTTGATAGTAGAAAACATAAGATTTTAGTATCTGAACAGCTCATTAGGGCAGAGCAGATGTCAGATATGACCTGCAGGGCAGAGCAGTCCAAGTCTGCATCCTCTGGAGTTGATGGGAGCCTTCCTACTATTTTCAGAAAAAATCAAGACTCCTGCCAACAATCACTAGAGCCATTTAGGTATTTTTCTTAGAAGTAACTTCCTAACTTACAAGCCATAAACTTAAAACAAATAAATAAATGAAAAAGTATTACTTTTTTAGACTTATCTGTATTTTACATCAGTAAGGGAAGAAGGGTGCAATATTTTTGGCAGATAAAGGAAGATGCTTTACCTTCTCTTTTCAGCTCCTCTATTAAGAGCTTGTTAACTTAAATCCAGTAACTTCTCCACTTATTACCTAGTCCTGCTTAGTTATTTGTAAAGACAGAAACCTTATACCTGGCTGCTGAAAAATTGAAATATATAAAATTGTTACATATACAAAATATATAAAAAAATATATAATTATTTGTCTTCCTTCATACACACACACGTGAGTGTGTACTGTTAGAAATTGTCTTTGGTGTTGTGTTGTATGTTATTTCTTGTTATTTTCATGTTGTTCCTCAATGTTTCAGCTGATTATCTTAACTCTGTTTTAGCTTGCTGATTGTTCAGCTTCTTTGTTTGTATTTAGGGGCGCTTCCCTTGTGGTCCTGCATGTTACATTCCCAGAAGAAGCTGTTAGTGGGTTATGTTTGTAGAGATTTTTACATAGGAAGGGGACTTGTTCCAGGGTGAATATCTGACCTGGCAGTAGAAGGTATTAAATGGCTGCCAAGCTTGAGTGAGTGTAGTTTGAAGGCAGAGCTACTGATGTCTTGCTTACCATGGGTAACCTGCACCATTTATTATCACAAAGCATCCTCTAACACTGCAGCACCAAAGCAGGGAAGCCACTGAGGGATGAGCTTTTCTGAGGACTAGATCCCAACTGTTCCTAACCTCAGAGTTGATACCAAATTCCTCTCTGACCTCAGGGAAGAAAATAAAAAAGGAAAGGCAGATTTTAAAACCTGCCAATAAAAATGGCTCTGGGGACCTGTATTTATTATGGCAGTGCTCACCAGTATGCAAGCAAAACTGATTTTATTTTGTTGTTACATAGAACCTTACAAACAGTAAAGGTCTCTTTAGGTAAAATGGTACAGACTTACATCTGTAACCATACCCAGGGTGACATTAGATGGAGAATATGTCTGCAAAACACCATAGTGCCTGGCTGATACACTGCTTAAGATAAATCTGCATGTCCTAACCTGGATGCCAGGACTGTCATGGGTGTATTACTGAACCAATCTGCAGGGATTCACTAATCTTCAGGAGAGACAGGATAAATCAGCCTCTAACCTGAGGTCCTGCTGCTGGTCCTGGGGTTGGCTCCAAGCAAACATCTGACTGCTTTGCCATTCAGCATTTCCTTTCCACACTATTTCAGTCTGGCAATGTTTACACCAGTGTTGTGTGATTTTAGATGTACCAAGTTGTACAGGGAGATGTGGGGAAGGGTTTTCTAGAGAGCATGTCTGCCACTGTGATTTTAACTGTCATCACTACACGGAGTGCTGCCCTGACTACTACAAAGTCTGCACAGTGGGTAAGTTCCCAAACACAGCCAGTTCTATCAGCAAGACTTCCCCTCCATTTGCTCCAGCTCCCTCCCACACCAGTGTCTCTCCTCTGAATGCTTAAATGTCTCTTAATCCACCGTGTCCTTGTTCTCTCATACATGTATTACTCTCCCTCTCAAAAACTCAGTGATAGCTTTCCCAAGCCATTCAAAGAAAACTGGGTACCCACAGGTTATGACTGAGAAAAGGATTCTGCTTTTCTGAAGAGCAGAGCTAGGCAAGAAGGGGGAGAAACAGGTCACTTAATGTTTTCATTTTTTTCTTCTCCCTTGTGCATTTGTACTGTATGTTTGTCTCTTACACACACACACATACACACACACACAAGAAAAAAAAAAAAAAAAAAGGTAAAAGCAAGCTCAGCATTTTCCAGGAAGAAATTTTAGTAGACTTCAACGCATATTTAAAAAGTCTGGAGGCTGTCAGGTCTAATCCAAAGTCAGAGGGTGTCCCTTCCATGGATATTTATTTACTCTGGATCAGAACCACGTCCAGAGATGTCCAGAGTTTGATGGAAAGGATGGCTGGATGAGTATTATTTCATATGCTTTATTTATAGGTAAAAATGTAAGTAAAGGCAAGTATTTCAAACTGGTTTATTGAGAGTTAAAAAATATTTTCTTATGAATCACCACTGCAGAAGAATATCAGTTCTAATACGACTACAGATGTATTGTAAGGCTGTTTTGATTTGATAATATAGGCTTAGTGTTGCTCCACATTCAGACACAGAACTCCCCAAAATGCTAATTCTGCCATGCACACTGCAAACACTTGTACTCCAGTTGTCCTGATTTCAGTTTGCAAGGGGACATCAGCATTTTTCACAACTGAAAGTACATATTTAGGCACTTTAACACTATAGGCTATTTATTTATTGTGGGCCAGATTCTCAAGTTGTTCTAGTGTCTACCTGGCATCTCAAGGAAAAGTTTAAGGCTAGAGGAATCCTACATCACTGAACTCAGGCAAGCCCAGCAGGCACCTTCCTTACAGGACACATGCAGTCTGACCAAGTTTGTGTGATCAATGGTGACTACATTAGAGGAATGTCAGACATTGCTTATGGATAAAAACTGCCCTAATGTTATAAAATAAAAACACCTAGGCCCATGGCATGAATCCTCTGGCATCAACAAACTCACTCCTCATCTACACTGTCTAAAAGGCATTCAGAACCTGCCTGTACAGTGGACCTAATTTGTTAGATTGTGATTTAACTGTAAAATATTGTTTTATGCTCCATATACCACAAAGATAATGACTTTAGTAGAGACTTACCTACCGAAAAGATACAGGACAATAATAACAAAACATATGGTAAATTCTGTAAATAACAAGTGAAAATTAATTGTTGTTGCAGTTCTGAGACGTGCTAAGCATCATCAGAAAATACCATTTCAGGTCTAACATAATAATTTCAATATAAGAGTTAACAAAGCACCTATCAAAGGTACAACTGTATGTTAATAAATATTAGACTGTAATGTCATATAAATATTCAGGGTCAAATTTTGTCTTTCCAAAATACAGCAAATATGCTTATTTGAAGTCTGTAACAGCTGTGCACATGATTTTCAAAACAATTTGGTCGTTATTTAATATGAAACAGAGGTATTGTAGTCACTGAAGTTGTCAGAATTTAACAAATAATGAACTATTAAAAGCATATGGTTATTAATCATATTGAAATATGGTAAATACTCCTATAGTGCTAAGAATTTAAGGACTGTATTAAATAGACCAGGATAATGTTTCTAAACAGTCACTTTGTGTAACTTCATTAACTCAATCACATGAGTAAGCTGCAGAATTTGCTCAGACACCAGCTACACTTGGTCATGACCTATTTAGGCAAATTATTTTTCAGAAATGCTCTGGTAGACACATCACTCTTGATGCAAAGTGGTGCCCTGGCAAACACCTTTATTGAAAGCCCAACCCAGACTTTAAATACTATTTTTGAGATAACTGCTACTTGCTTAGGGAAAGGGAAACCTTCTATGATGGGACCTAGCTAAAGTGAACTCTGAGGTCATATTTTATTCCACTATAAATTCTAAATGGTCTCAATACAATGCAATGGCAAAGGGCAGTTCTGGTTGTACAGCCTGATCAGTTACACGAACGAGTTCTGGATCAGACCAGAACAACCACCTGAATTTTACAAAGTTGTTCTTTACATCAGCTTAAGCAAATGACTTCACTGTAGAAAGGTCCCAGCATTAAATGGGAGCTATCAAAAAACACTGACTCCCTTCTTCTGCCTTATCCAGCACTCTCCTGCCAAGGACGTTGCTTTGAAGCCTTTGAAAGAGGAAGGGAGTGTGACTGTGATGCAGACTGCGAGCGGTACGGCAAATGTTGCCCAGACTACGCCAAACACTGTAAAGAGGGTAAGAAATCTCTTCATCATGATACTTTTCATAGATATGTTTCAACAAAGATGCTTTGTGTTGTCATAAAGCATCAACTCTGCAGGCTTCGCGGGAGCTGACAAGAAATTAGCTAGTGACCAACATTCCAAAGCAATTAGCAAAATTAAAAAACCAAAGCCATTTTCTCAAGTGTTAAAACTTTACAGATGCATACAGGCAGATACACTGGAAGCCATCATCAAGATACAGATTCTGAGGGTAAAGTTTTCCTTTGCTTTAGCCTCTTTTGGCAGTAGCCATACTCTAATTGGAACTCTATTGGAATCATCCCCCAGAATAATATGTGTAAGGCACATGCACTGCCACTCACTCTTCTGAAGTTACATCAGTGATGGAAGTCAAGGACTGAAGTTGTACTATGGCACAAATCTGGAGGAGCAGTTTCATTTCATGTAGCTTTTAAGACACCAGCAACTGCATTCTAGTCTAGAAAACACCAACAGAGTATGTTGAATTTCATCATGTCCTTAAACTTTCTGCAACTTAT
Source organism: Phaethornis superciliosus (assembly GCA_023637945.1). Classification (NCBI taxonomy): domain Eukaryota; kingdom Metazoa; phylum Chordata; class Aves; order Apodiformes; family Trochilidae; genus Phaethornis; species Phaethornis superciliosus. The sequence continues at coordinate 6,600,974 of JAJQWJ010000009.1, read as the reverse complement.
GGCCCAAAATTCATTTCTTGGCAAACGTGGCTTGGCACCAGGCTGCTGCATTCACAGAGCAGACAACCTCCAAGGCAGCCAAGTTCCAAAATGAGCAGTTTAACAAACTAGAAGAGTTCTGGATTATCATTTGGTTCCCTTTACCAACCACTCGCAGTCCCCAAGTGCTGGTATAGCAGCTTGGGTTTGTTATTCTGTTGCACAGAATTTATACTGAAATACATTCTGTACTCACCATTTTTTTACTGGATGCCTAGAAGGGGGGGTATGTGTCTTGGAAGTGTCTAGAGGTGAATTTGCTTCCCTTGATGCAGCTCCCTTTGCCTGCAAGAGGTACACACCCATGAATACTCACAAATGACAGCTGGTTCACTTGTTCTTCAGTTCAAATACAAAGAAAAGTTAACCAACTGCTCATAGCCTTAGAGAGTCTCTTCTAGTAGTTAATTTTGCTATGAATTTGTGTCAAAAGCAACAAAAAAAAAAAAAAAAAAAAAAAAAATTCCCCAAAGCTCAGCCTACCACTGTGCTCAGTATTTAATACTAAGTAGTTTTGATATGTGTGAGTAACTGAGATACCTGTTAAACCTTAAAAAAATGCAGTAACTTAAGGCCAAACAGTGAAATTTCATTTTGTTTTCTGCATCTTCTGAATGCTTTGTTTTGTACAGTGGAGCCAAGTTTCCAATGTCCATCTTTCCTCCCCTCCAGAAGCCCTGTATCCCCTGAACACACACACACACACAAACATGGTTAAAGACTGATCATACATTCCCCCCTTCCCCACTGACTCCTCTGAAATTTGATTCAGCTCCCAACTGATTTAATCCTATTTCTCTTTGTCAAGAAAAGCTTCAACAAACAGTCCAACAACCAACCTTGCCTGCTATGAAAGTAAATCCTTTGATCCTATGGCCATCACCTTAGGAAACACGAGTACAAATCCTTTCATAAAAAGCTGATTACACATTTAG